>OX493268.1:42344281-42944281 GCA_950370525.1 Bellardia bayeri | reverse complement strand
TAATAAGAAGCTTAATGACCCGTTTTGAGAATTTGGGTTCAGTGGGTAATGAACCACGAAGAAATGTTGTTCGTCCTGTTCGCACTGAACAAGCTATAGAAGCTGTACGAGAAAGTGTTCACACGGATGCAACTGTGTCTACTCGTCGACGAGCTACTCAATTGAACATCTCCAGAACATCGCTACGACGTATTCTAAAAGTTGATCTGAAGATGTTTCCATATAAAATTCAATTGGCCCAAGAATTATTGCCGAGGGATGCACCACAACGGCTACAATATGCCAATAGATTGATTTTGCTAGCTACAGAAAATGACAATTTTTTGGATAATCTGATTATGAGCGATGAAGCACATTTTCATTTAAATGGATATGTGAATAAACAGAACTGCCGAATTTGGGGTACAGAGAATCCAAGAGCATTGCATCAGCGACAATTACACCCTGTCAGATGCACTGTTTGGTGTGGAATCATGGCTGATAAAGTTATTGGTCCATATTTCTTCGAAAATGAGCTTAATGAACCACAAACCGTCTCTGGGGTGGTATACCGGACCATGTTGGAAAATTTTTTACGTCCGATAGTTCTCAATAATCGTAACATATGGTTCCAGCAAGATGGAGCTACAGCTCATACCGCAAGAGCCACAATGGCACTTCTGCGAGAACTTTTCGAAGACAGTCAGTCAAACTTGGCCCACCCTGTAGCACTGTGGCTTGTATTTTAACTGAACTTAATCGTTTAGTCAATGTTATTGTGCGCTATGTTTATAAAGTTCAAAGATGGATGTATATTTCTGAATATGTCAGTACTTTTTTGGGATGTTCTTTTAGGCACTTTGTTGATATTCGCAAATTAATTTTTTTTTTATAAGGTTATTCGTTCTGGCTTACGTTATAACCTCTGTTCTGAGTTTTCTTTTTCTAACTCTACAAGAAATCCTCAGATTACTATTCATCAAGTGCAGCATTTTTGAGCGTTCTTTTATTGTAAAAGTGGCCAGAATCTGGAATTTCTTGCCTTTGGATCTTCGTATATTTTCTTATTCTAACAATGCCTTTCGCTTAAAACTTTTAATGTTTTTTCGAGTATTAATTAAATCTTGCTATATTTTTCAGCATTTGCTTAATAACTTCTTTATGGGGTTACTATTTTTTTCTCTTCCTATTTTTTTCCTTTTTCTTACTACTCTGGGACATATATTCAATATTATTTTAATTGAATGATTAATTTGGCTGGGGGCCTCTATTCTATTTCGTATGTTTTTAATTTATAATTTTATTTTATTTTTGTATTATACATTTACTCATTATTCAGGAATCTGCACTGTAATATATTTAATTTATTGGCCTAGTAAGACTTATATATATTACTTCAAATAAATAAATAAATAAATAAATATATCATAGGGAGAAGGCAACTGACATAGAACTATTTAGTTCCAAAGTGCTAGAGAAAGAAATGTGTCCCTTTAACATGGAATCCTTTTAGACACTTTGTGAAACTAATTCTAAGAACTTGTTATATTTTGGTTATTTATTGATAGCTTTACCAAAATTGGTTTAAAATTCATTCATATATTATTAACATTTTGCCATAATTCGACACGTTAAGGTCACTTTACAATTGACTCCAATTTCGCACTGATCAGTTTTGGACTAGTGTAAAATTTTAAGGTCTTAATATAATAACAGTTAATAAAAGATCGACCAATCTTAAAACATTCATAGATCACAGTCAGAGGTCAACATTTAATGATGTTGTTCAGAGTTAAATCTGGAAAATCTATAATTTTCAGATTGTAGTAAATGCGTAGAAATTGTGAATTGTATGGGCACCATTTGTTTTTAAATTAATTTAAAACCAATATTACTGAAATTGCTAGCATTAAAACGGGTATCCTCAGAAACGGCAATGTTAGGTATACTAAAAGATACAAATTAAAAATAAAACTATAAATGTTAATTTATATTCGTATAATACTATACAGAGTATATGTTTTTGTTAGAACAAATATGTATTTTTATACTCATCACCAAAAATATAAGGCTATATTACAAATAATAGCATATTGTCAATCACTTTCAACGAAACAGTATATACTGTGAGCGTCAAAATAAAGTCAACACTACGTAGTATTAAAAGAAACGTTTAATTACATTAATATAAATAATATATTATATATTTTTCATAGTTATTTAATTAGAATTAATTTCAAAAAAAAGAAACAGAAACAGAAACAAAAGCGTATTATTAAAATATTCCAATTTTTATACGTCACAACAAAATAAGCAGTGGCATCATCCTTATGCAAAACACCCAGTCATTCCAAAAGTAGTGGCAGTTCTTTTAATTTTTTTTTGTTTTGTTTAAAAGTATGTATTACGATAAAGTGCCATTCATAGTAATTGTAAGTTTTAAATTGATCATTATAAGAGTTTATGCTGTGACGTTAAGAAATAAAAATTTATAATGGGAAGACAAACATCAATTAAGACTCGGCAAATCATAATCGATTTACATAGAAAAGGTAAATAATCCCTACGATAAATAGTTAAAATTGTTGGAAGGCATCGCTGAACAATAAAACCATTATAGACAAGTAGACCAAACACAATACCGTAGAAATTTTGCCTGGTGCAAAGCGACCAAAGCGTCTGACAAAAACTGAAGTAAGAGCAATAAAAAGAGCAAAATATCTGAAAATGTTACGAACATATCTGGAAAACCTGTAAGTGCGAGTACGATTAGAAGATCTTTGCAACAAAATGGCCTACATGGTAGAGGGCTTTATATCAAAGAACAACCAAACGTTTGAATTTCGTAAAAAAAAATATATGTATGTATGTAAACGAATATAATATTTTTTCACCCATGAGTGTATGTTTAAAAAAATTGGAGTCAAAAACTCCCAAAATTAATGCTATCCAAGAAAAAAACCTTTAGTAATAAATATGTTACCAAGACAGTAAAACTTGGCGATGGCTCAGTACTGGTCTCGGGTTGTATCAGGGATCGGTAATCTTAAATTTATACAACTAGCGCAGAAGTGGATTTTCCAACAGGATAATACCTCCAAAATTATGAAAGAGTTGTTGCTCAATCATTGGCCAAAAACTTTAGATCATCCCCAAGAATTGAGCACCTGTTGTAATATCTAAACAAAAAAAAAAAATAGGCAATGGAACAAAATCCAGCCTGAGTTCACAAAAAAATTTGTTGATTCTATGTCTAGAAGAATGCCATGATAAAGGCGAAATAACTACAAACGAAATATTAAATACAATATTTTACATAATTTTAATACTTATACCTGTTTACTTTATTTTGATGCGAAAAATCAGTAACTTTTCCGTTAAAATTTAATTCTTTTTCATGTTTCTTATTTTTCTAGTTTTTTGTTAATGATTTATATTTTGCTTCAGTTACTTATGAATTTACTTTGGTACCTTTTTAAAATTCAAAATTTTAAGGCCTAAAAATAGTATTCAATTTATTTTGGTACTTTTTTGTCAGAAGCTATTTCCTCAATAAAAAGATCTAGAAATATTATTTTCCAATTCCAGGTCTTACAAATAATTACAATGACAATTTTTCAAAATTATTTCTGCTTAACGGACAAAACTGAGCCAGAACGGGTGCCTAAACGATTAAAAATGTAGAACGTAGAACCCTATTGTATCTGCTAAAGAAATAAACATAGGAATAAAAATTAACACTCATACGGCTAACTGAAATCTTTTTGGTACTTTTTTGAAATTCGAATTCTTAAACATTTTCGAAAATTATTTTTACGTGGGGAACAAAAAAGGGTTCAGAAGGAGTAAAACCAGGACATTTCCTATTATTTATTAAAGTTAACGAGATAATAAAGATAAAGTATGAAATTCAATCACTCCAAAAATTTAACTAGCAATATGCTATTCGGAACTCAAGTACTAACTGATAAAAACATAACTGATTGCAATACACGTATTTTGGTACTTTTTTCAAATTCTATGATAATATGTAGCTTCTATTTTAATTAGTTTCAATAAAATATTACCGCCACAAATTAGAGACACATTCAGTTTGTTCGTCTACAATTAAACTCAGTAGACCAAAACCCAAAAACTGAATTCTTAAGAATGTGCATTTAGTTTAAAATATTTATTTTATTTTCACACAAAGTTTATAATACATTCGTATTTAAAATACAATTAATGAGGTACTCGTTCATCATATACTTTAAATTTAAAAGTAGTAAAAATAAAGTTCTCATCACATTTTTGGAAATCTAATCCGTACAAAATCAAATTTTGTACGGAAAATTCCGACATCGATATGAACATGGTGTTCATACTCAAAATCCGGGAAAATATAACATCTAGAGTTATTCAATTATATGCGATTACCTATAGTGTCGCTATCAATATTTATAATTAAAATAGTCGGACCCACAATCTTGCATGCCATTAAATTAGATCATCTAGAAATCTAAAACATCCAGACTTCTTAAATTTTGTGAGAGTAACTTTGAGGTCTATATGAATATACTTGCATCGAAGTAAATGCAAAAATTAATATATCTTGAAAAATACGAGTAATAAAATCTTCTAATTTCATATGAGTAAAAATATAATAAAAATCTATATTTCAAGCGTAAGTTGTCGAGTTTTTAAAAATGGCCGTGGATCCGTCCATTCAAAATAAGTACTAAATACCTAAATATCAAAACATACAATAAAGAAATATTCGTATTTCGTGTGAGTAACTACTAAATATATTATTAACAATAATAGCTTAACAATAAAGGGTTCAATTTAAAAATTTGGACGATGCAAAATAAATTCTTATATCTGAGGAAAATTTAAATAGTAGAATCCTAAAAGTTTGTCTATATACCCACATACATACATACATATGTATATTGTTAACATCCATATCTCAATCATAAATTGTTGGGTTTTGAAAAATAGACCTGATACGAAGTACTAAAATTCGCATATTATATAAAATGCAATAATTTGAATCTTAAAATTTTATAGCACATCTAAACCTGACATCAATTGTATAAATGCGATTAGCGCCGCCCATACTAAAATTCGTATCTTTTGAATAAAACAAATGTGTTATGAATAAATTCGGTATCACAAATATTAGGGTTTGAAAAATATTTGGCAGTAAGAAGTGATTAACAATATGTAAATATTATTTATCAGATACATAATAAGACCTGCAATCGATGTAAACGAATTGTTTCGCATAGAAGACCTGCGGATTGGAACATCATAAAAAAATGGCAATCCGATGCGCTTCAAAAGATAGAATTAAAACTAATCTGTAAGAAGAAGTGTGGATAAGAATTACAAAATAGAAAACGTTTTTTTAATCTTCAGTTTTATTTTATTACCACCATGGGTAGCGAAGCACATCGGGTTTTAGCTAGTTTATATAAAAATAGCCTTACCGAATTTTATGAATTGATCACATTCACCCATATGTGGACCACTTTGAAGAAACTCATTAAAATTTGTATCAATATTAATATCGAAAAAAAATCATACTACTGGATTTTGAGACGGCCACTTTATAGTTCCACTTCCAAGAATAACTATCATAACTATGGCATCATAAAATAAATGTATACTATTTAAGTTAAGAACATCAACAAGTATCCTTGCTAATATTTCTGAACAAATGACTATGTACATAAATCTGAGATATTCTCAATACTAGAAATTCAATACTACAAGATCTATACTTTCAAATTTTTTTCAAATAAAACTCAATTGATTAAAATTAATAATTAATGTATTTTCTTTATGAGAGCGTATGTGATTTTATAATTTAAAAATGTTCTTACAAAAATCAAAATGTGTGTGTGATGAGTAGTGAGTGCATTAAAGCATTTTTATCTGTCTGTAGTAATACTTATGAAGAATGGTTTGTGCATTATTTTATTCTTAGAATTTACTTTGAATGTCATTAAGTTGCAGTGTCTTCGAGCTTAACAATGTGACCAGCAAAGTAGACGGCAGTCTTGTCACGTATTATGAAAACAAATGGATGATCGGCCACAAATGTTTTGGGGTCTATGGGCAGCGACATGGGCACACCAACAGCAACTGCAAAAAATTACATGGACAAATGGTAAATGAAAGGAAAGAAAGATGAGTTTGATTACTGCTAATTTGTTGTGTCTTATTTTGTTTTTGAATTTTTGTTTTTTTTTTTTTAAGATAATATTAAACAAAGGCTTTGCTTACCACTGGCGGCAGCAGCTTCACAGCCAATTTCATTGACATCGATGAAGGCTTTGTGTTGTACCTGTGAAATGTGCATATTGGACGCATGCTTATCAAACATGTTGCTAAAATCGGCAGAATTCGAGAACATGGTATTGATGCCAAGCTGAAAGATTCATGGATATGTATAAGAAGAATTAAACACAATACATTCTCGTGCATACATAAATATGGATGTACACTATGAAACTTACCTTTTGTAGCGATGGTTTCAGGTCGGTATCAAATTGAAATTTGAATTTTGGTAAATAGACAGTTGTACTCTTCCATTCCCACAGCCCTTCGAGATCATTGAAATTAACTCCCTTCAGTTTTTGTTCCAACTCGAAGAGACCATCACGTTTGTTGGGCAATATGAACCACATGGTAAGATCAATGTTCTCAAAAAATAGCTCCAAAGCCTTGGCATCCAAATCAGGATATTCAGCATAATAATACCAATTGTCGGCAAACATGGTGGGTACTTTGATAGACTGTTCATTGTTTATCCAAAACTCGCGATCACTAGTGGCATCATCCATAAATGGACGTGCCCATTTGGCTTTAAAGTAAATGGCATTGATTAGGGCTACATTAGTCTCGGGATCAAGTCTCTGAATGACATTATCAATCTTTCCATTAGTCTTCTCGGCCAGCCAATGATTGATGTGATCAACTGAGTACGATTCGTTAGCGAAATCTAATTGTTCGACATCGGAGTCAAAGTATATTTGAGAAGTTTTTTTGAAATCCGGAGATATTTGCAATTTATCGTTGACAAAAATTTTATTGGCAATTTCCAGCACTGTTTTTGACTTAATAAATGAATGTAAAAGTTTGTGATATCCCTGGGCTAAACCGTCCTTACTTTGGTGGGCCGTGGCATGAAGACTTTTTTGCAGTTCAGTGGCCGTTTGACCAGATGCTCCATAGTAGACTAATCCTAAAGCTGTTTGCACAGACACTGGTGAAATGATGACATTTTCGTTTTGGCTTCGTGTGGCTACAGTTTGGAAAAGTTCGGTGGCGAATAAATTTCTTTCCTCTATGGTGTTGGCGTTATAGCGCCCCACTAAAGGCAATAATACTAAAAACACATCTACAATGCAGAAATAATTTTAGTTACACAAACAACGACTACAATTAAATAAGACAGACACTCACTAATAAACCAATTCATTATGGCAAGCAGTGTGTTTGTTTAAATTTTTCTTAAAAGGCTTTTTCGTTCGACTCTTCTATCTAGAATTCACTTAACAACTGATGGCCATAGCAAAGGTAACTTCCATTTATACCTCCATGGTCACAATATTTGGATATGGGCGATGACTTGAACAATCCAGAAGAAAAGAAAATAATAAAAGAAAACATCGACTTAACAATGTAGTCAATTTACAAGCACATTTACTTTTGTGTGCAGCACACAGATACTCGTACTCGATTTCATTCTACTCGTTATTCTGCCTCCAACATCAGTACGATTGCGTACACCATTGCGTACAGTGTGACCATATTAGCATTATGGCGAATAAATTATGTAAGCTTATTTTAATTTGATTTGGCTGCAAAATTTTATATTTAGCATTTTTTAATAATATGTTTAACCTTTTAAAATATCAAAAATACTTATTTATTTTCTGTTGAAAAAAGGAAAATTATTAAAATATGAACATTTTAAAGAATAAATGAGATGAAATTACAACTCTTTAACTAAAAAAGCAAAAACTAACTTTATATGAGTGGGGAAATCAAAACAAGAATACGTTTTACAAAAACCCTCTTTCATCTTTGTTATAAGAATTTTAGTTTTGTCATTTAATAATTTAGAAGTTAAATATCTATTTAGTGGAATGAATTCTATAAAAACCGGGTAAGAAAGTATATTAATGGCCGAATTCACAGTCTTTAGTTAGCTAATGACAAAGGTTTAACTAATGATTCTTTATTCGCAATGCTCAGTTTGCCATAAGAATAACAAGTAATAGTTAAACAATAGTTAGTATTTCAGTTTACCAATGGTTAACTAATGAATGAGAATTCGGCCATAAATAATTTTCAAAAGTGGGTCTTACATGGAAGCTTTGACTAATTATCGACCACTCACTATAAAATATGGTGTCATGATTTTTTATGCATATGAAACTAATTTGTGTTGAATTGCATTTGGCTACCAGTATTTTTTAAGAGATTTATGATTGTTAAAGTGAGTTTTGAAATTGAGACATACATGGGAGCTATGACTAATTATGAACCAATCGTTATGAAATTAGGTATTGTGATATCTATATATTTGAATATTATTGCATATTAAAGTGATTTTCGGGAGTGGACCTTATATGGGAGTTATGGCTAATTATTATTATTACGATTAGGTTTCCTATACAAATTATTTGTGGCAAAATTTGTTGGGATACGTTTATAAACAACACGTTTATGATCGATAAAGCCTTATTTCGGGAGAGAATTTGTATGCGGACTAAGTAAAATAGTGGAGCAATTTCAACTACTTTGCGTGTACAGCCATTAAATCGAATCAGAATGTGATTCTACTATATTTATTTGTATACTTTAAAGTGGCTTATATTTTTAGGCGTTACAAACACCAGCATAAATCAAATATATCCTCTCCATAGTGGAGAGTGGTGGTAAGAAACAGAAAGGTTTGTGGATTAAAATATTAAATAAAAGTTTTCAAATTATAAAAACCCTGATTCAGTAAAACTTATAGAACGTTCGTCTAGAAAATTTGTATGAAAATCACTCAAAAAAATATTTAACAACCGAGTGATCTTTTAGACTACTGAAGAGAACGTTAATAAGGTTTGTTATTGAGATCAAAGTTGTATTATTTTTATAAAAAGTTTATTTTTAAAGCATGTGTACCTCAAATTGTTAAAAATTATTTCAAGAAAGTATTTTAAAAAATTTAGCACATTTTTTGGCATTTTAAAACAAGTTTCAGCATATTTTAGAATTAGAAAAGCCGAAGCCGCTGAACTTTTTGAGATCTGGTCACACTGATTGTGTAGTTTGTTTTGTTTTCGCAAAGTGAAAGGAGAAAAATAAACACTTCAGGTTTTTAAAATTCAGAACGCATTTTTATTTAACAAATTTTTTTTCTTCTTTCACTGAATTTAAATACTTTTCTCTCTTTGAAAATAAATCTTATACACTTTGCGGTGTGAAAGTATTTAAATTCTCTTTGGAATTTTAAAAAGAGTTTGAATTAAGAATTATTAAATTTTAATTATTGCGTAGTAGTGTTCACAAAGAGCTGCGGTTTAAAATGTGTGTAGTGGTGAGTGTACTTTACGTGTACTGGGAGAAATTTCAATTTCAACAATGTTGAATAATATTATACCCTCCAAAACCATAAGTGGTGATATATATAAGTTTGTCATTCCGTATGTAACACTGAGGAATACTCATCTGAGACCCAACAAAGTATATATATTCTTGGTCCTTACGAAACGCTAAATCGATTGTCCGTCTGTCTGTTTGTATATCTCTCTGTCTATGTAAAACACTCTCACGTCCAAAGCACATAAGTGAAATCAACAAAGTTTACAAAAACCGTTTACAGTTCTCCTAAGCAGTTTGGTATTGAAAATTAGCAAAATCGGTATAGTAGAACCAGAGTTATGGAAAGAAATGTAAGATCACCTTCATAAAAAATTGATATTTTTAAAAAAATTTATTGCTATATTTTTAAATATATTGCAGATAATACCATGAAATTTTGTCTACGTTGTTTATATGATAAAAGAAGAAGGTGCGAGGAAAATAGTAAGAATAGATCCATAATTTTTTCTAGCCCCCATACAAATATCTTCCGAAATATTGCTCAATTATACATAAATGTAAATATCAATACAGAATTCAGCAGGAATAAGTTTCATGCAAAAAGAAATCGCAAAACAAAATTTTTTTTGTTCGGTCCATATATACGTATAAAATATAAATAATGTTAAACGGTTAAAAATTGACATAAATAATACTTATAGGCAAATAAATTGTTGTACTAAATTTTATGGTGGTCGGCCCATAATTGGTCATAACTCCCATACAAGGAACACATCCGAAAAAGCCATTTATCTTTATATATATCGTATAAATATCAGTACTAAAAACTTTGCACAGATCATTTACATATATGCAAAAATCATCCCACAAAATTTTGTGAATTTTGGTCCATTTTTAACCGTATCCCCCATATCAAGCCCTCTTCCGAAAATCACTTTAATACTCATAAATCTCTTATAAATAACGGTAATCAAACTGCTGGATTTTGAGAATACCGGTCTATATTTGACTATATACCCCATATAAGGTCCACTTCCGAAATCTACGTTAATTCTAATATATATCTTAAATATACCGTTATTATCTTGAAATTCGACGTCAGATATTCTCATATACAAAAAATTCAGTGTTCAAGAATTTAAGAAGAACGGCTCATAATTTATTATATGTAGCTGTCATACAAGAACCATTTCCGAAAAACAAATAAAAATACAAAAATGTCTAATAAACATCAATATCGAACCAACTTTCATATAGATCAGTAATTTTAATCCAGAAATCATACTAATATCGGCTATACGCGAATTATTCTATTAAATTTTGAAACTGTCAGTCAATAATTCACAATAACTCCCGTACAACCATACAACTCTTGTAAATAACGTTATTAAGATGAAATTCAACCAAAATAAGCCTAAAATACATGGAAACCACATTAGTGGATACTGGATTTAGAAGCTATCAGTCCATAACTGGTAGGTCCACAAAGCGACAATACCAAGGTTCATAGTTTGTTAATGGGTATGTTTGCATATGGTCTGTTACGCCCTTTGTAGTGAGTTTCGTTAACAGTCGTTTTGTGTATGTAAAAATAACAAAAAGCATCCGGCTTCCCGGGGCATAGCGTGAGCACCATTGGATTAAACTGAGTTAAAAAGATAATTAACAAAAGGGTGTATTTAGACTAATTGGGCTTGCATTAATGTGATTTTCGGAAGTGGGTCTTATATGGAACCTATGGTCAATTCTAACTAAATTTGATACTGCAATTCTCCTTTCTTATTGCTGAACAATTATATACAATGTATATATATCATACATATATACTTTGTTATATATTGTGGGTGCAAGACGAATTTTATAAAATTAGAAGACCTCAGGTCAATTCGTTTGTAATACCTTATAGAATTCATAATAAAATGCAAATACTCATTATAGTGTCAAAAAAAATATGCAGAAAAAAGAGATTCATGGCGGTAATCGAATTATTCTGCTTCATGGCCGAGTTTTCTAGTTTATTGTTTCAATTTTAATTTATTTTCATTAATTTTTAATTGTCAGAAAATTCGTTTGCCACAAGATAACAGTGTTCTCTATATATACATATATACTATATAACTATATATTCTGGATACCATCCATCCAAATATATCGTTAACCGATGTTCAGAAAAACTGAACACAAATAAGTTGTATATATACATTAATAAGTCATGATAATAGTGCTGTGTCGTTCATGAACGAACGGGTTAAAATGAACGGATCAGTTTATTGAACGCAATGAGCCGGTGATTTAACTGAACGGTTTTCGTTCAATAGTGTACGGTTCAATTTCGTTCAGCTGCTGTTTATCAAAAGACAAGAAGAAAATCACATTCAAAAAGGGTTGTATTCATTCGTTCAAAGTGAACGAATTGAATGAATGAATCAGTCTTGGATAAGCGGACGAAAATGACCGGTCACTGAAATGAACGACCGGGCACAACTCTACATGATAACAAATTGTATAACAATCGGTCCATGATTACCCATAGCTCCCATATTGGGCACACTTCCGAACATTTTCAAAAAAAAAACTGATTTTGCTTAACCGACTATATTTTTCCTTTTTGTTTATACTGAATATGATGGGTTTATACACAGACAATTGGGCAAGGCGAATTCTGTAAATAAAGCACCCAAACATGATGATGAGTATGAATATAGCTTGTATATAAACCAGAGGAGTTATATTAAGGGCAAAAACAGTTAAAATACCATTAGGACTATTATTGAGATTATGACTCGATTTTATTTTGGCAATACATTTACATTTCATATGTAAATGAGACAACTATTGTCACAGTTTTAATCTTGACTTTCAACAAGAAATGCAGAAAGGCGAACTGAGAATTATAGGAGCTTTTTTGTGGACAATTTGATAATTGATGATGTTGGACATACAACTCCTTGATATATTTATATAGGAGATGATACCATCCTATAGGTTTTGTGTTTGTAGATTATCAAAAGTGTCCTGTGTGCAGGTCTTTTGCTCCTCAACAAAGAAAACTTACAATTAAATTTATCAACATGAACTTTGAACCATAAATGACAACTATATACAACAAAAAACCTACTTCTGATGTGGACAAACGAGATGAAGATAATTGAGAATAAAAAACAAATAAAAAATCAGCTAAAAAGCAAAATTGTATGTGTGTAAGTAAGTTAATGTATCTAGAAGTATTACATCAGTTTCTTAGTATCTGTTCTTCTACATTTTTCTCGTTCAAGTAAGTGAATTTTCTTCAACTTCTTCAGATTGAATGATTTCACTGATCACATTAAACATGTTGATGGAAAACCAGATATAAAAACGACATATTGTTTGCCAAGTGCAACCACTACAACAAAAAATAAGAAACACACACTAACAGCACCAACAACTTTATATGAAACCACATCTGAAAACAGAACACATTCTGATAATGTTGCAATTGTTTTTCTGATTCTGGTTCTGTTCAGTTCTTATTGAAGTTTTTTGAAAGTAGAAAAAGTCATCGGAAGAAGAAACAAAAAAATTTGTCTACAGAATCTGCACAAAAAGTTAAATATTATCAAAAAGGTTACCAGGTGTAATCTTTTTGTTTGAAATTTAAGACACATTTCTTCGATATGTTCCATTATCAAATGATGGCAATTTCAATATTTATCTGATTTTTAGCGAAGTGTTAGCAATCAGACACATCTCTATAAAGTATTGAAACAGTTCCATATTAAAACCAAGTTTTAATTACATCTTATACCACCATAGTGGGAAAGTTATATTGGATTTTTGCTGATGTTTATAACGCCCAGATATACTGGTTCAACACCTTAAAGTATACCGATCGACTTAGAATCACTTCCTGAGTCGATTTAACGATGTCCGTCTGTCCGTCCGTCCGTCTGGCTGGCTGGCTGTCCATGTAAAACTTGTGCGCAGAGTACAGGTCGGAATTTTGAAGATATTTCGATAAGGACGGATGGGATTGAAACTGGTGAAAATCGGTCAATTCTTTCACCTGGCCCCCATACAAATGTCCTCCCGAAATTGGGGTTTACCGAGCATATATGTCTGAATTATGCAAGTATGCGAACAAATTTCACCACAAATGAGCGGTAAATAAATCTAAATCAGATCTACAAATTTTGTGCAGGTCGTTAAATAATTCATCATAGCTCCCATATAAGGCCCACTTCCGAAAATCACTTTAACGACCATAAATTTCTTCAAAATGTTGGTGTCTAAATAAAATTTTATACAAATAAGTATCATATATGTATACAGAAATGATGATACATAATATTATAATGGTCGGTACATAATTAGTCGAAACTCTAATATAAGACCCTCTCCGTAATTCACTTTAACCTCCATAAATATTTTAAAAGTATTTGTATCTAGATAAAATATAACACACATATTTATATTCACGGAAGTCATGGCACTAAATTTTTGGATGATCGGACCATAATAGGTAACACCTCCCATATAGCGCCCATATCTGAAAAACTGTTTTATTGATATACTGGGTGTAGGATATTATATGGTCGGGCTTGACCGACTATACTTTCTTACTTGTTTTAAATTTGTCAACTATTTTTGATTGTCAAAATTGTGCTACTTTCATAAGTAAGGAAATTAAGACTTTGATTACAATTTGTATATGTTTTTTATTCAATTTTTTTTTCTCTTAACAACAAAAGATATTGTTACGGAATGGTAATTTAATTTAAATTTAACGGCCGGTATCAACATACAGCATGTTATAAACATAGATCAACAATATGGCAACATTAAGTTTTAACGGCTTTGATTGCATATTCTAGATACGAACATTCTATCTTAGCTCCGAACCATCTAGAAATTATGGGTGTATAAATACACTAGCAGGATCATTTAAGATAATGAGTTTTTTATGAGCAGCGCTGTCAATTTAGTGCGTTTCGCACCATTTTTGGTGCTTTTTTAAAATTTTTAATTAGTGCGGTTTTTTTTAATTTCGGTGCGTTTTTTAATTTTTCCGAAAATGTGAAGAAATCTTTATTTTTACTAGTTTTTAATTGCAGTTTTTTAATAATTCATTATCATGAAATCTATACGATGAAGAGAGAACCCCATTAAATGTATTTTAAATACGAATGTATGATAATGCGTATGATGATGCTTTTTTTCTTAAATGTTATTTTCTCCATTGTGGTGCGTTTTGAAATTTCAAAGTTGACAACGCTGATTATGAGTCATTGTTGTGTAAAATAAAAAATAATAAAAGAAATAAAATAAAAACAATGGAACAAACAATTCCGCAAAAGAAAGTTAAAAGGGAAAAACCAAACAAAAAGTGGACACCTGAAGAAATCAAAATAGTTCTCTTCTAAAAATTTTTTCTTTGGCACTTTTTCGTGGCATGTTTAGAATACGTTTAGAAATTGTTGTTTATGTAGATCAGCTGTTTTAGTGCATAAATTGCATCAGTATCAATGTCAAAACATTTGCAAGTGCAAACTTTTGCAATACAAAACGCATCGAACATCGAATACCACTAATATCTATAGAAATGTATATAAATTTAAAGCGATTTGATGTCTGCCATAGAAGTAACGAATAATCAATCAATTGTTGGAGGCTACCACCTACCTAATTAGTAAGCTTCCCGAATTAAATAAAGGTTTAGCCAAAACATCAATTATAACTATTAAATCCATTGCAATCGGTAGAAGCTCTTGTGTCTAGTATTATTTATTTAGTGAGCATACATATTTCTCTAGACTTTCAAAATAAAAAACTTTACAATTTTTATTAGATATTATTAGATTTTATTAGATTTATTAGTCGACTGACAACAACAGAAAGTCTGATAACCCTGGCATTAAGTACGTACATACTCATAACAAGGCCTTTGAAGTAAAAAACATACATAGAAACAAAAAGGGCAGCATTAACATAAAAAATTATACAAGAACAAAAAAATATATAAACACGCACGTTCACTTTATATTAAAGTTTCTAAAGTGGTTGATCCCTTCTTATAGATACAAAAACACTTATACATACATATGTACGCGAAAATAAAATAAATACCCACTTGCAACATTTAACTTTATCAGGCCGCAATATTAAACAACAACAGTAACACAATAAAAAGAAGAAAAAAAAACGGCAGCATCATCGAAATCTCCAACATCAGAACAACAGCAACAACACAGAACAAATTCATCCTTCACCAACAAACATCCACATAAACAGTTCTGCACTGATCTTGCGGAGCATGTTTATATGTGTGTGAGTAGTGCCATCAATCTAACCAACTAACAGCAGCAGCCATCCAACCAAACTGCGAGCCATCCGTCGTCTGTTGAACTGTATGCATCCATCCCATCGTGAGACAATGCATTGTGTTCCTTCCATACACGTTCGTCTTACACATGAGTGTTTACGTGATGTGATCTGACAGAGTAAAGAATGAAGTTATGTTCAACTTAAATGTTTGATGATCAGGAACACATTTCCACACACACACACATATTATTACAGATATGTATTGAAATAATAAACATGTTTTCCTTTTCATTTGATTTATTAGTATTTTAATATAAATATCGGTTCAGATTATATCGCCAGCATAAAATAGAAATGCACCATTCTTATCATTATTTTTACAAAACTATTGATAACTATGATGCAATAATATTAATGAAGCAAGTGTTGTTAGTTATGTCTTAGAAAGATAAAATTTTATCAGGTGAAATCAAATTTCAAGGCACTGGGTAATATTTTAAATACTTATTTATATGCTAAATTATATTAAAACATAAAAAATTCTACATTGATTCCAATCTATATACATAAAAGAGTAACGGGATTGACTGACTTCACTGACTGATTCATTCATCATTACACAGCCCAAACCGCTAAGGCTAGAAAGTTTAAATTGAATTCTTTCTACATCAAATAGATCCACTAAGAAGTGCTCTTCTGGAATTCGGACGTTAAATGGGATAAAACGGGCAAAAAAAATAAAAATAGTAACCGTGTATCTCCAAAACTAATAAAGCTAGAAAAAAATATAAAGTTTGTTTGGTACTTTTTAAATATTCTAAATTCTAGATGACCAAAACGGGTAAAACCGGTACCCGGGAACCATCTGCTACCCTTTGTATCTTCGAAATAAATTAACGTAGAAATACATACATCCGGCTAAAGTCAATAGAGAACAGAAATTTTGTTGTACTTTTTAAAATTCTAATTTTTAATTTTATTTCCTCAATAAAAAGCTCTAGAAATATTGTTCTTCAATTCCAGGTCATACAAAAATTTACAATGACAATTTTCCAAAATTATTTCTACTTAAAAATGGTAAAAATGGTATCCTTAGAACCGTATGGCACCCTTCGTATCTGCTAAATAAATAAACATAGAAATAACAAGTAAGAAAGTATAGTCGGTCAAGCCCGACCATATAATACCTTACACCCAGTACATGTAGAAAACAGTTTTTCAGAAATGGTCGTTATATGGGAAATATAACCTATTGTGGACAGATCATCCAAAAAATTAGTGTCATGATGTCTGTGAATATAAATATTATATGTGTTAAACTTTATCGCGATATACTTTTAAAAGATTTATGGAGCTTAAAGTGAATTACGGAGAGGGTCTGATATGGAATTTCGACTAATTATGGACCGATCTTTGTTTGGTTTGTGTAAAACAGTGTGCTACTGTCAAAAATACTTGACAAACTATTACTTTTGACATATGTAAATTGTAAACAAAGTCAGTCAGCTGTGCTACCGCACTCACCATGACAAATGCTTTAAGAATAAATTCGGAATCACAAATAGTAGGTTTTGGAAAATATTTGAAAGTGACATGTAAATATTATTTTATTTATCACATACATATGTATGTGGAAAAAATATGACCTGCAATGGATGTAAACGAATTGTTTCGCTAGAAGACCAACGGATTGAAACCTCATTAAAAGACTTAAAAAAAACACTTAATTTTGTCTTAATTTTTTTATATATAATTAACAAACACAAACTGGGAAGATTTTTGGCTTATCAGCCAGAGTCTTTGGCGTGAATCGAACCCGTAACCTACTAACTGATAGTCTGGCATACTATCCCCTAGTCTATCGGGGCACTAAAAAGATAGAGCAAATTGACTTGCGTCTTGAATAAAATGGCAAAATAATAATTTATTGCGCTTCAAAAGAAAGAATTAAAACCAGAGATGGGCATAATGCACTATATTTTTAGTGCACTAACAATTTCACTACCAATATTTACTTAGTGGTAGTGCTATTAAAATTTCACTAAAAGGTTAGTGGTAGTGCAATTTGATATTGCATTTAGTGGTAGTGAAAAAAAAAATTTCACTACCACTAACCATTTAGTGGTATTTAAAAAAGAATTGCACTACCACTAAATTTTAGTGGTATTTAAAAAAGAAATGCAGTAACACTACATTTTAGTGGTATTGTAAAAAAATCAAAGCAATTTGGATGAATTATGTAATATAATAGAAAATTAAAGGTATATTTTTAGGCTTTCATTTAAATGTATACAATATTTTTTATTTTATTTCTGCTTTGATTTTTTTACAATACCACTAACTTTAATAGCAGTGCAATTCTTTTTTAAATACCACTAAATTTAGTGGTAGTGCAATTCTTTTTTAAATACCACTAAATGGTTAGTGGTAGTGAAATTTTAATATAGTGCAATATGCCCATCTCTGATTAAAACTAACCTGTAATAAAAAGTGTGGATAAGAATTGCAAAATAAACAAATAATTTTTTAATCTTTACTTTTATTTCCTTTCCATGAGGAAGCGAAGCTCGCCGGGTTTTAGCTGGTAATTTATAAGTGCAAGATAAGGAGTCATTTTCTGGATTTGAGTTTATATGCAAGTAATAATAACTTGATAACACTATGCTACAGCGGAAAAATACTATCTAAGAGAATAAAGTTGATCACTTTTTTGAAAATACAAATACAATTTGGAATTACAGTGCTGTCTGGGTGGAGTGAACCCCCGATGCTATGAACACCGCGTTAGAGTGAACACCAACATTTTTACAAAGACTACTCTATAGAGTGAACAATCATGAGACTCTTTAGAGTGAACATAATTTTAAGGAAGGTTTTAAAATAAAGGGTTTTTAAGTAAAGTAACGATTCTTTTAGAGTATTGACATAAATAAATACACACGGATTTGTTTATTTAATTATTGCATGACAATGGATCCGAAAACAAGAAAGTCTTTAACATTAAGACAAAAAAGTGAAATTACAAAACAAATTGAAAAAGGTGCTAGTGTTACTTTCTTGGCACAGAATTTGAAAACTGGAATTCAATAGAGAACAGAGAGGAAATTTTTGGAGAAGATTTCGTCCAAAGAGTTGCCATATCAGATGACGAAGAAAATGCCGAAACACCAGCAAACACAAATCCGATATCAGCGGCTGAAGCCATTAAAGGAATTGCATGGGCTGAGTCCAATACTACAAACTTCGCAAATATTCAATCGTTACATTGCCTTCGCGAGGAAGCAGTGCAAATATCGGTGAACAAATTAAAGAAAGAAACAACTATTACAAATTTCTTTCATTCCTAAACCTAAACTTCAATATGAAATTCAAAAAAATAAAATTTATTAAAATAAATGTGTTTAAATAAATAAATTAGTTCATTTTAATTTAAAAAATATCAACCTTGATATAGTGAACAACCTGGGTAGTATGAAATCGCTCTGCAAAAATTAGTTCACTCCACCCAGACAGCACTGTATATACAACTTTTGTTTTTTTTTATTCAATCGATTTTAAATTCTAAATTAATTTTATATTCTTAAATTAAAAAAGTAAACAAGTATGAAAATATAGTCGGTCAAGCCCTACACTAGTATATATGTATGTATGTAAGTAAACCCATTTTTCAGAAATTTTCGCTATATGAGAGGTATGACATATTATTTTGTAGAACATGTGCAAATTATTGTAATTAAATTTTATCTCTTATTAAAAATGTATGCATGATTGTCTAGTGATTTTCAGAAGCTATAGCTAATTGTGGACTGATCGTTAAAAAATTAGGTGAATGGAATTTGCATATATGATACTTATTTGTTATTAAGGTAGTTAAAAAGATTTTCGGAAGTGGTCCTTATATGGGAGCGCTTTGGTCAATTATTGGCCGATATGCACAACATTTTTTAACAATTCTTATTGCCAGTGGACTTTTGTTAAATGAGAGATATTTACAGTGCACTCGGGAAAACGTCAACATCCCAAAACGTCAACGCTTTTTTTACATTACCTACTCTAAAATTTTATGAAATAAATAGAGAGAAGGCTCTCTTCCAAGTGTTGGAAAGACAAAAAAACAGCGGAAAAAAATAACAGATTTTTTTTAAATGCATATGATATAAAAATATGATCTCATTTCAAATGTATTCTTTTGGTTCTAGTTGTCTTCTATGGTTCTAATCAGGTTGAATGCCTTTTTTGTTACCTTTTTGAAATTGTTATGTTTTATTTTAGTTTGTAATCAATAAAAAAGTTTAAAAGCACATTATCGATATGTTTTTTATTTAAAAATTTTACATTCGTAAACGTCAACACCCGCGGTTTTAATTAGTTGATGTTTTCCCGAGTTCACGTATATGCAAAAGCTTTTTTTTTGTATGGAATCGTTCTTCAGTTCCTTAAAAGCAGTTAAAAATCGGCATTTTAGTGCTAAAATTACGAAATGTCTGAGCTTTCTTTAGAGAAATTTTACTAATATCGTGATTTTTGATCTATAATAAAAACTTTTATATTTTTAACCATAGTTTTTACACAAATTCTATCGCTTTAAAGACAAATGATATAAATAGCACCAATAAGGTGCCAAATGAATATTTATATTCTTATTGCTGCTTTAATCTTAAATTCCATGAAATATATATTTTAAGCTCTTATATTTAATAAAATAGAAGCACTAAATTATATTTTTTTAAACTTCGATGTTTGTAACTACAGAAAGCTAGAACACAATTTTGTCACAAAGTAAAAGTTTGTCACAAGATAAATATTAAACTCTTACCCCTCTATTCAAAAACGATTATTAAATTTAACAAACGTTTATTAAGCAAATTTTTATATGCAAATCTGTCTTAATAAACGTTTGTTAAATTTAATAATTGTTTTTGAATAAGGGGGTTAATTTATACCATTGCAAGTCTTTGTTAAAATTTTAAATTAGTACACAAATATTTCAAGCAAAGTGTGCGTTTGTTTATGTAATAACAGCTGCATTAGCTTGCATTTGTCGTCATCAAATCATTTTTTTTTTTGTTAATTGTTGCTCTTTATTTCATTGCTCTTTAGAGAAGTTGCCACATAATACAACATCTGAAGCAGACAGCTACATTTGCCGACGTCAATGCTTCGGTATTTTTTTATGCTCATATGCAGCTCCACAGTTAAGTGTTTCTAAAAAGTTGTCTTCATCTTCTTGTTGTCGTTTTTCACCTCCAGCCAAGTTCAAGTAAAGAATTGTAGATCCTAGATGGAAAGAAACCCCCATATATGGTCATAACATATGCCAATAACACAATGAAAAAGGGATTGTTTAACTGGAAACGAATATTAATTTAATTTTCCTTATTCTTCTTTTTAACTTTTTTTTTTTTGCTGTTGGTTTTATTTCTTCTTAATACTAATTAACTAGAAAATGATATATGTACTTACATTAGGGGTATAATTGTTTTTCAATATTAAATTGACAATGCACCATGTTATGAGCAATATTTTAATGATTCTAAAATCTGTTCTTGAGTAATTTTGTTAATTAAGAAGATATAATCGGTTCTTTGGACTCATCTTTATAAAATTCAGTGATGTAACTGTTTTAATATGTAAAATTCTTATTTGTGTTATCACCAACTTATATATCTCAGAAATGTATCAGGTCTAACTCCTTAATTTACGAGCACATTTATACGGGGCTGTGATAAATCATGAACCGATTTCCAAAAATATGCGCACTAGGCTTACATGGACAGCCAAATGGATGGACGGATAGTTATTGTCAAATCGAACCAGAAAGCGGTTCTGAGTCATTGGTTATTCTTTAAGGTAGATGGAAGACTAATATTTTTAGGCATTACAAACTACGGTGGATTTCTCAAAACATGACCCAAAGTTATACCCGTACTGTACATACATACATACATATTTCTGTACTTAGTATGTGAGAATGTAAGTTTTTATGCATATATTTTTATCAGTAACTTTGTATATATTTACTACATACATGCATACATACGTATGCATTTGCAAGTATTTACAAATAAGTTTAAATACATGTAAGTACATTTCCATTACACTAATGCAACGACAAACTTACACTATAGGACAAAACAAAATTCTTGTATAGATACTCGTATGTATTTATAAATTACAGTCTTAGAAAATCCAATTCCAAGTTTATTTATTGCAGCATTCCTAATTTAAGAATCACAGTTTAAAAAGCCAGCTAAAGTTAAATGTTCCATCTGTTTTTGCCGACAGTGTACATCCATACAAACGTATGGTTGTTATGGACATTTTTCGTATAACTACACTTAATGGCTTCTTCTTTGATTTCAGTTTGCAATGAGTAGACAGACACAAGTAAAAAAAAAACAAATAAATTGAAATAAGGAATAAAGAATTTCATGTGGGTTTTCATTTGTATTTAGTACGTGTTATTAAAATAATGAGTTAGATAAACAAACACTCTCTCTCATGTGCAGCAACAACTGCTTGTATTTATTTATCTTATTGAATTATCATGTTTTCGATCAATTGGAATTCAAATTCTAAAATAATCGATTCCAGTTTGCACTGGTCCATGCTGCTTAAGAGAATAGTTCAATAGACTGTTATCGGCCTACACAGACTACATTGTCAACTGTGTCAGTTGAAAGAACAAAATCATTCCAATATTAATGAAATAAAATAATTGTCTTCTTTATTATCAGTGGTAAAACATTGTATAAACGAGTAAAAAGAAACAAAAACAAAGGCGTATACAAATTTAATTGAATTATCACAAAAACTGCACTTTTAGGTGTAGATTATTGGATCCAATGGCAAGCGCTACCGTGCGATGATTACAATTTCTTTGCACCCCAAAAATGGAAGAGCGGGATTTTTGGGAATGACAAATCCAAAATTGGGGATAAGCTCTAAAAAAATACTGGCAGCATAGTTACAACATTACATTTGTCATCACTTCCTTCTGAGCAAACATTTTGATTAGTATTATTTGTCTAAACTGCCAAATATCAAATAAAACATGCATACATAATTGCGTTTCGGCTAATAATTATTATGCAAAAAACTCCAACTCGTTCCAAAAGTAATGGCAATTCTTTTAATTTTTCTTTGTTTGGTAAAGTAGCGTTCAAAATAATTGCAAATTATTATCGTAATTTATCATTAAAAGAGATTACGCTGTGACGTTAAGTAGTGAAACATCAATTGTGACTTGTCAAATCATGATATTTTTTGTTACATAAAAAAGGTAAATCTCTACGTGAAATAGGTAAAATCGTTGGAAGGCATCGCTGAACAATAAAAAAAATTATAGACAAGTATACCAAACACAATACTGTAGAAAATTTGCCTAGTGCAAAACGACCAAAGCGTCTTATAAAAACTGAAATGAGAGATATACTAGTAAGAGAAGTAAGAGCAAACCAAACATCTATTGATGTAAATAATAAAATAGCTAAAAAAAAATGTTACGTACATTTTTGGAAAACCTGTAAGCGCAAGTACGATTTTAAGATCTTTTCATCAAATGTCTTTCATTGTAGAGTACCACGTAAAAAGCCCTTTATATCAAAGAACAACATAAACCAATTTTGCAAAAAAAAAAAAATACTTAAACGAGCCTAAAATCTTTTTATAATATTTGGAGTCAAAAACCCCCCAAAATATGACAAACTTAGAACGAAACCTTTAGTAATAAATATGTTATTGGTTATCTTACGTTTAAAGAATCTACAATGAAAAAGGAAGATCACCTCGACATGAATGGAGGGATGAGTGAAACAATATTTCGCCTGATTTCCCTAAATTGATTGATGTCTAGAATTGATTGTCAAACTAAATATTAAATATAATGTTTTACATAATTTTACTACATATATCACCTGTTTACTTTATTTTGACGCAAAAAATCTGGTACTTTTCCGTTCAAATTGAATGAGTTATATTTTGCTTAAGGATCTATTAATTATGCAGTATATTTAGTTTTAAATTTCTATTAGTAGTACTCGTATATATAGTATAATAAAACATTTTTACACATTATTAAGTGTTACTTTATATTGACGCTCACAGTATCAATTCGTTTCATGGTTTTCCAATCCAATGAGTATATTTGGAAATAGCTTTCCCGCATAACTAATGTCTGATATTTTTTGTTTACTTCTATTTATTTATTGTATCTCTCTTCATTAAAAGCGTACTAAGAATAAGTATTTCAAATCTTATATCTAATAAATTTTATTTATTTAGTCCAGCCAGTGCCTGATAGTTTAAGTTGGAATTCATCCTTCTTGTCTATTGCTCAGATTAAGAGATAAAACGCTTTCTTCATTTTGCGAATAATGACGAATTTGTCCAACATGGTTTGTCTGGACATGACAAGCTTTTCAAAATAAGGCCCTTTTTGAACAAGATTAGAGATCAACTACTTCTAGTCCCAAGAGAGGAATTTTATGCAGTGTATGAGCAAACTATCCCCACAAAATGTCTCCATGAACTTAAACAATATAATCCCAAAAAACCACATAAATGGGGCTACAAAAATCTCGTTCTTAGCGGCATATCAGGTTTTAGCTACGACTTTGACCTATTTGCAGGAGAGCAAAGCAACACAATTTCACCTGGTGTTCCAGATCTTGGTGTAAGCGGAAATGTTGTTTCTCGGCTAACTGCTACAGTCCCTAGACATAAAAATCATAAGATGTTTTTTGACAACTTATTCAACAGTCCTAAACTTCAAGTTCATCTTGCCAAAACGGGTCTACATGCATTAGGAACAGTCAGAATAAAAAAGATTATTTTATCTTTGTTGCATGAAACGCCATATATGGCAATACATTTTTAGGGTGATAGAGATAGGAGTACATATGAAGCCATATATGGCAAAATTTATTTTTTTTCAGAAAACTGACCTGCTTTTCTGAAGAAATTTTGTTTGCATATCTAAATTATGCAATTTAAAAAATTAATTAATAAAAAAAAATTTATTTGTAGCTGAATCATAATGCATGCAGTAGAGGGATAAGCAGAATCGAACAAGACAGGTCTTTGTTGAAAAATATATGTATGATAAAAAGTTAGTTCATGCTAAAAAACGAGTGTTGCTCTAAAAATGTCATCGAAGGTTAGAATAACAATTTTAACTTGTTTAAATAAAATTAAATTTTCTGTAAACCTGAAAACAAGTAAGAGATTATAGTCGGCCTAGCCCGTCAATATAATACCCTTCACTGAGTATGCAAAAGCAAAAAAAAAAAAAATATTTTCATCAATGGTCCCTATATGGGAGCTAAGAGATATTATTGTGCATTAAATTTTATCCCCATATTTACACTCTTAAAATATTTATGTATATTAAAGTGATTTTCAGAATAGGGGTTTATATGGGAGCTATGACTATTTATGATTCACATTTATGTTAAATTTTATTTGGATACCAACATTTTAAAGAGATGTACGAGTAACAGTAGGTAACAGTGATTTTCGGAAGTGGGCTATATGTGGGAGCAAAAGTCAATTGATGACAAAATCTGCACAAAGTGATTTGGTGCATCATAGAAATTATTTGTGTATCAAACATTTATGACCAATAAAGTATGGGGGCGAGGTGAAATAATGCGAAATTCGTAATAAATTGCAGTTATGTTAATTCAAATATTAAATAATTTTGTTTTTTTTTATCAAATTTTTGTTAAATCTTTTACAAAAAAAAAAAAAAAAAAAAATTATCAATAATTTTGTAAAAATAAATTTCATTTCTTTTAACATCAAACATTTAATATTAATGCTGCAGTTTGTATGGACATTGCCATTTAATTCATATTTCAGGAAGAAATTTGTATGGGGCTATGAGAAATCATTAACCGCTTCTTATTATTTTCATCACAGTTTGTCCGCTTATCATATAAATTTCATGATTTTATCAGCAATATATTAAACAAATATTAAAAAATCAAAATTTTTGGAGATTGTCTCAAATAATAATAAAAAATTATAAAAATGTTGATATCCTTTTACGTTTTGTTGTGTATCTTGTGATTCTATAAGCATCAAGAAAATATATAATTTGTTGGGTCTTCACTTTTCGTGGTTTGGTGGTGGAGAATATTAGAAAACATATTTAGCAGAAAGTGATATGGTACAAATTTATATTATTGCATGTAAAAATAATAAAATTTTAAATTAAAAATAAAAATAAAATTACCAATTCAACAACCCAGTCAAGAAAAATTATCAAAAATTTTTAATAATAAAATTTTTCAAGTTGTAATTCCTAACTTCAGTAAAAATAATTTAATGAAAATTAAATTTAATGAACTCGAGCCTAACTAAAATTATCAAAAAATTACCAATTTTCGTTTTGACCGAAAATCATTGTCAAAATATCAAAATATATCAAAAATCATATTTCCAAAATATTTTTATTATTTTTAATAAGAAAAGATGAAAGATTTTTAAATTTATTTCAAAACAAATATTATGAGTTTCAAATTATTGGCAGGATCTCATACATATTAATAAGGCTATATATGAGCCTTTATGTTGAAATAAATGATGCTGATCAAAATGTTAAGTCAGAGGAGAAGTCAGTTTATTGAGAATTACGTTGATATACATATATGATGGATATGATCGTAAAATTAATATACATAATGGCATTTTTATTTATTACATTTTTACGAAAGGAAAAACTTAATAATTTATTTATTAAAAGAAAAAAAAAACGAATACTTTTAATATTCTAATGTCTACCAATTTCTGAACACTCCACCACACCAACCAAAACTTTATAGTATGTAGCATTCGAAATTGTTTCGTACATCTTTATATCTTGAACATATGTATGTAAATGGCATTTAAAATGCATTATAACCATTCATTGTTTTCTTTCAGTGTTTTAATAATCAACGAAATGAAAGTGAATTTCATTCTAAATTAAATCAATTTCCATTTCGTTGTCACGGACACACACATAAAAGTATTTTTGTTCGCTTACAAGCAACAAAAACAAAACATCAAACAAATACAACAAATGAATATTATTATTCGTAAGATACAAACCAACATATGGAAGCAGATACAAAAAAATTCGCCATCTGAACAATGTGTAGAATTTATTTTAAATTAGAA
Source organism: Bellardia bayeri (assembly GCA_950370525.1). Classification (NCBI taxonomy): domain Eukaryota; kingdom Metazoa; phylum Arthropoda; class Insecta; order Diptera; family Calliphoridae; genus Bellardia; species Bellardia bayeri. The sequence goes on along the minus strand of OX493268.1, from coordinate 42,917,245 downwards.
TGAACCAACAGCAACAAAAAAATCAGCTGTTGTCTAGAGACACACGCACACACACACACACAGGGAGGATGGGAGGGCAATGTGAGCGTCACTTTAACGCGACATGGGGTTTCTATGGCACCGCAATGAAAACAGAATTTCAGTTTCATTTTGCTGGAAATACGCGAGGGTGTGTCTGTCGTTCTTGTGTGATTCTTCCGTAGATACTAGTTAGTTCATCGCACATCATATCAATAAAAGTCAAACATTTGTAGAAAAAAATGCCAAATTTATCGAAATTCATACAATTAAGAGGTGACTACTAGCTGAGAGTGATATTTTCACTCGTACATAAATATTTATATAACTTTGCACATGTACTTAAATTTATTATAAATAAAATAAATTTAATCAAACGATTTATTAATAAATTATCAATAGGTTTGGAAACTCAATTATTAAAATGCACTTTACGTCGCTATTCATCGGCTTCACCAGCAAATGCACAATTTCGTGAAATTCTCTCCGATCAAATAAAATCAATTAAAGATGCTGGCACATTTAAATCAGAACGCATTATCACTTCATCCCAGAGTACGCAAATTACAGTCGAGGGCAGCAACAAACAGATTCTAAACTTCTGTGCCAACAATTACTTGGGTTTAGCTGTAAGTACATACATATGTGTATTAAATATTAAATAAATATATTTTATTAAATTAAATAATTAATTTAGTCACAAATAACTACATACTTTTGGCATTTTATTTTCTTTAAAGAACCATCCTGAAGTAGTGAACTACACACGCGATATTACTGAACAATATGGTGCTGGTTTAAGTTCTGTACGTTTCATTTGTGGCACTCAAGACATTCACAAGAATTTGGAAAAGAAACTGGCCCAATTCCATGGCCGCGAGGACACCATACTGTATGCTTCGTGTTTTGATGCCAATGCTGGTCTCTTCGAGGCCATTTTAACACCTGATGATGCTGTATTTTCCGATGAACTGAATCATGCCTCCATTATCGATGGCATACGTTTGTGCAAGTCTCAGAAACACCGTTACAGGCACCGTGATTTAAGCGGTAAGTTCGAAAATTATTACAAATTCTATTGTGGTAAAAATATCTAATTAAGTCCGTCCAATAACATTATGTTAAAAAGTACAAGAAAATACATATGTAGGGTCCATTGCAATAAGAAAAAAAAACAAGTAAGAAAGTATAGTCGGTCAAGCCCGACCATATAATACCCTACACCTAGTATATGTAAATATAAAACAGTTTTTCAGAAATGGGCGTTATATGGGAGATATCACCTATTTTGGACCAAAATTCAGTATCATGGTTTCTGTGAATATAAATATTATATGTGTTAAACTTTATATCGATATAAATACTTTTAAAAGATTTATGGAAGTAAAAGTGAATTACGGAGAGGGTCTTATATGGGAGTTTCGACTATTTATAGACCGACCATTACAAAATTAAGTGTTATTATTTCTGAATATAAGAAACTTATTTGTGTTAAATTTTATTTGGATACCAACATTTTTGAGTGAGTTATGCTCTTTTAAGTGATATTCGGAAGTGGGCCTTATATGGGAGCTACGACTAATTATGGACCTATCTTCACGAAATTTTTAGATGTGCTTTATCTTCATTTACTACTCATCTGTGGTAAATTTTGTTTGCATACTTGCATAATTCAAAAATTTATGACCGGTAAACCCCAATTTCGGGAGAACATTTGTATGGGGGCTAGGTGAAATAATGGAGCGATTTTCATCAGTTTCCATCCCATCCATCCCTGAGCCGAAAAAATATCACGTACCAAATTTTTCGAAATATCTTCAAAAGTGCGGCCTGTACTCTGCGCACAAGCTTTACATGCACATCCAGCCAGCCAGACGGACGAACGGACGGAAATTGTAAAATCGGCTCAGAAAGTAATTATGAGCTGATGGGTATACTTTAAGGTGGGTGTTGGACAAATATTTATGAGCGTTACAAACATCAGCACAAATCCAATATACCCTCCCCACTATTGTGGTGTACTGTACAACTGAATGGTATATACCCTTTAGTGCGTTTGCATTTATTTAGAATCATCTGAGCTTGCTCCTATGTCTTTAAATGCATTCACAATATTGGTCATCATACCATTGCTTTTTCACGAATTCAGCAAACATTTAACACACGTAACAACATGTACATGAACTTGGCTGTATCATTATGTAGTTTTGAAACAACTAAGCAACGCATAGAATACATGGGTAGTCGCGAATATAATAATTTACCTCAACATTTAAAGTTAATAACTAGAATTTCGTTATTTAAAACTAAGGCCAAATTACCGCATTCGTGATCGAATGAGCTATCGTATCGAAAAATGATTTCGATATCGAAATTATGATAAAATGTACTAAATTTCTTGCTCGATATCGAATGCCATAATCTCCAATAAGAAAATTACGATCGATTTCACTCGATATCGAATGCGGTAATTCGGCCCCTGATTTGAAAAAATATTTATTTGAAAATCTTGAAGAACTTTTGAGGTAAAATCTATCTCAAAACTTATTATTTTTTTTTTCAAACTATTTGTTTTGTTTTTCTTCAAGTTTAACTTGTATATTTTGTTAACAGAATTTGTATATTACAATGCCAACTTGCCTCTTTAAAGCCTATATGGCGCTGAGGTACTACTTTGTAAATGAATTTTTTTATGGATAAAATTTTTAAAAAAAGTTAAAGCCATAAAATGCAAAAAAGTTTGAATTTTAGAAAAGTGCTCACTTTTAAAAAAAAAAATACAGAAAATGTATTTTAAATTTGATAAAATGTTACGATAAATTTGTAAGGCCAAAGGTATTATACAGTTTTCTACATTCGGTTTACAGACATTTTTTGCATACTATCAACTCTTTTTCAAGTTTTAGTGCATTTACTTTTCGTTAGAATGTGACAGATTGAATAAAATACTAACAACTTATTTGGAACATGAAAACATAAAGGTTTTATTTCACTATGCGAGTTTATTACTAATGAGAATAATATCTTTACACCTTTTTACAGATTTGGAAAGCCAATTGAAAGCATCAAATGCTCGTATTAAATTAATTGTTACCGATGGTGTTTTCTCTATGGATGGAAACATTGCTCCTCTAAAGGAAATTGTTGCTCTGGCTAAACAATACAATGCTTTGACTTTCATTGATGAATGCCATGCTACTGGTTTCTTTGGCAAAACGGGTCGTGGTACTGAGGAATATTACGACATTATGGGCAGTGTTGACATTATTAATTCCACATTGAGTAAAGCTTTGGGTGGTGCTGCTGGTGGCTACACCACCGGCCCCAAGCAACTTATTACATTTTTGAGACAAAAATCACGTCCATATCTATTTTCAAATTCATTGCCACCATCTGTTGTCGCTACCGGTACAAAGGTAATCGATCTATTGTTGGCAACCAGTGAACTTACCGCAAAGGTTCAAACCAACACCAAACACTTTAGAGAAGCAATGACAAAGGCTGGCTTTACTATTGGTGGTGAAAATCATCCCATTTGTCCAGTCATGTTGGGGGATGCCCGTTTGGCATCGATATTTGCTGATGAAATGTTGAGTAAGTATAATATATAATTATTTACTAAATACTATTGCAATTAATTTATTTGTGTTTTTTTTTTTTTTGTCTTACAGAACGTGGCATTTATGTGATCGGCTTCAGTTTCCCAGTTGTACCCAAGGGCAAGGCTCGTATTCGTGTGCAAATTTCTGCAGCTCATACTAAGGATGATATCGATCATGCCATTTCGGCTTTTACTGAAGTTGGCAAATCTCTTAAGGTTATTCAGTGAAGTTGACATGAAACTGAAATATTATTTCATTCAAATTCAACTTTCATTTAAGCTACTATTGCTTGTGCATTTATTTTGTGTAGTTGTTGTATTAATATCAATAAATTTATAAAATAGTTGAGTGTTTAAACGTATTATAATACCCTACACCACCATAGTGGGAAGGGTATATGGGATTTGTGCTGATGTTTGTAACGCTCAGAAATATTGACCCAACATCCACCTTAAAGTATACCGATTTAACAATGTCCGTCCGTCCGTCCGTCCGTCCGTCTGGCTGGCTGGCTGTCTGGCTGGCTGTCTGGCTGGCTGTCCATGTAAAGCTTGTGCGCAGAGTACAGGTCGCAATTTTGAAGATATTTCCATTATTTCACCTTGCCCCCATACAAATGTCCTCTCGAAATTTGGGTTTACCGTTCATAAATGTTTGAATTATGCAACTGTCCAAACAAATTTTATCACAAATGAGTAGTAAATGAAGCCAAATCATATCCACAAATTTTGTGCAGATTGATCCATAATTACTCGTACCTCCCATATAAAGCCCACTCCCGAAAATCTCTTTAAAGATCATAACTCTCTCAAAAATGTTGGTATCCAATTAATACTGAACGCAAATATATTTCATATATATACAAATAATATGGTCTAATTTTATTATGATCGGTCCATAATTAGTCGTAGGTCCACTTCCGAAAATCACTTTAAAGACCGTAACTCTCTCAAAACTGTTGGTGTTCAAATAATACTGAACGCAAATATATTTCATATATATACAAATAATATGGTCTAATTTTATTATGATCGGTCCATAAATAGTCGTAGCCCCCATATAAGGTCCACTTCCGAAAATCACTTTAAAGACCGTAACTCTCTCAAAAATGTTGGTATCCAATTAATACTGAACGCAAATATATTTCATATATATACAAATAATATGGTCTAATTTTATAATGGTCGGTCCATAATTAGGCGAAACTCCCATATAACACCCTCTCCGTAATTCACTTTAAGCTCCATAAATCTTTTAAATGTATTTGTATCTAAATTTTTGGATGATCGGGCCACAATAGGTTATATATTCCATATAACGCCCATTTCTGAAAAACTGTGTTATATATATACAGGGTGTAGGGTATTATATGGTCGGGCTTGACCGACTATACTTTCTTACTTTTTTATTTTAGTTGTTTTAATAGAGTTTAGTAATTTGTTGGCAAAGTCAACAGTAAATCCTACAACAAAAATTTTCTAAATGGTAAATGTGTCTTAACTGCACAATTACATAATTACACAAAAAATAATATTAAGAACTCTGCTATTGCCAAAATCTAAATACATCCTTAAAAAGGAAATTTTCCAATTTAAAAGCTGCTATTTAAGTATGTAACACACGTACCCAACCAAATAAATATACATACTCATGTAAAAGTTTTGTCTAATAAAGTTGTTTTTGGTAAAAGACATTTATTGTTTTTTTCTCTTTATTGATCAAATGTGCACAAAATTTCAATCTAGAAAGCATGTGAAAAAAACTCCAAATATAAACTTAAACCAAAGACAAAACCTAAAACATCAATTGACATCTTGCCATGTTTGATTGCTTGTGTTGACATTGTGAACGAACGATCGATTGATGTTGCCAATGACAGATGCATTTGCATACTGGTCGTATATTTTGTGCTGCACAGTTTACTTTTTTTCATATCCACATGCCTGTAATCTTATGTACATATGTACATATGTAGAAAGACACAATATGGCAACATCCGTTGTACTTTTATGTATTCCCAAGTAACAGCAAAACGGGGCATGTGCCAACCATTTAGGTTGATATTGAGAATCCAAATTAAGACTGCTTTGTATTACCCTACATCACTATAGCTCTAACTTTTCGCAGTTAGGAGGATTTTTTCACATACATACATATGTATGTATGTAATTTAGATTAAACTTGAAATGCAGTCAGTTTTTTTAAAAAATGTTTCTCCGTATCAAATTAATATCCAAATAATACTTCTTTCAACCTCAGAATGTTAAAATTTTTGTATTTTGTGTTCCAAATTGTCTATAAAATATTTTAAGAAACAAGATTTTCACTAAAAAATTATATACTGATAATGTTCTATATCCCTTTCAGACCGTGGTGCATCGATTGCGCTCGCGGGTTTCGGTTTCAATAATTTTGCTTCTGTTAGCTGAATTTTTAATAAACATGTATCGATTGTGCTGATTGTTTTTTATATTTGCTTCTCAGATTTCTCTTCTGTTTGATTTAAGCTGGAGGTCCACAACTCGCTTTTTAGTGTCAACGCGTTTATAGCTTTCTAAACGTTTTTAGCGTCAAGTATTTCATGTTACATGTGAAGATTTTTCGCGGCAATGTACTCTCGGAGGTGATGTCGTAAGTTTAACTGATTTTTTTTATATGAAGTTTTTTTTGGATTTGTTTGTCAATTTCATATAAATAATGTTTTTTCAACTGTCATTTTTCCTAGTGGCATCACCTTTAAAATAAATTTGCTTTTCATTTGTCGATGTCAGCTGTTCGACGCTTTCAAAAGTACAAAGTAAATGAACTTTTCGCGTTTCAAGCGTCAACACTTCCTACGCTTTTAAGTGTGTAACTTAAAACATACGACTACATTGATTACACTTTCTTTTTTTCTTTTTTTTTTTTGACAGTTGTTTAGAACGCGAGAAACGCGTAAACGCTTGGTATGGACTTTCTGCTTTACCGTTACTTGAATTATTGCGAAATTCTTTCATTTCAGTTTTAGCAAAATGAGCCGTGGAAGTAAGTAAGTGTCATTAATTACAAAAGTATTAATCGTTTACAAATAATAAAGTGCACATATGTACATTAACTAGAAAAATTATAAATTTTAATATTTCAAACTAATTGAAATCGATTATAAATCGAAAACTTTGTTTTAGTTAAAAATATCACATTCACTTTTCAAGGTAAAAACTGAGGAATCGGTGTATTTCGGATAAGCCCCAATAAATATAAATATCTACATCTTTTAAAATGTATATAAATAGATAAGAAGGTGTTTTTGTTAATAGCTCACATATGAAACGAAATCTTCTATAAATGCCTTTAGAGTCCACAGACCACATGTGGACATCGAATATTTTTATATTTCTGTGAAGTCCAAGTCAAATAAACAATGTTCTCACAACGTCAACAATTTTAAAGCTCTTTAAATTTGTATGGGTAAACAGCCCACATATGGGCAGTGGACAGTGAACGTGATATTAATGAAAATCGACCGAGATGCATCAAGAGTGCGTGTCCCGAAAATCCTTGAAGTCTAAAGAAAATTATAAATGAAAAATTCCATCCCTGAACTACACTCTTCGTAAAAATTTTGTTTTTCTTTTATTGTTTATAATCTAGGGTTAAGCCTAAGTTGGTACTGTCAAATTATTAATTTGGTTTACATTTCCGTTTTACGTAAAACATTTAAATTATTACCATATTGGTATGAAACTTTTTGAGGAATGAACATGATTACACAAAAAATTAAGTCATATAATCCCTTAGTGAAAAATACAATGATTGCGTAAAGTTTAATTTAACAGCGTGTTAAACTGCGTTTAGCTAAAAAGGAAAAATTCAGCTCTTAAGAAACATTAAATGCAAAATATTTTTAAGATGCTTGTGTATAACTACTGAAGAATATTATTAGGTCGGGGTTGGCCAAAACTATTTTCCAAATCTTTTTGTTGTTCTACAAAAACAAGTTGAAACCAAAAATGTATATTTACCATTCTTTAAATGAAAGAAAAAAAAATAAATTTGCATTGTAAAATACAATGTGAAATAAATTTCAACAAAAGCGGAAGACAAAAAACTCAAACTGACAATAGATAAATGCTAATTTTGAAACAAAAAAAAAACAATCAATGAAATAATAGTTGTAAAAGTATTGTTGTTATTGTTGCCGCCAATATTGCTGAAATGCTGTAATGCAAGGCAAACTTGTACATATTTATCAAATGACATTTACAATTTCTATTTTATATGAATTGTAGGCATGTTATGGTAATAAATAAATTAAACTAAACCACATTTATTCTGACAACAAACATATGTACATACATATGTATGAGTATGTATCAATAGAAATGTGTAGATATTTTGTAATAGAAAACATAGACACGATTTGTATAGAACTCTACTTCAAACAAATAATTAATGAAATTATTATTTTTAATGACTTTTTTGCATCGACTGCAAATAAATGCCGCTTAACTAATTTCATTTTATGAGCAAATTTGCTTTAATAACTCTAATGGTCGAATTCTCGGTCATTAGTTAACCATTGGTAAACTAAAATACTAACTATTGTTTAACTATTACTTGGTATTCTTATGGCAAACTAAGCATTGCGAATAAAGAATCATTAGTTAAGCCTTTGTCATTAGCTAACTAAAGACTGTGAATTCGGCCATAAATGTTCTACTATGCTGCAAATTGTTGACATATTAACTGTCACTTGATTGTTCGATAAACATTCAAACACTGAAACTAATTTAAGTTCATAAAATTCAAATAGAACCCCGTAACAGACTAAGACTAAATAATTATTAATTATTTTGATTACAGCTATTATTTCGTCTTTATTACCCTCTGACCACCCAGAACACTGACAGAACTTTATCAAAATGATATGATGCAAAATATTTAAACAAACCACTGAATAAAAACTGTTTTACTTCACAATTCTAATGTACGGGGTTGATCAAAAAATAACCGTTATTTTAAAATTTCGTGAGTTACTTATGTTCGATTTTCGCATTTTTTTTCTGCTATATTGGTACACATGTCTGTTATATATTGTATGTTGGTAATATCAGACAGATAAAAAGGTTAGTCGTGTTTTAGAGTACTCTTCGATTTTTTACTATTCGAAAAAATGGATCAAAGAAACTGTATTAAGTTTTGTGTAAAAAATAAAATTAAATGCTGACTGTGGCGTTAGGCGAGTCTACTACAAGTTCAATTGTGGTATAACCGGTTTAAGGAAGGCCGAGAATATGTCAATGGCGGTGCTCGTCCTGGTCGCCCGAGCACATCAACAACCGATTATAACATTGAAGCAGTGAAGAAAATGATTTTGGATAATCGTCGAATCACTATAAAGAGAGGTTGCTGATGATGTTGGCATATCGTTCGGCTCATGCCAAGCAATTTTTACGGATGTTTTAGGCATGAAACGTGCGGCAGCGAAGATTGTTCCAAAATTGCTAAATTTTGAGCAAAAACAACGTCGCATGGACATTGCTAAGGAGCTGTTGAACATCGTCAACCATGATCCAGATTTCCTCAAAAAGGTCATAACTGGTGACGAATCATGGGTGTAAGGCTATGACATTGAAACCAAAGGCCAATCATCCAATGGAAACGTCCAGAAGAGCCAAGACCGAAAGAAGCACGTCAAGTTCGGTCACTGTTTTCTTCGACTGCAATGACGTGGTGCATCAAGACTTCTTGCCACAAGGTCGTACGGCCAATAAGGAATACTACCTTGAATTAATGCGCCGTTTGCGATAAGCAATTCGTCTAAAACGCACAGAATTGTGGAAAACCAATCATGGATTTTGCACCATGATAACGCACCAGCTCACACATCGATGCTTGTGCATGAGTTTTTGAGTTTACATCTTTAAGATTAGAAATTAAAAATTTGGACATATGGTACAAATCAAACATTATATTTTCGGACGCCAAATGTCTAAAAGTATTTTTTTTATTTCCACCTCCTATATTTTAAAGCTATGAAATAATATAAAATTAATCGCTACTTACTCAATAAACTTTATTAGTCTATAAAATAGAAAACAAACTAAATAAAATATACAGTTCATAAGAAATTTTATCTCCACTTTCATTAAATAAACTAATTACAAAAAAAAAAACAATAAAACAAGTTATTTTTGAATTATTTAGTGGCCTGTCACAAATAGATTTAAAGGTGTAAATTTCGTTCTCTTGACTCCCTACTCATGAGAAACCCGTCACAACACTATTTCTGTAATGGTATCTAGGCTTCCCACAAAGGATAATTTATTGAGATTGATTCGTGCAGATACAATTGCAGGCTACTATCATTGTCTTTTATTAAATATTACTATACATTTTGATATAATACTCAAGTCTACACAGTAAACTTTAAAATTTAAAATATGTATGTATGTATGTAGAAATGAACTCATTTCTCCAGACAACTGCAATGTCTGGGAACATCAATCATCTTGTTGTATTCAGATGATGAAACTTTAGGGAAAACTCCTACGAAAGTAAGAAACAAAACAAAGCCACAATTTTCCACTAGAAAACTTTAAACAAATACGCAAATATTCATTTAAAAAAAAAACAATGTTTTTGTTTAAACACTCACACACACAGTTGTACAAATTTCTAAAGGGTTTCGAGGGTAAACAAACAAGTTAGTTTAAAATCAAAGAGAATACTTTTTTAATATTCTAATTAAAGAAAACTTAAAAACATTTTATAATTTGATTTAAAATTGTAAAGTTCACTATGTTTTTCTATGGCATAACATTATCTTCGTGCAATAAAAAACCCAAGACATTTGCTAGAACTAAATGACGCATTGTGTTTGTAATACCTACCAAACGACTTAAGTTTTAACTTTAAGAAAAAGCACAACTACCCCTTTCCAAAGCTTATTTTTTTAAAGGCTTAATGCATTAGCAATATATTTTTGGAAGATATAAATTGTAAAGAATTTCATTCAATTGTATGATGTGTTTAAAACGTTAATATTTTAACATAATATAACAGAGAAATCACTTTTCAATTCTTTTTTTGATTTAATAAAATTTTCAGTTCACCTTCGTTTCATTCAGATTAGGTATCAGGATTACATATAATATAACATTTGTAGTCTCATTTACACTTTGGGGAATATTTCACACCACAGTAGAACAAACACTAGCCCACATTGATATAATGATGATAGAGAGTGCCTTGAAGTATTTGAACATTAAAGATGAAGTTGTTTTGTATTTTGCCTCAAAACATTATTTATTCAAAAAACATAATAAGCTCATTTTACAATAGAAATAAAATTTACACAAACACATACACTCTAACGTGCGACAGTTCAACAATCCAAACAAACTTAACGAAACAATTATTTATACACAACTAAAGGATGGCAATGATATTATGCATATACACTGTTTGTTCTTCAGTTTTTATAGTTACGCCTAATTGTATGTTATTTAAAAGTGCGGAACTCAAACGTGCTTGTTTGATTGTAAACTAATATTTCGTACACTTGTTCCTTTTTTTACAGTTCATTTTATTAAAGAACGTCATATTACGATGGAAATACATTTTAAAATCATTTTAGCATAATTTTTTGAATGTGTTTTTAAAATAAAGATAATAAAGATTTCAGAGTTTCGCATTATAAATATTTTTTGTCCGATTTGCTCTAATTGTATTTTTGGAAGTTTTGAGGTAATGTATAAATGTCATGGAAATACGTTAAATACGAATTTATAGATAATAGCTATTCATATACACACTGCAACATGCTGCCTTTTGCCTTCTCTATGTCTACGAATATTTTTCAAACTGGCACAAGCCCTTTATCTGATCTGTTTTTTCTGCGTTTAGTTTAAGAAATAACTGGACCATCCACACCATTATTTTCCACGAAGTTTTCCACGCATTGTTCGACCCTTTTTGTCTTTATTAAAAGTTAGGATGACAAAAGTTAAATAATTAATTATACAATTTTCCAATAAAAGTGTCAAGTCATTTTTCCATGACAATATCAGCAAGAGATCATCCAATGGGATCACCAGCTTCTCCAATTGTTGCATCTATTAACACGGCTAATAATCTTGTAGAAAGAATATTAACAATAAGCAATAAGGAGTTCCATAAGAAAAGTATAGAAACAATTAAAACAAAAGATTTTATACGATAATAATTTCCCTATTAATATAATTTGTAAATTAATAAGATAATACAAAAATAAAAGGAATAAGGAGTTCCACAAGTATAGAAACAATTAAAACAAAAGATTTTAGACGATAATAATTTCCCTATTAATATAATTTGTAAATTAATAAGACAATTCAAAAATAAAAGGAATACCGCAGAAAGATTTTCTGACTCGAAGATATATAAATTATTAACTTGTTACCTAAAATATCCGAAAGATTAGAAAAATCGAATATAATTGATAACAAGTAAGAAAGTATAGTCAGTCAAGCCCGACCATATAATACCCTACACCCAATATATGTATAAAACAGTTTTTCAGAAATGTGCGCTATATGGGAGATATTACCTGTTGTGGGCCGATCATCCAAAAATTAAGAGCCATGACTCGTATGTTATACTTAATCTCGATATAAATTCTTTTAAAATATTGATGGAGGTTAAACTGAATTACGGAGAGGTTCTTATATAAAATTATGTGTCGTCATTTCTGTATATATGAAACTTATTTTTCTTGAATTTTGTTTGGATAACAATATTTTTAAGAGATGTATGGTCGTTAAAATGATTTTCGGAAGTGGGCCTTATTTGGGAGCTATTACTAATTATGGACCGATCATCAAAAAATGTTACCATATTATAATTATATATATAAAACATATTTGTGTTCAATATTATTTGAATACCGATATTTTTAAGAGAGAGTTATGCACTTTAAAGTGATTTTCGGAAGTGCGGCTGCGATCAATTATTGGCCGATCTTCACAAAATTTGTAGATATGATTTGGCTTCCGTCCTGAGACCGAAAAAATATCATTTACCAAATTTTATCCAAATATCTTAAAAATTGCGACCTGTACTCTGCGCACAAGCTTTACATGGATAGTCAGCCAGCCAGACGGACGGACGGACGGACATCGTTTAATCGACTAATCCAACATACCCTCATCACTATTGTGGTGTAGGGTATAATAACAAATATAAAATGGCTCCAAAAATTTATAATATAGTAGGCAGATTATTCAGTAAAAGAAAAGATACGATACATAAATTAGACATGTCACACGTAGTTTATAAAATACCATGTAATTGTAATGACAATGAAACATATAGTAAAGTATATGTTCGTAAAACTAAAAACTTGAATGGCTGATATAGCATCTCAGAAAACAGCATTATCATCACATTGTGCAAATTTGAATCACATAATTGTTAACGTCGTTATATGTATGTTAGAAATATTAGAATGTACCAAAAAATCTTGGGATTAATTTTAAAGCAGATACAGATAATGTTTCTCAAACCTATAGACACTTAATTTATAAAAAACGGAAAAGGAAACTGAATGAGTTTTTCATATTTTCGTTTTTGTAATATTACAATTTCGTTCTGACAATTACTGTAATATTGAAAAAAAATATATATTCTTATTTTCAAAAATTTTGTAAATTTATTAATAAATTGTATTACCCCGAACATATTGTTGTAGCAAAATATTAAAAGAAATAAGATATAAATAAAAGAAATTGTGACCTTAAGATTGAAGAAAATAAAATTTTTTATTAACAGAATTTTTCATAATTCAAGGGACAAACAATTAGACAAGTAAGTAATTAACACGTCACGAGGTTAGTGCGTTTAAAAAAATAACACTTCATTCCAGAGGAGTTTTATGTAAAATACCGAATGCAACAGTGTTTAGTTCAGTTAAAGGCCTCAGTAATTTCAATAATTATATTTATACGTGGAAATATGTTATCTTTTTACTTAATTATTTTGTTTATTATATAACTTAATTTATCAGATTGCATTTCTTATAAATTAATACTCAAGTAAATAATGTTGACAGCTTGTACAAAATGAGAAAAGCAGCTAAAGTTAGTTTATTGTTACTCACACCCATTCCCAACTTTATATACCCAGTATTACTTTGCAACTGTCACTTTCATGTGTAATACTCCACAATAAATGTAAAAAATGCCACCTAATACGTTCGTTCCATGTAAAACAAAAAAATAGAAATTTTAAATTTAATGTAAACACACTGCATTGCGTAATGCTGAAAATGTGATGAAACAATTTGTCATTTGTTTTCTGACAAATACACACATACTCACGACAAAGGGTAAATTATACTCTTTTACTTCTTCCTATTCATACAAGTACGTTTTTACATGCAATACATGTAAGAGTATGTGTACTCATCATTATCATTAACATCTTATGTACTAAGCATCATCTGTTTTCAACAACTGTCAATGGGATATGAAATATTGCATACCGCAGTAATCCATTTAATCCGGAAGGGCAATATCCCATTATATACTTAAACAAACTTTCCCTAGGCAACGATCTTGAAGAGACGCGAAGACCTAAATGGGTTCTATCAGTCATGGGTTCTAACAAGGAAACCATGACAAAAGGTTACTAATCTTGTCATCATACCCATCTGTCTAGATATGTTAATACCCAATCGGACAGTTCGCTCTATTCTTATAGCAAAAAAATTGACGTTTGTCATGCCATTTGTAAAACTTCGAAATAATGGTCGTAGAGTCAAAAAGTCTATATGGTTTGGGTCCATATAAGATTCTGAGACGATCTATGTTTGTCCCTCTGTTGTTGGTACGATAGAGCTTCGAAAAAAGTCAGAGAACAATGATACATTTCTTTGGATCAAAGAATGTTTGGTATTAAAAATTGGCAAAATAAATCCAGTAAGATCTGAGTTGTAGATCAAAGTTTCAGACAACCTCGATATTTTTTAGATATTTTTTTGCTATTTTCTTCGAATACAATGCAGAAAATATCATAAAATATTTCACACTTTATTATAGAAGGACAAGTCCTGTTGTAAATAGTAGAAACTGGTCGACGATTTCTAATAGCCTCCATACAAATTTCTTTCCGGAATATGGCTTTATGGTACATAAATGTCTATAGAAAAGCCGTATTTATACAAAATTCTGAAATAATAAATTTTATATAAAGTGAAATCTCAAAACGATATTTTGATTGCATCGGTTTAGATTTTGAAATAGCCCCATATAAAGACCACTTCCGAGAATCACTTAAATGTGCATAAATCTTTTATAGAAATCACAATCAAGTTCAAATTCAACAAAAATAATAAAAATACACATTTCAATCGTCGTACTAAAATGATCGATCTATATTTGGCCTTAGCCCCAAATATAAAGTCTACTTCTGAAAATCAATCACTTAAATACGCATAAATCTCTTATAAAAATCACTACGAAGACGAAATTCAACACAAGTAATCCGTATAAACATTTAAATTGTCGTACTAAATTTCAAGGTGATCGTTTCATATTTGACCGTAGTCCCCATAAAAGGTCCACTTCCGGAAATCACTTAAATGCGCATAAATATCTTATAAGAATCAGCAGCAAGTTTAAATGCGACACAAATAGTCCACACATATACAAAAATCGTCAATCTTATGTCAAATGATGATGATCAGCCCATATTTAAACGTAGAATCCATATAAAGTTCGCTTCGAAAAATCACTTAAATGAGCATAAATCTCTAATAAAAATTACTACTACATTGAAATTCAAGACAAATAATTCGCAAACACGTATAAATTATAGAACATAATTTCATGATGATTGGTCTTAGTTCTATGAGGAGCACTCCCGAAAACTCATTAACCTACATAAACATCCATATCGAACCGAAATTTTACACAGATCAGGGGCCAAATTATCGCATTCGATATCGAGTAAAATTGATCGTAATTTTCTTATTTGAGATTATGGCATTCGATATCGAGCAAGAAATTTAGTACATTTTATCATAATTTCGATATCGAAATCATTTTTCGATACGATAGCTCATTCGATCACGAATGCGGTAATTTGGCCCCAGATGTAAAAATTATACTATCGGCTTTTTGCCAATAGCTAAGGCTCCACCTCCGACAATAACCACAGAGTTTTCAGAGGTGACAAGTTTCTCGTTTCAAAAGGCCAAAATCAGTTTTCTAAGCCTTTTTTGGTACCTTATTTACTGTGAGTTAAAGTAAGTCGCTGTATTTAACACGCTGCAAAAATATTATCAAAGGGCAGTTCTGAAAGCAAAAGCCAAATATAAATTAATATTATAACCGAATATAAACTCTTTCTTGTTACCCAAGCCGGTAAGTCGAACTAATCTAAACCCTTTCTGCTAAAGAAACTCGAGCAACTGGTAGATATCTATCTTATTACTTAGAAGTAATATATTTACACACCTCATTAGTGACTATCAACACGCCTCTCGCGATGGTAAAGGTGTTGAGACTGCACTTCATAAGGTTATTTGTTAAATAGACCATGGCCTAGTGCATAATCAGTATACGTTGACCGCTTTTTTGGATATTGGAGGAGCCTTAAATAATATTAAAACAGGGCGGTTAGAGAATATTTTTTAATGAATTGGATAAGCAGGATTTTTAACTCGAGCCTAGGACAGAAAATCTACGGAGAAATGTGATTTTAATGCCTCTACTGTGGTCATGTCGTCATTGGGACTTTTGAGCAAAAGAGTGAAAGATAATAGCCTATAATGACGATGTAGTGATTCTAGCTAATGGGAAATTTCTTGCTAAGATCAGTGACATTATGTACGTAGGATTAGCGAAATTATCTTCTTGGGCTGAAGGTAATGCCATAGGTGTCAACCTGTCAAAAACAGAGTTAGTTATATTCACCAGAAGGTATATGGTGCATGATTTAATTATGTCTAGGTTGGCAGGGTTATGCGAAATATCTGGGCATTTATCTTGGTAGTAAATTATCTTAGAATAGGAATACCCAGAAAAGTCTCAGAAGAAGACTCAATGTCTACTATACCTACAGGAATATCATGGGGATGAGCTGGGGTTTCCAACTTTCTGTGATAAATTATAAACATTTTTCTAATATTCACATAGAGAATAAAACCTCTGGTCCTTTATAATAGTTAATATCGTACATATGTTGTGAATTTAATTCTTGTTTTTTTATTTTATACTTTTTTGCATTTTTTTTTTTTTTTTTGAATGCATTAAACTTCAAATCGTTTAACACAGAAGGGTTATGAATGCCAGCAAATAATTATAATTTCATACTTTCATCATCGTTTTTCATGCACTATAAGGAGTGTTTGATACGTTTTTAAATGTAACAAGTAAGATTTTATATTCGCCTGTGCCGATTCTTATATACACACCACCAAATCACCTTTTATGGAGATTTATGAGAGATTTATGTGCATTTAAGTGAAGTAGAATTTATATGGGGGCTATGGTCAAATATGGACTGATCATCATCATATTGAGATGGATGACTTTTATATTTGCATGGACTATTTCTGTTGAATTTCAATTTAATAGTGGGGTTTGTAAGAGATTAATGCGCATTTAAGTGATTTTCGGAACAAAACTTTATATGGGGCTACGGTCAAATATAGACCGATCATCATGAAATTTGGTATGACGATTTAAATGTATTTTTTGATTATGCTTGTCGAATTTCAACTTGATAGTCATTTTTACAAAAGATTTCTATTCATTTAAGTGAATTTCGGAAGTGGTCTTTGAATAGGGCTATGTCAAAATTATGGACCGATGCAAAAAAATATTGTTTTGAGATTTCACTTTCCATGAAACTTGTTATTGCAGAATTTTGTAATGATAAGGCTTTCCTATAGATATTTATGTACAATAAAGCCTTATTCCGGGAAGACATTTGTATGGGGGCTGTGAGAAATACTAGACCGATTCCTAGCATTTTCGACAGGACTTGTTATTCTATAATAAAAATAAAGTGTGTAAAATTTCATGATATTATATGCATTACATTTGAAGAAAACACCAAAAAATATCTAAAAAATATCGAGGTAGTCTGAAACTTTTATCTATAACTCAACCGGTTTTGCCCATTTGCAATACCAAACATTTCGGTGGATCAGGGAATGTCTGGTAAAAATTTTATTATTTTATGTATTTTTTTCGAAGCTCTATCGTGATTTCAACAGACCGACAGACGGACGGACATGACTAAATCGTCTTAGAATCTTATAAGGACCCAGAATATATATATATTTTTTGGTTCTACGACCATTATCTCGATGTGTTACAAACGGAATGACGAACGCAATATATCCCCTATCTTTTTGGTGGTGGGTATAAAAAGATGTATTTCTGATAAATATACGTATATAACTATATGAATAATAAAAATATCTTATTCCATCCTAATCTCAATTCGTAAAAAATTATGTTTAATATTATTTGTCACACTATTGTACGAGTATACGTAGAAATAGATTTGGCTGATGATACCAGTGTCAGACATTGTATTAAGAAGTACATATGTTTTGTTTACATTGCATGATTAAGGGTGACAGAAGAAACAAGTGTGCAATGTTTTTTGTTCTAAGAAATCATTTGTCATTGTTGAATGCCATTTTTTCTCACTATATTGCGTTGTTTAAATTTTAGTTAAGCTTATGGTTTCACTCTTTTGAAAAATTTCTTATTATTAAAAAATATTATGAATTCCTTGAGATTAAGTCAAATACTATCTTTAATATGGATCTAACAACAATTTGAAAATAAGGTGCAATTCTATGTAAGAGATTTTCAACTTTAGTGTATATTGAAATTTACTGGTTGTTAGAAAATTTGTATTTTCAAACTAGTTTAGTTTTTGTTGTTCAGTAGTGTAATTATAAACTGCCAACTATGATTCGTACTTTGTTGGTTACATTTTCATATTCAGTTTTTGCATGTCAGCGTTCAAAAACATTGTTGGTTAAAATGAAATCCATGTTCATGCGGCCAGCAGCAGACATTTTATTGTGGCTTTAGGAAACCGGAAATACGATTTTAAACCTCTACACAAATAATAAAGCAACTCTATATGCACGGTCGAATTTAAACAAAACACAAATAAATAAAAGAAATTGTGTGTAGACAACGAAGGACATTGTTAAAATAAATGCCATGTTATTTTCAGAAAATATGAAAAATATGACACACACACTCTCTTCACTTCCGTTGACCTTATTTCTAGACACATACATACTCGTATATTCAGACAGCCTTTCATATTTTAATGTTTGTTTCAAACAAAAGTTTAAATAGTATACAGGGATAACATTTTGTACAAGACGAAATTTAATTTTTTAGTGCAAAGCTGCATTAAAATCTGTATTAAGCTGAAACATGTATCAAATAGGAACTAAGACAATAGATTATCTCCTTACTAAAATCTCCTCCTCGAATTTTTAATTAAACCATTAAAATAGCAAAACATTTCTGAAAAATATGGAGTTGTCCGAAATGTTAGCTAAAAACTCTAGTTCTCCTGAAGAAGGACATATATACTTTTTGGATTTACGACGAATATATCGATCCCTTTGGCGATGAGTGAATAAAAAGATGATTTTCGTACTATCAATAATACTCATAGACTTGAAAAATATTGTAGGAAACATTTCTCAAGCTTTTGACAAATTATGAAATGAGGGAGAAATATATAAACTGAAACAAAAGTTACCAGCGAACACACATAGGCTATTGGAAAGCTATTTGATTGGTCGAAAATTTACAATTAATGGCGTTTTCTTTTCTGGAAAAAATGTTACACTTGGTCCTTTTTATATGGGAAATGGGTAAAAAGTGTAACATATATGTAACATTTTTGCCAGAAAAGAAAACGCCATTAATCAGAACACCCCTAGATAGTATCCTGGAACCCCTTTATACTTTATACATATATACCTTTGATATGTGAGCAAACAATCGCACTTATACATCAACATTTGCTCATGATGCTGCTATTCTAAGCATTCACGAAACCCCCCGAGAAGCAATTTGGTACTTACAAGATCAAATACTGAAAAATGTACACATACGAGTAGTATTTGCCTCTATACCATGCTATCCCATTAAAGTGAACAACTAAATAATAACGCAATAGAGATTAAATAATCTGGTATAAATCTCTATCGTCGTCTTAAATTGAATTGAATTAAAAAATTAAATTGATAGCAACTCAAATAAATTTGCTAAGTGGCAGGGACTCTATACGCAGTCTAGATTGTAAACCATGTTCTGGCTGGACTTGTATAAAAATTTATTAGTATTATTTATTTTTTATATATTTATCAGAATTATGATATGACATATTTATTATTAGTTCATTAAGAAAGTGAAGGTACCATAAATAAATATAAAACAATATGTAAAAAATTGTAAAAAAAACCCGCAATTCTGCAACTTTTGTTACATTTACTCTTATTTATAATTAAAATTGTACCAAAAAAGTACAATTTAATCTAATTGTTCATCCCTAATAGATAATGTATGTGGCGTAAGTTCCCTTAAAACAACGCAATACATACATATTTATCCTTATCCTGGAGTACGTACAATGATCCTACTCCTAACAAGCTTATGAATAATTATACTCATAGAGATGTATAAAAAATTCTTTCATTTTTCAATTTAATAACATTTAAGTGGTACAATTTATTTATGTCATTTGTTTTTTTCATATATTTTGTACCTCATTGTAAAATACAATTAATTTTATTGCATGGCAGCCGTGCAAAAAAACCCCCCAACAAAATAAAAAGGAACGTGACATCCGTTTGTTAATGGTTCCTTTTATGAATGAACGTATAGAAATTTTTATATGAACTGGAATTTACATCCACGATATATACACATACAGTGGGCGATAAAAAATATAATTTTCTAGTTAGAAATAATTAATCGGATTGAATTTTATATAACGTTTGAAAATGTTAAGTATTTTAATTTCCTCCAGAATAAATATTAGCAAAAACGTATGGAATTCTTGTACAGGAAAAATTATCAATTTATTAAATTAAAGATTTTAATAAAAAATATTTATAATTACATTCACTTCGATTTTCTATTTGTTTTTTAAAAAAACAATAAGTATTTACGAGTAACCACAATATAATCGGACATGAAGAATATAATTGACTTCCTGTTGGCCACTGTACTTGTGAACTCTTTATAATTTTTCACACATAAATATTTTATTTTGGCGGTTTGAAGTTCTGTTTTATATAAATTTTCATATTTTATATAAATTACACATAAATGTAGTACATATATATTTTTATATTTAAAAGTAATTGTTGTTTTATTTAACTCCGTATGTAAATATGTTATAAAAGAAAAGGTGAACAATTATACGTACATAAATAAATATTATGCACTGGTAATAGATTGAACATTGAAATCTACAGATTTGGGCCAAAAAATAAAAGGTTCCCGAAATTTAAAATGACATTATTTTTTAACCGTTCAAGCCACAATTATCATATTTGTATTATATCATTATAATATTCTACCAACTAAGAGTCAAAAATCCCTTATAAATATCTGAATAATTTTGTTAAATACTTTATCAATTTTAACGATTGTTCTTAATTTTACAACTTTTAAACTGTTAAATTTCTAGTTATTTTATGTTGGCTGAAAATAATGCCAAAATACAGTTTATAAATTCATCCTAAAAGTATGCAATGACTGTTTTGCAATGGTAGTGTTGCCAGTTTAGCCTTTTTACAAGTTCGAAAAACTAAACACACACAGGTTTTTACAAAAAACCAAAATATTTTTCGCACTTGCCGCTCAACTTTAACCCGGCATTTACACATGCAAGTATTAGTTCGAAAAATTCAATACACTCACATTTTTTACTAACACACTCACATTTTTTTCACTTGCAGAGCTAGTCGCGTTTTTCGAATAAGTTTTCGTATATAATACGTACACAGCACTCGCATGCAAGTACTTGCATGTGTAAAGGCAAGGTAAGCTGGAAGTCCACAACTCGCGTTTTGGCTTCAACGCGTTTTAAGCTTTCTAAACGTTTTAAGCGTCAGGCATTTCAAGTTACATGCGAAGATTTTTCGCGTCAATATTTTTTTTATGTACTTTTGGAGGTGATGCCGTATGCCCAGCTGATTTTTTTTATATGAAGTTTTTTTTATCGTATTGTTTGTCAAACTCATATAAAAAATGTTATTTCAACTGTCATTTTTTCTGGTGACATCATCTTTAAAATAAATTTGCTTTGCATTTGTCAAAGTCAGCTGTGACGCGTGTATCGCGTTCAAAAGTAGAAAGTAAACGAACTTTTCGCGTTTCAGGCGTCAGCGCGTCCTACGCTTTTGAGTGTGTGACTTAACTCATACAACTACATTGATTCTACTTTTTTGACAGTTGCTTTGTACGCGTGAAACGCGTAGACGCTTGGTGTGGACCTCCAGCTTTACCCTGCCTTTACACATGCAAGTACTTGCATGCGAGTGCTGTGTATGTATTATATACGAAAACTTATCGAGAAACTCGAGTAACTCTGCAAGTGAAAAAATTGTGAGTGTATTTGTAAAAAAATTTGAGTGTATTGAGTTTTTCGAACTTGCACTTGCAGGTGTAAATGCCGGGTTAAATTAACCCGAAATAACTTACGATTACCATATGGTAATCCAAAATATGTTGTTATATTTTCACAAATAAATATAAAGGGAAATACCAAAACTAAAAGAAAAACATTCAAGTTAATGTTAAACATTCTGAGTTAAGTTATTGAAGTTATAGCATCTCAAATTGTGGTCAAGAAAAAAAAGTTAAGATTTCCCGTTTTAAGACATGGCACGTCGGAAAATACTTATTTTAAGTACTAAATTTTAAATGTAGATTTAATAAAAATATATCTGGTAGTAGCTAATGAAATAAACTATTAAACGTGATTTCATTTAATAAGAAAATATATTTCCTTGTATTATTTTTTTTTATATTTTTGCCAACACGTTACCATATGGTAATCGTGGGTCGCCTAGGGTACAGGTTTAATTTTTAACGTTTTATATGAATTTCTGTGCTGTTTTTCAAATTTCTTGTGTTGTGTATTTTCATGAATTTTGCGATCTTTAGTGGTTTGTCATTACAACAAATGCTCGATTATATTCAAGAGCTTGATGAAGATGAGAATGAGCTTACCGATTTGTCAACTGCCATTTACATCGAACCTCCTATAGATGGAAACATATCTGGTGAACATGATGCTGAAGTAGAATGTGAGGGAATTCCTGATAATGTTTGCCCGTCTCAGTTAAAAGGTGGCTGTGAACTTATAATGGCTAGTGGACGACGTTTACAAAACTTTGATGAAGAGGATGAACTTGGAGGCATGTTTGAAAAAATTGAAGTTCATAAAGTGTTTGATTTTGTAATCCTTTAGCTCCGAATGTGGAAGATTTACCCTTTAGTATAGTAGAAGACATATTTCAAGAAATGGGGGATCAACCAACAACATCTAACCCCCTTATTCATAAAAACGTACAACAGGTACAAAAATTTGTTTTATAAACCTCTCATAAACCTGTTGTAAGTTTAATGAATAAAGGCATAAGTGTACAACACTTATGTGGCTCAATATCGCATCGCATATAGAGGAAAGAAGTGGTGGTCTAGTATTTTTACCTGGCTCATAGATGCTTGTATTCAAAATGCTTGGCAGCTTCATCGAAAAGGACAACCGACAATGACGCAGCTTGAGTTTCGAAAACAATTAGCGGTGTACTACTGCAAGCATTATGCCACAAAAGCAAAAACACCCGGTCCTATGACTTCACACAGATGTGCACAACAGCCAGGTCGAGTTGAACACACTCTCCGTTATGATCAAATTGGTCATTTTGTAGTACCATCAAATCACAGATACTGTGCTGGTGATCGATGCAAAGTTAACGGAAGAACAGCATGTGTTAAATGCAATGTTGGGCTTTGCGTAAAGTGTTTTGCAAGTTACCATCAAACCATGATTTATATAAGTTCAAAACTAATATTTGTTTTTCCTTCTTTCATAAAAATTACTTTAATTTCAATAAACATGTTTAAAACAGCGTTTTATGTATTTTATTTCTAAACAAAAACCTGTACCCTAGACGACCCACGATTACCATATGGTAGCGCAAGTTTTTCACATTTTCCGGAAAAACGAAACAAGTTATTGAAAAATTTAACTCATTTTCGTGCTCAGAAGGGCAAAATACATGAGTATACTTCTTTTAAACCAATTATGAAACAAAAAAAGTTCTGGGCAATACCGGGTTAAATTTTTTTCTGTATTTCTTGCTTTTAGCAATACGACAATACTAGATCTACACGTTTTTGAAAATTAACAGAATTTTATGAAAAAATTTTTGTTAGAAGTTTCTTCGAACCATGCGCATAAATCCTTCATAAAAAACACTATTCAGTTGGGACTCAACACAAATATTCCACGCCCCATATAAAGTTCATATCGAAAAATCACTTAAATGCGCTTAAATCTTTTATAAAAATCATTACTACGTTCAAATTTAACACAAATAATTCGCATGTACACAAAAATCATCGTACAGAATTTTATGATGATTGGCCCGTAATAGGTCACAGTTCCCTTATGAGGACTACTCGCGAAAACTCATTAACCTCAATAATTAATAATTATCCATATCGAACCGAAATTTTGTACAAATCAGTTATAATAATAGTATGTACAAATTTTACTATTGACTTTTGTAAAAGTTGGTCCATAATAAACCAAAGCTGCCACTTCCGAGAATAACCACAGAGTTTTTTGGTACTGAATTTATTGTGTGTTAAAGTAAATCGCTTTATGTGAAATTCAACTAAAATAAACCTAAAAGAAATAGAAATTAAGGTACAATATTTTATGAAGATCGCCCCATAATAGCAGATTTGGTGGTGGGTATATAAGATTCGGCACAGGCCGACTTGGTTACACTTGTTGTACAAGTAATTGGAATAAAAACTGAAATTTAGCTTTTACTTTATAATTTTAAGATTAGACTATTGAAGAAATGTGCGTGATAACTTGCTTGAGATAGTAATATAAATAAAATATGAATTGTTTTTAAATACTAGATAATCACACCAATATAATGAATTCCACTACTTGCAATTTTATTGCCAATTTCAATAATGTACTTTTCGTTCTGCATGTTAATTTTCGTTGATTTGAACCTTATGAATACGGGATCAGTAATGGTATGTGTAATTACCCTTTATTTATTGAATCAAATCTATATTTTTGTGTCTCCAGCATCCTCTAAATGAGCATCGTTTGTTACTATGAAAAGCGTAGTCTGAAGGAGAAAAATAAAACAAGGAATATTTGAGCACTTTAGATCACAAACTTTAAATAATGTCCATATTCTCATTCGAATAGGTAAGAAGAGATAATGTGTTTAATATATGTATGTTACAATCTTCCAAATCAGACCACAAACATAATATGTATATGCATCAAGATGCTTATTTTCATACAGTTTTAATTAAAGGGTTATTCTATTTGAGGTTTCAAAAATAAACGTAAATATAACACATATAAAATATTTTTTTTTTTCATGATATTTCTTTTTTATTATAAAGTATGAACGTTGACATTATGTGTGAAACACTATATAATTTAATTTTGGACCACTTTTTGACACATATTGGGCGGTATCTCAGCCATAACTTGACGAATGTTGGTTCTTAAGTGCTCAAGAGTTAAAGGTTTATCTGTCAAATCGCATGATCTTGGTGGCCAGTTGATGTGGCCACGACGAGAAATAACACGGCCAGGAAATGTCTCATGCAATAAAGCCATATTTGCTCAAGTTGTGTGGCATGTGGCACCGTCTTGTTGAAACCACTTATTCTCCAAGTTGTATTCTTCAATAGCAGGCAAAAAAACAGTCGGTTATCATATGACCATAATGCTCCGAATTGACGGTGACAGACGTTCCATCGTGGTTTTCGAAGAAGTAAGGTCCAATCACACCTTCGGACCAAAGAGCACACCAAACAGTGACTTTTTGTGGATGTAATGGCCTCTCTTCAATTACTTGAGGATTCTCAGAACTACAAATAAGACAATTTTGTTTATTAACATACATCACACCACCGAGTGAGAAATGTGCTTCATCGCTGAAGAAAATGTTGTGCCAAAAAGTGATCCTAAAATTACCTCAAAAGAATCCATGCTTGCAACACTTCGCATGGTGGTCATTTAAATTATATAGTGTTTCACACATAATATAATAAAAAGAAATATCATGAAAAAATATATTTTATATGTGTTTTATTTACGTTTACTTTTGAAACCGCAAATTGGATAACCCTTTATAACTAAACATTTTCATTGGCCCGCTTTGGTTGTAATATAATTTTTTATGGCCGATAACAGATAAATTAATTTTTAAAATGGAATAAATTATATGTACATATTAAATTTTCGCATAAAAATTTAAAAGATAATTTAAATACCGATTAGTTACCAATGCATTATTTAATTCATAAAATTAAAAAAGATTTAATAAGATGAATGTGTTGATTGCTTTTAGTAAATGTATGTACAATATTATTTGAAGTAGATACTTTCATTTCTTTATAAATAACAATATTCCTACACGGATACACATTAGTTGTTTGCATATAAAAATAAAAAAACTAGATCTAAACAACAGAAAAAAGTTTAAGTAGGCTTCACAAAGATTTAAATGTGGTAAAGAAATACTTTTTAATGGATTCTCAAAAGGGCTTTTAGTCAGAAGACAAACGAACATATAAATAAAAGTTCATACACAAAAGTGCAACTTATGTACATACTCGTACATGTTTATGGGAACTGGGAGTGTAGGAAAGAGAAAGGTTAAATTGTGTACTCAGCCACATACAGGAACAAAAGAATGTGAAAAGAGGAAACGAAATGGTGTATACGAAAGGAATTGATTTCTTCCTGTACAGTTCTAACAAACATTAAACACCTTTAACAAAAGAAATGTTTTTTTTTTTATTTATTACTTCTTTCGAGATTTCTGAAAAGTTTTGAAGGATATAAAAGAAAACTTTAAATAAAATCCTAAATCCAAAGATGAAAACATCAACATATTTAAGAATTTGAATGAATGTATAGAAAACCCATTATATGAATTGAAATCCGACAAGCAAAAAACTGTTTTGTAGGCAAAAATTCTTTTATGGTTTGAACTTATTTTTTATTTTTTTTTTATTTTAATAACTTTAATAACTTGCACTTAAAGTAAATGAATAAATAAAATAGGCATTAAGATAAAAACTAATGGCATAATTATGCGCTACTGAGTATAATTGATGATGGAGCCCTAAAGACCATTTAAGCACATGCTGGCAAAAGTACAACATATATACATACTTATGTATGTCGTTTTTTTTATTTTATTTATTAAAATAAAGTTCAAAAATTTGGGCATATACATTCATATGGAAATTTGACTTAGTAGTGCTAATTTGAAATTAAAAGCACTCATCAGTATTTTAAAGGTATTTAAACATAGACAATAGCAGAGGCTGTTATACACTTTTGCTGAAGTTTGTAACGCTCAAAATATTATTATAATAGCCATCTCAGAATCACTGAGTAGATCGATTGAAATTTGTTAAAATTGGTCCATAGCATTTTCAGGAAATTGTTTTTGTTTTTCTTTTATAAATTTATAAAAAAGATTTTGTGAAAATGCTACACAAAGAAGTAGCGAAATACTGAAGCAATTATTGGAATAGTTAAATTCAATATTAGCCGTTGCCCATGTATATGTACAAATTAGTTTTTATATACTAGTAATTAATAATTTTGATTGTCCGTTTATCACAAGGAAATTGTTGAACCGATTCCTTTTTCTGAAATAGTTGTTACGTTACCCACACATTCATATGTAATGAGTTGGTACCGAAAAGTCTTTAGCTGGTTGTGGTATCGTTATAATGTCAAAAATATTCAAATTTGTTGGAAAAGAAGGTTTCAACCAGAAATGTTTAAAATAAATTACCTTTTACGATTTTCCAGTACTAAATTATCTTTAGGTGGATTTAGCTTAAATGTTGGCAGCATTTTGTGCTTAACTATCACCAACATTATTCTCTAGGTTTAATAGTTTTGTTGCTTTCCAAAGGGGAAAGTAAGAAATAAATAAAGTAAAAAGTAAAAGAAAGTAATAAAAATTAAATGGGATCATTAATCGTAATCGTTTCACATGCTATTTTTGAATCTGGAAAACGGAAGACTTGCAGAAGATTTTGTTATATATGTGTCTATTACAAGAAAATATTCAGAAGATAAATTCGACGATTGTTGAGTGTATATTTAGTTTCTTTCTAAATTAATTAATTAATATTAGAACTTTTCAGTGGGGATCTGTGCGGCAGAAGGTATATACAGTGGAATCTCCCATAAGCGGACACCGAAGGGGCCGTTAAAATGTGTCCGTACAAGGGGGCTGTCCGGCCAAGAGAAAAGTACAAATTTAAATCAACAAAACGTTGCCTAATATTCTTTGTTTTTATTAAAAAAAATATAAAAAACAAGTAAGAAAGTATAGTCGGTCAAGCCCGACCATTTAATACCCTACACCTAGTATATGTAAATATAAAAAAGTTTTTTCAGAAATGGGCGTTATTTGCGAGATATCACCTATTTTGGACCAAAATTCAGTGTCATGATTTCTGTGAATATAAATATTATATGTGTTAAACTTTATATCGATATAAATATTTTAAAAGATTTATGGAAATTAAAGTGAATTACGGAGAGGGTCTTATATTAGGTGTCATTATTTCTGTATATAAGAAACTTATTTGTGTCGAATTTTATTTGATTACCAAAATTTTTAAGAAATTTATGCTCTTTAAAGTGATTTTCGGAAGTGCGTCTTATATGGGAGCTACGACTAATTATGGACGTACCATAATAAAATTGTACCGTATTATTTGATAATATATTAAATATATTTGTGTTAAATATTATTTGGATACCAACATTTTTGAATGAGTTATGCCCTTTAAAGTGATTTTCGGAAGTGGGTCTTATATGGGAGCTACAACTAATTACGGACCCATTATTAGTATATATATGAAATATATTTATGTTAAATTTTATTTGGATACCAACATTTTTGAGTGAGTTATGCTCTTTAAAGTGATTTTTGGAAGTGGGCCTTATATGGGAGCTACGACTAATTATGGACCGATCTTCACGAAATTTGTAGATGTGCTTCAGCTTCATTTATTACTCATCTGCGGTAAGTTTTGTTTGCATACTTGCATAATTCAAAGATTTATGACCGGCAAACCCCAATTTCGGGAGGACATTTGTATGGGGGCTAGGTTTCAATCCCATCCATCCTTAGGCTGACAAAATATCATGCACCAAATTTTATCGAAATATCTTCAAAATTGCGACCTGTACTCTGCGCACAAGCTTTACATGGACAGCCAGCCAGCCAGACGGACGGACGGACGGGCATCGTTAAATGTTAAAAGTGATTCTGAGTTGATCGGTATACTTAAAGGTGGGTGTTGGACCAATATTTCTGGGCGTTACAAACATCAGCAAAAATCCAATATACCCTCCCCACTATGGTGGTGTTGGGTATAAATATTTAACATACCCACATTTAATTATGTTATGTGATGTAGTAAATATGATAAACCGTGCCCTGTTGTTAAAGCGAACAAATTAAAAGAGTCTTAGCAAGCTTATTTGTAATTTATGACATGAAAAATTCGGAAAAAATATACAAAATGTCCGTCCAAGAGAATTTTTTTATCTAGCGGATGTCCGCGTCCGCTCATGAGAAGCGTCCGCTCAAGAGAAAGTGTGCTGCCGGGAAATGGCAAAAATGTCCGTTTAATGGGGGGTGTCCGCTTATGGGATATTTCCGTTAAGGGAGATTGCACTGTATAATAGGGAATCCGACATTCATGTAAGTTTTACTTTCACCATGACCTTGTACAGCTGCTAACCTCTATGTTTCATTAATATCTAACATCAGAATATATGTTTTACATTTGCATGATTAATCAATGTAATAATGTCTCAGAGAATTCCTAAAATTTCCCTTACTCATAAAATATTGCATTTAAGGGATCCCTCATGATATTCAATATTACAAAGACTATTAGAAGAAGTCTTATGTATATATTTAAATGATAAATATTAACAAATTAGGCCTCCAAATCTAAAATGAATTTATACTTTGAAAGTAATGTTAGTCATCATATTTGAATTTGTAAGTCATAACAAGAACAAAAGTTAGAAAATAAACAAACAAAAATAAAATTATTATGAATTACAAAAGAATGAATGAGTGAGTGGTTGTTAGTTGTGGTCAGTTAATTAAAACATAATGAAGACTAAACATGAACATTTAAACCCGCCAAATAACTAAATGAGAAGAAAACAAATAAACTTTAAATACCTTCTAATGTGTTCCCTTAATGAGCAAAAATAACTCACACACACATATTCGTTCAAATTCACACAGATACTTTTGGTTCATTCGCTCCAAAATTATATATTGCTAGGTGCGCTCGAATATGTATGCATGTATGTATGTGTGTGTGCGTTAAATAAACGAAAGAATTAAAAGAATAATGGAATGGAGTAGAGTGAAGTAGAGAAAACCTTAATGGAATTGTTGATTTACTGTGAAAGTGCGTGTAATCAGTAATTTAAATCAATTTAAGGTGAATAAAATAATAGAATTTGTTTCAAACAGCACTTTTAGTAATTTAGGAAAACACATACACTCAGAATAAATACTCTTACATAAATATTAAAAAAAAAGTATATTTTTAAATTTTCTACCATTTTGTTTTTTAATGGATGTTTTTAATGAACTGAAAGACAACTCAAACGCTTGATAAATACATTTAAATGGTTAATAATATATTGACCTAAATATATGGAGATGTTGCAATGATTCTGTATGAAAGTTTATTAAATTCTCAACTGAAATTTATTTTTCGTTTAACAGCTTAAACAATTAAAGCCTTTTCAGCGTCAGCTACAGGCGTCCCTATGAATAACGTTGAAAGCTCCTGTACATTCCTCTGTATGCTCTTCTTGTACATACGAAGATCCCGTCTATCTTTGTAATATTGATGTTTGGATAACCCGAAGTCAATGTTCCATCAGTATGATTTCTCTAGTATAATCTTTGTAATTTCTGAATAGTTGGTTCATTTTTAATCCCGAATGACTCCAAGTGCTTTCAAATAAATTCATTATTTTTCTAGTTTAAAAGACAAATATGTATAAAATTTCCAACAAAAAACTTAGAAATCATTGAAGACTTTACAATAACTAGGCCATGGTGTAATTATACAAGATGAGAAACAACAGGCAGACTGCTGTCAAAAACACTTGAAAAAGTATTCTTTTGACATACTCGTAAAGAAATTGTAAACAAAGTCAGTCAGCTGTGCTACTGCACTCACCATTAACTGGGCAGAGTGTGAGTTTTCCGTTGAGTTATTTTTTTTTAACATAAATTGTATGCAATAAAACGTTTGTTTTTAAATTTATTTAAAGTGCTTCAGTAAATCAAATTCAAGATACATATGTATGTTATTGAAATTCCCATAATTTTCGAAACTGATTTTGAAAAACTAACTGAAGTGCGATTTTTCAACGTTTAATAATTTAAATGTCATACAATTCAATGTCATACAAACTAGTTTTAGTTTTAGCGAACATTTGGCTTGATTTAAAATTTATGTATATCATAAATAGGTTTAATTTTAAAGGCATTGCTGTTCTCAGTAATAAATATTTTTATAAATATTATATTACTTTCTATCTATATACAGTGGGATGCGCTCATGCGGCCTATGCCAATAGTACTGATTTCCACCGTCGCTCCAAATAACCTGTTTCCAGTCATCTAATGTCCAATTTTTCTTGGTTTTACAGTAAAGAAAGCGTTTTTTCATATTTCCAACGGAAAATGGTGGCTTTTTCTTTTTCACACTGGCTACTAAACCAATTCGCGTCTAGCCGTCCAGGAACTGATATCCATTACTTTTCGCAGCATTTTCGGGGTCTTGGTGTCCTTATTATGTAGCAAACAATCAATCTGACGGGCATCACCATCAGAAAGCAGTCTTGGTCGACCCCCTTGGTTATTATTGTAAGCTACATTACGCCGTTTTTTATATCATTTACCGTGGATTAACTATAATTTAATTTTTCAGCAATTTTACGGAATGAATAATTATTTTGCCACAAATTTATCATATTGTTTTCAATATCAGTTGGCGTTTTTCTCATTTTTAAAGATATTTTAATTTTTTATTTATAAATCAAGTCAATCACTTCACAGGTCAAACAATAATGCACAAACAGAGCAATAAAAGCTTGATAACGAGATCGCAAGAATCAAAAAACCAATGGGTCAAATACCGTTACATTTTTTTTGAAGCAATTTATGTGAGTTTTTGTGCTTTATAATTTAGAATAAGATTCGATTAAATAAAAAATTACATTTTTTAATTACCTTACTTTCTTAATGCAAAACATCCGAATAGTTTTGCTTCCCACTGTAATTACCTTTCATAGAAATGTTAAGATGTACATATATATTCTTGTAACCAAATGTCAATGAGTTAAATTAAATATTATTAAAAAGTTATCAACTATTAAAGTTTTTATACTCTACACCACCATGGTGAGGAGGGTATATTGGGTTTGTACTGATGTTGGTAACGTCCCAAAATATTAGTTCAACACCCACCGATCGACTCAGAATCATTTTCTAAGTCGATTTAACGATGACCGACAGTCTGGCTGGCTGGTTTTTCACGTAAACCTGGTAAAATTGTACACAAATAAGTTTCATATATACAGATTTCATGACACCTAATATTATAACATCGTTCGGTCCATAATTAGTCTCAGCTCCCATAAAATCACTTTAACATCTAAAAATCTTTTATAAGTGTTTACATCGAGATAAAATTTAACACAGAGAATATTTATATGGACAGAAATCATGCCACTAAATTTTTGGATGACCGGTCCATAATAGGTCATAGCTCATTTCTGAAAATCTGTTTTACACATATTCTGTGTTATACATATTCCAATTATTATTTGTAATAATTTTTTTCCTTATTATCCTCGGTTGTGAACATGATTTTCTTTCCGATTACCAACTCCATTGGCAGAAATGCAGTCCCATATCATTATAGCAACGCCATCATAATCAATCATAAATTTGTTTTCGTCATAAAATAAAAGATATTCTAACTTGCCAGAAGACCGTATATATCTATAGCTCTTAACACCCTATGGATTTGTTTCGTTGTTTACATTGGTATATAGCGTTCCACTTAGTTGGTCGTTAATCTCAGATCAGGATAAATGTAGGTTTAAGTGGTTTTACATGGGTCTTTCCATTTTGGACGACTATTCCGTGCTAAATTTTAAATGCTTCCGCGACTATAGACCAATTTATTAAATACAATTGTTTTTCATTTATTTGCTCCAGTAGTAAATCTGTAAAAGAAGTTGTTTCGTAACGTATTCTTTTCACAAAAAGAAAAAAAAAAAAAAATTCAAGATCAATTAAGAAAAAAACAAAAAAGACTTTTTGCAATTTCAACCACTTACTTAATCCGTTTACGAAGCAATTTTTATTGAAAGGATTTATACAATTTCTTCCTTGAAATTTCTTCGGTGTTCTTATAGCTTAAATCGATCGTATTTTTATTTGAGACTATAAACCCATTTACACATATTTAATACAAGTAAGAAAGTACCACGATTATGTGTTTCTAATCAATGCTGTCTGTATTTCTAAAGCCATTTTAGGTACATCATCGTAATTTGTCATATATGCTTTAATCTTCAAATATTCCTCCGCTTTCAAATTAAAGTTTAGACGAAATATTTAAACAATAGATGATGATAAGCTTTTCATTTGGCAAAAGATTGAAATGGATATCTCATCATGTCAGATTTGTGATTAAACCAGTATTTAATTTCGATCCAATACCACAACTTTTTGCTATGATTTTTATTAGAGACTTTAAAAGTTAAAAAAAAAAAATATGCGTTTGTTACAAAGTAAAAAATACATAAAATTTAAAAGAAATAAAAACAAAACTAAATAAAAACATAATAAGCTTTTCACCCCATCTATCGATTCTAACATACATACATTCATTCATTCATTCTCATCTATCCAACCATTCATCATCATACCCCCAGCAAATACATACATACTGGTAAGAGTGCGTGTGAGTGTTTGTTTTGTTTTTAAGGGAGTGATTGGAAAGGATCTTATATTCGTATTTATTTATTTTTTTGTTATAAAACTTTTATATTTTTCTAAAGATTTTTCGTAGAGATTTACAATGACTTTTCTAAATGTTTTAAACATTATATAGAAGGGGGGTCTTTTGTTTATGTGTGTGAGTCAGAGCGTTGGCCCCACCAAAACCAAAACAATTCGCATAAAAACAAATCAATGTTTTTTGATAATGATGTCTAACACGCGTACAACTGCCGGAGGGTGAATTTTTTCCATTTGCCTCCCAACTTTCGACATCAACAGAGAAAATATTTTGTATGTTACATATAAACAACGTACAAAACACATAATATCTGGTCTTAAAACAAAAGTTTTACAAAAACACTATTAACGTATTTCGGATTTAAATTTAAATTTGTTTCGTATGTTTTTAAAAAAGCAATTCAATTATTAATTGGATACAATTTAAATCTAGTTATCCTTTTTTAATATTTGTACAAATAAAAAAATTATACAGTAATAAATTATATGTATGAGTGATGTGGTTAAAGGTGCCCAGCTAAAATTGAAGCACCTGTAAGAAGGTTTGTAAGGGGGCATATAGTTTCTCTCCCAACTTCCAGAAGACATGATTTTTACATAGCGAATTCGCTCTTGGAAGCATTATATTTAAAAAAAAAAGAAGAGCGTTCAGTAAGCGCTTTTTATATGCCTCTAATGAATTGCAATTTTCATTGCTTATAAAAAGTAATTGTATCATGCATTTAATTGTGATTTGAATTCATAGCTGATATGAAACAGTTCTTGTATTTGTTTACAGGAAGCACTTTCTTCATGACTTTTAATAACACAGTGATACAAAATTGAATTAAATAGAAAAACCAGCGACCGGATATTGTTTTTCTTGTAGGGCTTGTCGAGTAAAACAAGATTCCAATAGTGAAATATGCCGGACACCTCCAAAATCCGGATTTACGGTTAAAACCCGGTTTTTATACCTTTGCGCACTTAAAAGCCTGTAATTTTGTTGATAATGATGCGATTTTCAATTTCTTACTAGATTTGGAAAGAAGAAACTGAGATATTTCGAATGTTATATAATTTATCTTAGAAAACTTGAGAATTTTTCAAAGTAAAATAAATAAAATAACGAGTCATATATTCGGCTATGTCGAATTTTATATACCCACCACCAATATTTAGTGTAAAACTCACATTCATTCATATAATGAAATGGTATTGGGAGCAAAATATGTAATCTATAAAGTTTTTTAAATATTTGTTCTTAAACTTTTTTTTAAATGACTGGCGGACATTGTGTGCTAATAGGGGGAGACCTCACCGTTATTTGTGAGACATAAATGGTCACAGATGACGCTGCGTGCTTGGGCAATGGTCTTGACATCCTGGTCACAAGTAGTAATACTATCCTTACCCATCACTTTCATATTCATAAAACTGTCTGCAGCGCCTAAACTACAACGGTTGAAAGAGGAACAAAGACAAAAACTAAACAACCGAAGCAAAATGAAGCTCGCATTGTCTAAAGGCCATACAGCGATATGGGCAATAATTGACAGGAAAGTGAGTGATGGAGCCATCTCGCATGAGAAATGAATAAAGATTCGTCAAGAGATGTTAGGAGTATATTGGAAGATTCTGAAAGAGAATCCGGGTACCTCCCCTCAAAATTATTGTTTATTTGATTTAATTTGCTCTTTTAAAATATTTTATCATGAAATTTTGCACAATTTATTTTTTAATTTGTAAAAGACAAGTTTTGTCGAAAATTGTAAGAATCAGTTCATAATTTTTACTAGCCCCCATTCAAATGTCTTCCCGGAATATGCCTCAATGGTACATAAATTCAGCCAAAATATGATTTCTGTATAATGAAATTACATCGAGGTGGCGAATTTTATGATAATCAGTCCATATTCGACCATAGCTCCCAAATAAAATCCACTTCCGAATATCACGTAAAATATGCATAAATCTCTTTTATATGTTTATAATGCTTTTTAATAGTTTTGTGAATAAAAGTAATGACAAATTTGGATTTTAATTATAACTTAGTTATTTGAATTTTTTTTATCGAAATTAACAATGATTTACTTCTAAATGTTTTCGTTCAAAATTTCTGCCAAAAAGTTTAATAATTAAACTTTGCAAGCAAGGTTCCCAATAAAAAAAATTCGTTTTTTTTGAAGCACTTAAGAGAAAAAGCTCATAATCTAGCGCTGCAATAAAAGCGCTCTTTTGAAGCAGTAAATGCTTACGAATAAAATATACAAAAAGATGGTTTTTAAGTGCTGACAACGAAGAAGGTTTTAAAGCGAAAAAAACAAAAATGAAATTATAGCCTACAGATTGACGCGAATATTACGCGCTTCTCAGTTACCATGAATTTTTGTTAAGCAAAAACATTCAGATAGGATTTGTTCTTTGATTGGTGTGCGCGAAGTGACGTAAAAGGAAAGTGCTTTATTTGCATGTTTGATTAGGTTAAAAGAAGCGCTTATTGTCAGCAGCACGTAGTCCTCCAAACCGAGAACACCTCATACAAAAATCATGCATCCCATCAGCAGGTTTGAAGCGATTTGAGGTATGAATTCATACATAAAACCTGCTCCATTTGGAGCACATTGAAGCCCCACTTCCGAAAATCACTTTAAAGTGCATAACTCTCTTAAAAATATCGGTATTCAAATAATATTGAAAACAAAGATGTTTCGTACATATACATATATATATGGTGGAATTTTATGACGATCGGTCCATAATTAGTCGTAGCTCCGAAAATCATTTTAACGACCATAAATCTCTTAAAAATGTTGATATCCAAATAAAATCTTTTAAAAGTATTTATATCGAGATTAAGTATAACATACGAGTCATGGCTCTTAATTTTTGGATGATCGGTCCATAACAGGTAATATCTCCCATATAGCGCCAATTTCTGAAAAACTGTTTTATACATATATTGGGTGTAGGGCATTATATGGTCGGACTTGACCGGCTAAAAAATCAACAAAATAGAAAGATTTCATAAGATATGATATTCGTGATAAACAGAAATATAAAAACAATAAAATACTAAAGAGACAAAAACATAACATTATAAAACCTTAGACTTTTTGTAAATATAAAGTGGATCTTTCTGAGGTTATACCGATATATATATATATACATATTCCTTACCACTCCTGGTGAGAGTTTACCATAAAATAATGGTTAATAAATAATGAAATATACGCAAAACTTATTTCTTTCACATTCTAAGCAGCATTAATTTATAACAACAAAATTGCTTGGTGTTTTATTGAAATTTTTATTAAAACTATAAATCTTTTAGGAATTAATTGACTTATTTGATTTAAAAGTAAATTATTTACTGCTACATATTTTGAATTTGTGTAAAAACAAAAATTTTTAATGAAAAATCATAATTTATTGTATTTTCTGGTGGAGATGGAAACAAGTTTGCCTGTCAATGCTGTGAATTTGTTGGTGCTTAGAAATTTAATTATATTTTGTATTAAACTTGTGTTAACAATTTATTTCTAAACCGTCATCTTAGTTTAATTCTCACATGCCAATGTGGAACTTGTAGTCATCATACATAAACACATACATACATATAAACTTATTTACTACATTCATTCAAACTTGCTAAAGTGGCAATAAGAACCAGCCTAAATTGAACTGTCAAACTTTGTCAATTTATTGTTTTTTTTTTTAATACAACCAGCAGCAATCAAATAAAAATAAAAAAGTTTCTATTTTATTTTACAAATTTTCATTTTTCACTTTCCACGCATGGTAAACGCTTATTCAAACTTGTACCAACTTTTGGTTTGTTCGTAGATACAAGTACAAAAGTTCCTAAAGTACTTAAATGTCTTTGTATGAGTGTGAGTGAGTGGTAGACTCGAACATACCACGACAATTGCCTTTAGCGCAGATTAAGTGGTAACAATGAAGCTAGACAATAAAAACCGCCGAAAAGGAATGTATAAAAACATTAAAACAACGAAATTCTCGTAATACTCTAAAACACATTATGTTGTTGTTCATAGCATTCTGAAAAAGCGGATTTGAAATATTCCTTTTTTTTGCCTTTTTTGCTTTTAAGACTTGCATGTTAGTGTGTATTTATGTATGAGAGTAAATAAATATTAGTATGAGTGTTTAAATGCATAAAACTCGACTTTGCCAGTTGGCACGGAAATACATTGTAGCACAACTGCTTTCATACTCATATAGACATGATTGCATGGATGTGTGTGTGTTTTCTTTTCGGCGGCAACGGAAATAGTTTTGATTTTAATGGCGGCAATTTGAGCTTAAAACAAGTGCTAATGTGCGAGATTTTTTAGCAATTTAATTTCCATAAAGAACTTAACAGGATCCATTATTATTTTCAAAAGGAAACAATTAAATGAATTTAAATAGTTGTACAAAGTCCGTACAGCACACTGCATCGACATTTTATTGTTATTTCAGTAATTTGCTAAGTACTTTGCGGTGTTCATTGATACGTTTGCATTTGAAATTCAATTCAATTAAAATCAGATTTACACGGATCCTTTACAGAAGATGCAAAACAAATGGTAAGGTAAGAAAAAAATAGACATACATATACGAGTATATTGGATAATAGACAATTTATTTATTGTTAAAACTAAAAAAGATGAAAAAATTTGTCTTTGCCGAAATACGAACGTGTTTGCTTTATTTGAATAATACAAATTACAAATAAAAATATTATTAAACTTTTTGTTACCTTTACATAACCCAGTAAAAAATGTGCTCCAAAAGGAGCAGGTTTTATGTATGAATTCATACCTCAAATCGCTTCAAACCTGCTGATGGGATGCATGATTTTTGTATGAGGTGTTCTCGGTTTGGAGGACTACTTTCTGCTGACAATAAGCGCTTCTTTTAACCTAATCAAACATGCAAATAAAGCACTTTCCTTTTACGTCACTTCGCGCACACCAATCAAAGAACAAATCCTATCTGAATGTTTTTGCTTAACAAAAATTCATGGTAACTGAGAAGCGCGTAATATTCGCGTCAATCTGTAGGCTATAATTTCATTTTTGTTTTTTTCGCTTTAAAACCTTCTTCGTTGTCAGCACTTAAAAACCATCTTTTTTGTATATTTTATTCGTAAGCATTTAATGCTAAGATTATGAGCTTTTTCTCTTAAGTGCTTCAAAAAACACGAATTTTTTTACTGGGGATCATTTATTACTCATTTGTGGTAAAATTTGTTTGGATACTTGCATAACTCAAACATTTATGATCGTTAAACTCCTATTTAGGAGGACATTTGGATGGGGGCCAGGTGAAATAATAGACCGACTCTACGTACAAACTGTACATGGACAGCCAGCCAGCCCGGACATCGTTAAATCGACTCAGAAAGTGATTCTGAGTCTATCGGTGTGTGTTGGACCAATATTTATGGGCGTTACAAACATCCCCACTATGGTGGTGTAGGGTATAAATATGCTTAGCTTTTACTTTAACTAATCCTTCATATAAACGTGATGGGAAAATATTTCGCGTGTTAAATAAAATAGAAATATTATAACAACTTTAACCCAATTGTTACATTACTCTACTTTAGTTTAAAAACGCGTCAAACAACACAGGGTCAATTCATACTCTTTTTGTTCTAAATACAGCACTAGTGGCACTAAAATACTATCCCAAAATGGAAATACTAAAATAAATTGTAAGGATTTCCTAACGTTTGTTACATGAAAGCGTGCGAA
Source organism: Bellardia bayeri (assembly GCA_950370525.1). NCBI lineage: Eukaryota > Metazoa > Arthropoda > Insecta > Diptera > Calliphoridae > Bellardia > Bellardia bayeri. The sequence continues at coordinate 42,877,460 of OX493268.1, read as the reverse complement.
AGTCGCGTTTTATGCTCAGGAAATGCTCATATGGATTTGTTTATCATTCCGTTTGTAATTCATAGAGCTGATTTCTGTCAGAAGTACTTTTTGAATTATCAATGTGGAAGGAATCCTCTTGTAAAAATTGTCTATTAAGCACAATAGTACATAAGATGTTTAATTATTGAATTGGTGAAGTAAACTTAACTTTAATGAAATTAATTTATTTTCTTGATAAAATAAATTGACAATTATTAATTGTTATATTTAGTTGTTATTTATTTTTTATACCCTCCACCACCAAGAGTGGTGAAACGTTTGTCATTCCGAAAAGTATATATTTTCTTGATCCTTATGCAATTCTAAGTCGATTTAGCCATGTCCGTCTGTCTGTCCGTCTCTCTGTTTGTCCGTCTGTATAAAACACTCTCACGTCCAAAATATACAACTTAACTAAACGAAATTTCCTAAAAAATATTTCTTATTTTGCAGTTAACTTTGGTATTGAAAATCAGCAAAATCGTTCTAGGCTAACCAGAGTTATGATAAAAGAAGAAAGTGTGCGGAAAATAGTATGAATCGGTCCATGATTTCTCATAGCCCCCATACATAAATCTTCCCGAAATATTGCTCAATTATACATAAATGCCTATAAAATTGGAATATCAAGACAAAATTCAGCAAAAATAAGCTTTATGCAAAAATAAATTGCAAAACTAAATTTTTTTTAGTTCGGTCCATGTTTGGTCATATCCCCAGTGGACTTTACCACTTCCAAAATTCACTTAAATACGTATAAAACAGATATAAATAATGTTAAACGACTAAAATTTGACATGACTAATCTTTATAGGCAAAAAAATTGTTGTACTAAAGTTTTTGGTGGTCGGCCCAGAATTGGTCATAGCTCCCATACAAGGACCACATCTGAAAAAGATATTTATCGCGACCCAAAACGTTACACAGATCATTTGCACATCTGTATACAAAAATCATCCCACAAAATTTTGTGAATTTCGGTCTATTTTTAACCGTATGTCCCGTATAAAGCCCTCTTCCGAAAATCACTTTAATACTCATAAATCTCTTAAAAATAAGGGTACCAATCCAAAAATTTACACGGAATATTTACAGACATTCCTAAATCAAACTGCTGGATTTTGGGAATATCGGTCCATATTTGACTATATCCCCCATATAAGATCCATTTCCGAAATCTTAAATATACCGTTATTATGTTGAAATTCGACGTAAAATATCCTCATATGCATGAAAATCACTGTTTCAAAATTTAAGAAGATCGGCCCATAATTTGTCATAGCTGCCATATAGAACCATTTCCAAAAAACAAATAAACCCACAAAAATGTCTAATTAATATCGATATCAGAAATTTTAATCCAGAAATTATACTAATAACGGTTATACGGAAATTATGCTACTGGATTTTGTAGTTTTTTTGTAATTAGCAATTGCTGCCGGATTAAGACCACTTCCGAGTATAACAACCATCCATACAACTCTTGTAAATAACGCTATTGAGATGAAATTCAAACAATATAATCCTAAAATACATAGAAATCACATTAGTGGATACTGGATTTAGAAGCTATCAGTCCATAATTGATCCACTTCTTCTATGCCACCCATAAATCTTTTGTAAATAATATTATTATCTTTTTTTATGCTCTGCTTCTTAACCGGTTGTGAATATGGAAAAATGTTCTTTTAATTTTATAAATTGTTAAATTACAATCAAGATTATTATGAAAATCAAACAAACTCTGTAAATTACAGTAAGAATCGGTAATTACATCAATTATAAATGGTCGAAATTAGATAAAATTTCAAATTATTTAACATAAATTATGTTGGTCGTAAAATTGTCTTTCAAACAATATATCAAATACTTATAAAATTTGCACTAAGACTGAATAGAAAACACAGAATAGGAATATTCTAGTCCTATAACCAGTGTAGTTTTTGTATTTCTTATTATGTTTAGGTGGAGGGTATTTAAGATTCGGCACTCTTACTTGTTTTAGATAAATTGTTCATATATTGGATGTATAACATAAGAATAAGCAATCCTTTTCAAAAATTTTACATTCTCTTTTGAATACATTGTACAATATAAATTTATTCAAATTCTTAGCCATTGTTAGCTACGACCTTTTCCCATCTTTTTGACAACATATGGATGACGTATCCTGGAGAGGGCGTTCTGCATCGATGGAAGGAAATAATAGTCGAACGGGAAATGTCTGTACTATATCTCATGTGAGGCAAAACTTCCCAACCACTTCTTTCTAAATAGTTTTTAACTGTTATTGCAACATGTGGCCGAGCGTTGTCATAATGGAATATTATGATTTCATGTTTGGCCGCAATATTCGAATCAGTTCAGGTTTTCTTTGAGGATCTGGCCAGTTTTCAGCAGTTCATAATTTATAAAGGGTGGTTAAATTGTAAAGGCCGATGTTGAATGTGAACCACACCTAAACGCCAAGCTTTTTTCCGAATTTTATGTGACATTTCTCTATTTCAGACTTACTCAATTTGAACCATGGAGAGATACACAATCCAACAACGTGTTAAAGTTATCCAGACATATTATGAAAATGGGCGTTCAAATCAAAATGCATATCGTGCACTTCGTGATTTTTTTTGGTCAATTTGATCGTCCAAATGTGCGTACAATCGCAAAAATCGTGGAAAAATTCGAGCAAACCGGGTCTGTAGAAGATGTGAGAACACCAGTGCATGCTCGTACAGCTCGTACTGCAGAAAATATTGCTGCTGTTCGCGATAGTGTGGCTGAAGAGCCGTCCACCTCAACTCGTCGTCGTGCCCAACAATTGCACCTCTCACGCTCTTCGGTGATGAACATTATGCATAAAGACTTGCATTTACACGCTTACAAGGTGCAATTGGCTCAAGAACTAAAGCCTCTTGACCATTCCAAACGTCGTGAATGGGCAGAAAGGTGGCAAGAAATGGCAACAGTGGATGATCAATTTTCGAAGAAAATCATCTTCAGTGATGAGGCACATTTTCACCTCAGTGGATTCGTCAATAAACAGAATTGCCGCATTTGGACGAATGAGAATCCAAGAGTGATTGTCGAAAAACCAATGCACCCACAAAGAGTGACTGTTTGGTGAGGTTTATGGGCTGGCGGCATCATCGGGCCGTATTTTTTCCAAAATGAGGCCGGTCAGGCAGTTACTGTGAATGGTGTTCGCTATCGTTAGATGATAACGAACTTTTTATGGCCCGAATTGGAAGATATGGATGTGAACGATATGTGGTTTCAGCAGGACGGTGCCACTTGCCACACAGCTAACGAAACAATGGCTCTTTTGCGCAACAAATTCAATGACCGTGTTATCTCACGTAATGGCGATGTTAATTGGCCGCCAAGATCATGTGATTTGACACCGTTGGACTTTTTTCTTTGGGGTTATTTGAAAGAAAAGGTGTACGTCGATAAGCCAGCAACAATTCAAGAGCTAAAGGATGAGATAATTCGGCACATTAACGGCATAGAACCTCCACTATGCCTCAGGGTCATCAAAAATTTGGTCCATCGGATGGAGGTGTACCGCCGTGGTCGCGGCGCCCATTTGGCCGATATTTTGTTCCATACATAATTGAGTAATACCAATATATCATAATAAAATAAAATTACAATAATTTCCTTAATAGTTTGTGTTTTATTCAAAATCAACATCGGCCCTTGAAATTTAACCACCCGTTATGATCCTATTTTTCCCCCAAATACAATGCATTCAAGACAGCTATGGATATTTGACATATTTTGGAGTCGCTTAGGCTGGTTCGCCGAGCTTTAAATCCTCTTTCAAGGTCTCTTATCTTCAATTTTCCTGCTTTTGGATAAATACTGTTGCTTGCAAATATATTCAAATTGTTGCTTGAGCTCTTGTTGATTTTGACAACAATCTTCATGGATTAATGCCTCTAACTCTTGGTCTTCAAACTTAGTTGGCTGGCCTGGGCAATATTTGTCTTCCGTGTCAAAATTACCCCTTTTGCACCGCAAAAAAACAAACATCTCTCGCATGTTGAAACCGATGTAACACATAAGCTTCGGTGTGCAATGGATGTGAAGAAGTAAAACAAACCTTCAGCATATGACGCTTTGATGGTACAAAATTTGACATTTCAAAAGCGAAGAATTTACTTGCAATAGATTCCGTAACTTAAAGAATCTTTGGCCACACAATATTAGGAGTGTATTAGGACTGCTCTATAAAAAGAAAAAAACAAATATTGCGCTTTAACTTCGTTACTTTTTGACAAATAACACAGTATGATAAACAATTTTAGCTTTAAGAACTTATTTCATGTACATACATACATAGATATTTATCCAGACAATTTTAAACAGTAGAATTAAGTTTGGAGAGGACCTCAGTAAACTGTAGCTGGTTGTTTACATTATTAATCACATGTAACCACCAAAACCACAATGCAGCCCTTGAAATTCTGTAATTCATCCTTAAAATTCGATAAACAACGATGAACTTTCGCAACTATGCAACACTTTAAATTATTAATGTCAACACAGTCACAAAATGGATAAAGTGATGATGTGGCATGAACAGACGAAATATTTATATTGACATGTTTTATTGCCAACCAGAAGAAACATCAAACATCATTCTTCAAAATGTCTGCGGGACAAACGTTGAAAGATTCATATAAAAATAACCACAATAAGGAATAAAAAAAAAGGAGATTTCTATACTGAGTACAATATGATGAATTTACTACACGTTAATAATGTCGGAATAAAAGGATACACTTCACGTAGAAAACAAAATATATACCAGGAGTTAGTTATAGGGCAGCAATAGCAGCAGCACAGAAATACTGAATCGTAGAGAAGTTGTCAATGAGAGCAACTAAATATTTTATTAGGCAGAATGCAGTAAAATAAACGAAATGTTTGTGGTTGAGATTCTATGGCAAAATAAAAAGTATCCTTAAGGAAGGACTGGAACATAGAAAGAATAAAAAATGTCACATAAAAAGGTGGAAAACATGCGGAAATTGTATTTACTTACAATGTAGCCGAGCCATTCAAGACAGCTATTGTGTTGACTATGATGTTGGTGATGATGATGATGATGATGATGATGATGATGATGATGATGATGATGATGATGATGATGATGGTTCATAACAATAAGTGTGATGAGCCATCCCTTGGGACTTTCATTTGTGAAGGGAGGAAGATGAAGGATGTGGTGTATAAAATACTTCCGTGTACTTTGTAAAGTAAACTATTTATGTATCTCTTGTTTTTGAACGATGCAGATGCAGACCATGTAGCTTGTATGTTTAACGTACGTGATGTAATTCTAAATGCCAGAAAAAGCGTATTAAAGTTCTATGTTTTTTCTGAGATTCAATTTCGAAACATATGTTTTCAATTTATTCCAAATTAAGTAAAGTTTTTTTTTAAAATTATTGTATATATATTTATTGCAAGTTTATTGATTTAAATTTTGACAATAAAAAATTTGTAAAGTTAGTTAGTTATTTACTATATACTCGAGTGTAACTATTTTGTTCATAAATATACATATAACACTGAGTGATGTAATTTTTTAAACCAATAAATACTGAGATCCGGTGCCGGATGGAGTTGGGACATTTGGCAAAAAAAAAAAAAAACGATTTAACCTATTTGTGTTGTTATTTGTAACGCTAAGAAAAATTGGTGTTGAATCGTACACGCTTCTACTCCCGAAAATCACATTAAGAGGCAGAAATATTAATATTTTTAAAGCTGATGATTTAATTTCATTAAAATATTTTTATACCCAACATTTTGAACTATCAAATTTTCTATTCCGAAAATTAAGTTATTAAATGTTTATATTGGGACCATTATTAATTTAGGTAATTGTTTTTTTTTTTTTTTAATTTCACCTACATATAAAGGGTTTTCCAATAAGGACTTGACAACTTTTTTTTTAAATAAAACGCAAACCGTTTGAGATATTTCCAAAACTTTATTACCGACTTGAAATACATTCAAAACATTTATGAATGGAACTCGACTTCGTTCATATGGGCACCGCGGCCACGTCGACAGTGGTCGATTCGTTGGACCCAATTTTGGATGACTCGGTCACACATTTCGGCCGGAATGGCCGCTATTTCGCGTTCAATGTTGGCTCTAAGTTCTTCCAACGTTGTCGGCTTGTTGGCATAGACCAATGATTTGACGTAGCCCCAAAGAAAAAAATCTAGAGGCGTTAAATCGCAAGAACGAGGCGGCCAATTGACTGGTCCATTTCTTGAGATAACACGCTCGTCAAACTTACTCTTCAGTAAATCGATTGTAACGTGTGCTGTGTGGCTTGTGGCACCGTCTTGTTGAAACCACATGTCATCCAAGTCCATGTGTTCCAATTCGGGCCAAAAATAATCGCTAATCATTGCGCGATAACGATCGCCATTCACAGTAACGTGACGATCGTTATTGTCGACGAAAAAATATGGCCCAATGACGCCGCCGGCATGCAAAGCGCACCAAACAGTAATTTTTTGTGGATGAAGTGGTGATTCGTGAAGCACATGTGGATTTTCAGCAGACCAATAACGCATATTTTGCTTATTGACGAACCCATTGAGCCAAAAATGAGCTTCGTCACTGAAGATGATTTTGCGATGAAATTCATCATCTTGGTGCATCTTCTCCAGAGCCCAATCGGAGAACGTACGTCGACTCAAATGGTCCATCGGCTTCAATTCTTGAGTCAGCTTAATCTTGTATGGGTGTAAACCCAGATCCTTACGCAAAATTCGCCATAAAGTGGTCTTGGGGATGCCCAGTTCTTGAGAACGCCGCGGAATCGACTGATTTGAATCGTTTGCTACGGACGCCTGAACGGCAGCGATATTTTCGGAACTTCGACCAGGCCGTTGTCTCACTGGCACGACAGCATCACACAATGAATATGTAGACTCAAATTTTTGCACTAAACTTGTTATTGCTTGTCTACTAGGGCGATAATTACGACCGAAAATTGGAGTTAACGCTCTTAAAGTTGCGGTCACCGACTCCGAATTTCGGTAGTACATTTTTATAATTTCCAAACGTTGTTCCTTCGTGTACTTTACCATAACGAAAATGTTAAGTTTACTGAAAAAAAAGAAAGCAACAATTAGATGATCAGTGAAATAGTGCGTTCACAATTTAAATTCAGAGTTGTCAAGTAGCTATTGGAAAACCCGATATTATAGATTCATATCATACATTTAAATGGTGTCGAGAACAAAATATGCATAGTGACAAGCCTGTGCAAAGTGTTTCATGTATTTTGATCAAAATTTGTTTGTTTAAATTTGTATAATATAACTATTGTATAATAACTATTGTGGCAAAATATAGGCTTTTGTTACCGTTATTTATAAGAGTTAAAGTTCGCAGTCCCATAATGGGAAGGGCCGCTATCAATAAAATTTGGTAAGGCATTTCTTATACAGTACTTTTCGCTTATAGCGAACTTGAAGGGAATGGGTAAAATGATTCGTTTTAAACGAAGTTCGCTTTAAATGAAGACTTGAAAATAACCATTTATATAAGTCTATTTATTAACCCCCTTATTCAAAAACGATTACTAAATTTAACAAACGTTTATTAAGCAAATTTTTATATACAAATCTGTCTTAATAAACGTTTGTTCAGCCGCCTCTCCAACTATTTTTCCGCTACTGATGTTGTGGCGTCTTTTAAATCGAATAATCCAAATTTCGCTGCTCTTAAATTCGGAGTGTTAAGCTTTTCTCCAAATTCTTGTGTTTTCGCCTGTAAAACGGCATTGGTTATAGTCAAATTACTGTCTCTTTTCTGAGTAAACCATTTAATAGGCAATGGTCGAGTACTATGAAACAAGGGGTTTTAACCTTTTTTATATTTGAGGAGTTTTGTTCAAAATTAGTTAGAACCAAGTCCATATTTTTCCAAATTGTAGCAATCGTTGACTTGCTGAGGCCCAATCTTGGCATATTTGCTTTTGTTTTACACCTTGTTGTAAGCGTTTTATTATTTCATATTTCTCTTTTAAAGAAAAACATTTTCTTTGTTTTTAATTTGGTACTACGTCCATCTTGTAACTTTGCAATTTTCAACATTAGGAAAAAAACACAGCGTGTTAATGGTGCCAATACAAAAATACAATTTTTTGTTCAAACCACCACATTTTGGTTCGTTTTAACCGAAAAATAAACAAATTTTATGTGCAAATAAAGTTCATTGTAACCGAAAGTTCGCTTTAAACGGGTTTGTAATAAGCGAGAAAAATTGCAGGGTTTATTAGAAATAAAACGAGTACTTTTGAAATTGATTCATCTTAGGCGAAAGTTCGTATTAAATGTGAATTTAAATTTGATTAAAGATTCAAGTGATTTTCGGAAGTGCACTTTATATGAAACTATTGGCAAATATAGACCGATGCAAAGTTGATGTGTCATGATGTTCCCCATATCATGATAGTCTCCATACAAATATTTTACCGGATTATCGGTCGATGGCACATATCAGAGATAAGTTATGAGTACTGAAAAAGTGAGTATACTCGAATCATGACTTATAATTTATTGTACTTATACTTACTCATACTTCTCTCAATATAATCAAACCAATACTAATCTTTAAAGTTTGAAGTACTCATTATATTCATACTTAATCTCATGATGTTGTTGATTTTAACTCAATGTACGTAGACGATAAAAAAAACAAGTAAGAAAGTATAGTCGGTCAAGCCCGACCATATAATACCCTACACCTAGTATGTATATGTAAATATAAAACAGTTTTTCAGAAATGGGCGTTATATGGGAGATATCACATATTTTGGACCAAAATTCAGTGTCATGATTTCTGTGAATATAAATATTATATGTGTTAAACTTTATCTGGACATACATACTTTTAAAAGATTTATGGAAGTTAAAGTGAATTACGGAGAGGGTCTTATATGGGAGTTTCGACTAATTATGGTCAGATCTTCACGAAATTTGTAAATATGCTTTAGCTTCATTTACTACTCATCTGTAGTAAATTTTGTTTGCATACTTGCATAATTCAAAGATTTAAGGGTATAAAAATCACAAATCCTTATCAGGTTAAAATTCGAAAAAAATAATTGTCATGTACATAAAAATATCTTAAAGTAAAATGACTTAAGAACCACTTATAAACATTCCTATCAAGTAGACATTACTTATAAAATCACCATACCGAATTTTATTCAGGCCCTTTTTAGGCCATACCACTCACATAAGGAATACTTCCAAAACAACATTAACCCAGATACCTGTGTTATAAATATTGACATGGAAACAAAATTTTAAACAATATACCATCCGTCCGCAATTTAGAAACAATTAAAACACGATAGGATCTGTCCTGGCAATAACCGATTTTCAATTATAAATGTATTAATAAAAAAAATTATATAAATTTATCTTAAATGATTTAATTATAAATAAAGACACAAGCAAAATCCGCAATAATCATATTACCAACATTTTGATAAATATAAAAAATTGCCAATTAATCCGGAACGACATAAATAAATTCAATGTGTTACAATGTTAATAAGAAAGAATAAGTTTTTTACTTCCGTTTGTAATTAATGAATTTATTTGTAATGTAAAGGCAACAGCAGATGTGTAAATTAATTGTTTGTCCACATGTAGAGTAATCAAATTAATAAATGTTTTCTTTGAATTGGTTGGAATAATTCGATCACAAATTTAAAATTACTTGAATTCTTCGAATAACTTAAATATTTTTAAATAAAGAAAAATAACGAGTTTTTTTCTTCATCAAATCGTACAGAAAGTAGTATCGTCTAAAGCCACCTTAATAATATCTATAATATAAATTTTTAATTTATTTGTCAACGTTATTATCACATCATCAAAGTCATCTTAAATGTCAGTTTCTTCCAACACCTCATAAACCACCAGCTTAGGTTATGCTGTAATGATGACAGTGGTTCAGTTAAAAACCAGTGTATATTTAACGGTTCATTATGATTCCATTCCTATTATTTCTTATGTTTTTCTGTACACAATAGAAACTTGAAATCGATGTATTGATATGTTTTAGTAATTGCCTTGTGTTTCCGAAAGCTTTTTACACTTGGTTCGTCTTACATATATTATACAATACATACTTAAGTATTTCGTGTTCAATCACTATTAATATCACCTTCATTGCAGCTATGTATTAATATGGGACAAATATATAGCGCAGTTAACATAATATTTCACCAAAATATGGACTCAAGAATATATGTTTCGAAATACATACATTTAAAACTCGTTCAGTATTTTTTTTTTAATAAATATCAGAGTTTTTTTAAGAACTATATAACTTATTGCAATAACATTTATATGTTTCTTTCAGCAGCTATCAAGACCAGTCATTTATAGCGATTGAAAAACTTTTTTTAATTTTAATTTTAAAATAAAATAATCTTCATATAATTGCTTGTTGTTCTTTTTCACTAGGCGAATTTTTATACTCCTGAAATTCAAAAATGTCATCTTAAAAAACTTTAAATAATTTTATAAATAAAAACAAGTAAGAAAGTATAATATAATACCCTACACCCAGCACACCTAATTCTGTTTTTACGCGATAGATACGTAAACTCGCGTAAAAAAAGATAGAGTATCCATATTAAATGAGGGAATTTGTTCCACGTATGAAATAGCAGGTAAAATAAGATAAATAATTCAAATTCATGTTGCTTTATACACAAACATATTTTATTTAAATAAAAAACAATAGAAAGGGAGTTCATTTAGAAAAGTACATACATACATGCAATATCTTTTCGTCTTTAACACTTAAATTTTACTGAATTACACTCTTACTTTCAACTAAATTTATTTGAAATAAACAAGGGAATTCCCCTGTTTCGATAGTGTTGTTTTTCGTACCAGACGATTTTTAGTGCTGCCAACTATGTTTTTAATTTAAATTTCTCCAAAACCAGTGCAAATAACGTTTTTCTGTTAAAAATACATACATTTTTAGATCGCGTTAAATCAAATCTAGTTGCATATAAACAGAATGAAATATGTATTTATTTGGAAACGCGTTAAATCAAATTCGCGTAAAAAGAGAATTAGGTGTATATCAATAAAACAGTTTTTCAGATATGGGCTCTATATGGGAGATATTACCTATTATGGACCGATCATCCAAAAATTTTGTGCCATGACTTCCGTGAATATAAATATTATGTGTGTTAAACTTTATCGCGATATAAATACGTTTAAAAGATTTATGGATTCTTAAAGTGAATTACGAAGAGGGTCTTACATGGGAATTTTGACTATTTATGAACCGACTATTATAAAATTAGGTGTCATCCTATTTGTACATAAGAAACTCATTTTTGTTAAATTTTATTCCGATAACAACATTTTTAAGAGATTTATGGTCATTAAAGTGATTTCGGGAAGTGGGCCTTATATGGGAGCTACGACTAATTATGGACCGATCTTCACGAAATTTGTGAATGTGATTTAGCTTCACTTATTACTCATTTGTGGTGAAATTTGTTTGCATACTACATAATTCAAAGATTTATGACCAGTAAACCCCAATTTCGGGAGGACGTTTGTATGGGGGCCAGTTGAAATAATGAACAGATTTCCACCAGTTTTAATCCCATCCATCCTTGGGCTGAAAAAATACCACGTACCAAATTTTGTCGCAATATCTTCAAAATTGCGACCTGTACTCGGCGCACAAGCTTTACATGGACAGCCAACCAGCCAGACGGACGGCCGGACATCGTTAAATCGACTCAGAAAGTGATTCTGAGTCGATCTGTATACTTTAAGGTGAGTGTTGGACCAAACATATGCACAAAACCAATATACCCTCTCCACTACACCAATGACTGTTCAGTAAATATTTTGAAAGTAAAATTAAAATGGAATAGTATAAAATAATGATTTTGATTTATAAAATTATGAAGAATTTTAAACGGAAACTATAAATTAACATAAACAAATTTATTCATTTCATTTGATTTCTCTTCATAAAATTAAAAGAGTTATTTATTATTAGATACTGGCAATTTTGAAATTCTTCGAATAATTACTTGTAAGAAATTGTTCGATTATTCGAATAGTTACCCCAGTATTTTTTTATGTAGCCTTAATAATTCCGCTAACTAATTAGCGGATTTAACGATTTTGAAGCACGATATAATTTTGTTTAACTTAAATTAGATATACATTCTTTATTAAATTATTTTAAAAGTAAATAAGTAAATATTTCTACGCATTATAACTTAACTGTAGTGGTTAAGTAGTTCTAAAATCTTTCTTATCACATATATACATAATATGTATGTATATGTATATTATATGTATATAATATATAGTACGTATTCTTATATACTTATTCTGTTACTTAAACATAAAATAAATAAAAAATGGTTTGATGTTTGAAAAAGTACTTAGTCGTTTTGTTCAACAAAGTGTTTTTATGTGTATAAAATTGGAAAATATTAAACTGATTGAAAACAAAGTTCGTGCCATCTGTTGAAGATTTTGACAAATGAAAAGACACACTTGCACACATGTTCACACATATAAACGGACATTTTATTTATTTACTTTTGTGTCTAAAGGAAAAGGAAAATCAGCCATATTAACGTTTCCCACACTGAAATGAACATGACAGAGAGTTTGTGTTTTTGTGTACCATTGTATGGGTAATAGTATAAAATAAACGTCGATTAATGTCTCACCAAGTGTTTCAGTTTACGACTACTTAAAATGTCATAAAAATTCACCCAAATATATACATATGTATAGATTCCAGCAAAAAGAAAAAAATCGACCTTCTATAAAATAAAATTTTACTTTGTTTGCAAGTGCACGAGAGAAAAATAATAGGGGGAAAACATTTAATAGTCGAATAAAATTTACAAGTCTTTCTTAACATTTTTACGAAGAATATTTACTGCCAAATGCACAGTAGGAATCTAAATACATATACGAGTATGTACAAGTTTAAATATTTTGTGTCAGAAATTCTTAAACTGTCAGTCAAAGGACTGTCAAATCGCTCAATAAAGAAGCCAAGAGACTTCGCATGAAGTTAAAAAGCTCGAGTTGGTTAATCGGTGAACAATCAAAGTTAAGCCTGTGTAAATTCGACAGAAAATCTACTCGTATTTTTACATGTAAGTTGATCTTATATTGAGGGCCCAATCGAAAATTATTAGGACCATGATGTGTGTACTATGAGCACATTTACATTTACAGGGACTTATTTACTAGTATCACTAGTTAGGAACGGCAAGAACTTCCGATAAGAACACACTATGAAATTAAAAGGTCATCCAAACCCGCATTCTTTGTAGAGCCGATCTACCATCCCGCTAAAATGGACCCATTTGCCCGTCAATGCTCTCGTTAGAGAGCAGTTAGTTTTAATTTTTGATTTTATTGCTTATTGTTAGGCCTAAAAAAACAGCGCAGATTCAATAAATAAATAAATAAAAAATAGCTAAATCTTAGATTTATTTAATTCGGACTTTTAGACTTATTTCTCTTACATTGCTCCAGTTAAGAAAGTTGAGAATCACTACTAAGGTATACTTATGGATGAGGATTTGAAATGAAAATACCGAAATAACTACGTAAGTATTGGTAAAGTAAATGAAAGGATATTTAGTGCAAAATGGAGTGTATGTGTGTGAGTATGTGTAAAAACATACAATAAATCTATATACATACGTGTGAGTATTTGTGAACTCAACTGGCTAAAGACTGATAAAGTATAAAAATCTGTTCTGTTCAACTTCTTGATTTTCTTTATTTTTATTCTTTTAATTTTATGACGGTTGAATAAACTTTATTTGGGATAGAAATTTACAAATATACACTCACACACGCACGCAACTGTTCCTGCATGGTCGCCTAACTGACTCGTAGACTGAATTGAACCGGATTGGTTGTTCATCATGCTTAAATCCAGGCAGTAAATGCATTTTATTGACAGTTTATTTAGGTGTAAAAATATAAAAACAAAAATGGAAACACATTATTTTGATATAAATATCCATACATACATACATACATATAAATATATGTATGATGTACATGGATGGTTGAATAGAATTTTGCTAAAGAAAAAGAACCAGAGAAATAAATATTTATACACATGTTATTTTAAAATATGTACGTTTGAATTTTTTATATCTTGGTGTTTCTTTCGCCTTTGTAATGAAGCATTCCCCCTAAAGCCCACAGACTATTATCCAACATCAGCATCATGTATGAATTTTAAGAACGAAAAAGACAATCCCACCACCAATCACCATAGTAGAAAGGGTATATTGGATCTGTGCTGATGTTTGTAACGCCCAAAAATATTATTCCAACACCCACCTTAAAGTATAACGATCGACACAGAATCATTTTCTGAGTCGATCTAACGATGTCCGTCCGACCGTCCGTCCGTCTGGCTGGCTGTCCTTGTAAACCTTGTGCGCAGAGTACAAGTCGCAATTTTAAAGATATTTCGATAAATGTTAGTACATGATATTTTTGGACGTTTGGGGTTGAAACTGGTTGAAATCGGCCACCATACAAATGTCTTTCCAAAATAGGGGTTTACCGGTCATAAATGTTCGATTTATGCACGTATTCCAGGATTAAGTTATACACAAAGGCTAATCTCATCAACAAATTCTGTGCAGACCGTTCCATAATTGACCATAGCTCCCATATAAGGCCCGTTGCCGAATATCACTTTAAAAATCATAACACTCTTAAAAATATTGGTGCGCAAATCATATTCAACATAAGCCTGCTTCGTAATAAATCATAATTAATCATAGCTCCCATATAAGACCCACTTCCGAAAATCACTTTAACACCATAATTTCTTAATAATTTTAGTAACCAAATAAAATTGAACACAAATAAAATTTATATATGTACATATATAGAAATAATGACAACTAATTTTATAATGGTCGGTCCATAATTAGTCATAGCTCCCATATAAGATCTCGAAAAAAAACTTTAACATCTACATATAAATCTTTTGTAAAAAATCTTTTGTAAGTTTGTAAGTAATCAAGATAAAATTTAACACAACGAATATTTATATGCACAGAAGTCATGCCACTATATAGAGCCCATTTCTGAAAGTCAATTTTTCCAAATACAGGGAGTGTAGGATATTATATAGTCGGGCTTGACCGACTATACTTTCTAACTTGTTTGTTTTTGAAATCGTCTGTTTCTGTAGTTTATTTACGTACAGACTTCTGATTTATCAATTTGTTAATATTTAAGAATTAATAAACCTACAAATATGTAATTAAGAACCATTTTTAGCTAATTGTTTTTGTTTTTTTACCTACTACAAAGTTATAAAAAGATAAGAATATAAATTTAATATCCAGTAAAACAAAGAAATATGCAAATTAATTGCGTATAAAATTCTTAATAAATATATTTCGTTCTATTATGTTTTACGACAGATATTTATTATAAAACTATAAAAATTATTCATAAAATTAAATAATCCCCTACATTTAGATTTAAAATTTTGTTTTTTGAGTGATTTCCTAAGTAAAGCTAATGATTAAAAACTTGCTTTTATTTTAAGAATGATAAAAAAAATATATAAATTTAACCGGTCTTAATTTGAGACTGCATAAAAAGATTAAAATTACTGCTAGACTTAAAAATTAAAATTGTGCCACCTTTACGTTGTGAAAGCTTAAAAACCACCTTTACGTAGAAAAAGCCTAAAACCGTAGTACTCATTCGAAGTTTAAAAAGTAGAACTAGCTTGACTTAATTGAAGTGAATTTACATAAATCAAGTTTGGATACAATTTCACCCTTAGTATGATAAATGTTCAGAAAATTATTTACTTCATACTTTATTGTAGGCGAATAATTTGGTGCTGGTTTCTGAAAGCTATAAGGCAGAGCCCAAGTAGCGAAATCTCACACGAAAATTATATAATACTTTAATGCCCTTATTCACAAAAAATTAAAGTAGACTTCATATGTACTTTAAGAAAATTTTGTCTAAAAGCACACTTCAAAGCTACTTTATTTTTTATGAATACGGCAGTAATAATATATGGAGTGCTTCTCAGGTCTTTGTGCATTCCAAAAATTTGGTGATAGCATTAGAATAAATATATTAAGATATAATCATAAAAACAAGGTCAACCTTGATACATATCTCTGATAATAAGTTCTATACGATAACTTATTATATATCTAGCGAAAGACCTTTTAATAGATATACAATAGCCAAATATTATTAAATTATTTACGAAAATTGCTAAAATATGGGCTAACGTGTCTGCAAGCATTATTTTATATAAATATTGAAATATTGAAAAGAAAAAATGATTGCTCTTCAGGCTACCCAAAGGGGAAATATGTTCTAGTATAATTCCAACACTGTGATACTGTTACATAGTTTGGGAGATATGGCGACAGGCAGAGGCTTTAAACTTGATAGAGTCTTATTGATTACACCCAATGAAACTTGAAGATGACTACACAGAAAAAAATTATGTTTTTTTTTCAATTAAACCTTTAATTGATTTTAAAATAATTTTCAATTAAAATTTTAATTGATTCAATTACTTTTTCTGATTTTTCTGATATTTTCAATTAAATCTCACATTTTTTTTAATTGATACTATTATTTACAGGTCCGATTTCAATTAAATTTTTAATTGATTCCACAAATATTTTAATTGAAACTCATTTTTATTTTTTTCTGTGTAGAGTCCCTATCTAGCGCCACGGAATCGGTTAAAAGCCCGGGAAATTGTCCCTAATATAACCATTGCGGCGCAGGTCCCGTAACTGATAATTGGTGAGGTCCCTTTGGGCAGTTGGTTAAAAGACTGATGTTTGTTTAAGCAACAAACTTCTGACCACCAATATCGGTCGGTGCAATGTTGCGATTCCTGCTTTTCTACTAATAGTTTTTGATCCAGCTAATTGACTAAGCTATATATGGCAGGTATTAGATGGCCCAAAACCGCTTTCTTGCAAATGATCACACTGCAGTACACATATAACACTGGGGACTATTAAAGTAATTTGGCGTTACAAATAAATAACACCGATTAGTATGCTTCCGGCAAGATTGCAAACACCTCTTTTCAAGTACTGATTTCAGCTAGTTAACTATATTTCGGGCTTTCTAAGAAATATTTGTTCCAAATTTTACCTAGTTTCGGCTATATTACATTACAATTGATATTGGATGGACAGATTTTCGATCATTTTCTGAAACTTTCTTCCTGATAAACAGGAAGGGGTCTCATTTTATATGAATGAAATACTTCGAAAATAAGTATATTGAAAATTATTTGAATACTTTACCATATAAAATACACACCCACAATAACATCCGAAAGCGAACACAATCTTTTGGCAACAATTAGTTTGAAACTAACTTGAATCCCCATCATCACTATTACGACGAGATGACATGTTCGATACAACTCTATTAATCTAAAGAAATGAAAGAGAAGACTGCTGTTGTTAAAATAAACACTCATAAAATTTTACTGTATATTTAGATAAATTTTATAAACTGTTAAATTCAAGATAAAGAAGTCACTAATATCTTTATTTTTATACAAAGTTGTCAATTGCTACCTTTTGACTAAAACACAATATAAAGGGCTTCTGTTTGGACAACTCAGACATGTAATATTTTTAAAATATTTGCCAATTTTTTTTAGTTTTATCCGAATGCAATTATTTGTTTAATATTCAACTGTAATGAATCTTAAATACCCTCCACCGAAATATAATGAGAATTGAAAAAAAAAAAATAAAAAAACAAGTAAGAAAGTATAGTCGGTCAAGTGTTATACATATACTGGCTGTAGGGTATTACCCAGTATATGTATAAAACAGTTTTTCAGAAATGTACGTAATATGGGAGATATAACCTATTGTGGACCGATTATCCAAAAATTTAGTGTCATGATGAATGTGAATATAAATATTATATGTGTCAAACTTTATCTCGATATAAATACGTTTAAAAGATTTATGATGGTTAAAGTGAATTACGAAGAGGGTCTTATATAGGAGTTTTGACTATTTATGAACCAACTATTATAAAATTAGGTGTCATCCTATTTGTACATAAGAAACTAATATTTGTTAAATTTTATTCCGATAACAACATTTTTAAGCAATTTATGGTCCTTAAAGTGATTTCGGGAATTGAATCTTATATGGGAGCTACGACTAGTTATCATCATAAAATTTTACTATATTATATGTATATGTACGAAACATTTTTGTGTTCAATATTATTTGGATAGCAAAATTTTTAAAAGAGTTATGCTCTTTTAAGTGATTTTCGGAAGTGGGCCTTATATGGGAGCTACGACAAATTATAGACCGATCTTGACGACACTTGTAGGTGTGATTTAGCTTCATTTATTACTCATTTGTGGTGAAATTTGTTTGCATACTTGTATAATTCAAAGATTTATGATCGGTAAACCCCAATTTCGGGAGGACATTTGTATGGGGGCCAGTTGAAATAATGGACCGATTTCCACCAGTTTCAATCCCATCCATCCTTGGACAGAAAAAACACCATGCGACCTGTACTCTGCGCACAAGCTTTACATGGCCAGCCAGACGGGCAAATGTTATTTTATCTTTAATCTAATACGAAAGAGTCGTTGTCGTAAAAAGAAAACGACACTCATAATAAGGCTGATTATGTTTGTTTTTAGTGCAGAATTGCAGCGCCTCTTGTGGTGAGTAGGCGCATTAATGTTAAAGCTTGATTTTGTAGCCTTTATTTAATTATTTTACTTAGGTGGCGTTTGAATGCTATACCACCGAAGGAGGGTGCTGTGATAAAATTAGTTATGATGGATAGAAAAAAACGGAACCGAACCCGGGCTACAAATACCAACTCATGCTTAATGATCAAATGCGCTAACCAATTAACAAATATTTTTTGATCCTAATAAACTTAAGCATTAGAATAACATGGGGGCTATTTCTGGCAGTCGTGATCGAAATTGTTTTCAAATCGAAATTTATTTCGACAGTGCAAAATTTTCTAATGATGGTACTCGATACGAATCGAATCGATTCATTGCTTCAGTGCTGTAAAAAATTTCAATAAGTACGTATTACAACACTGAATAAAATAAAAGAAAATGTAAACAAAAAACATATGGTTCTGAAAAAAAATAACTTAAGTAAAAGCGAAATTTTTTATAGAAATAATTTTAAATTAAAAATGGATCCAGTTATGTTTTTTTACTCATCGTCTTTTGATTCTGACGAGATTGAAAACATTAATGACATAAGGAAACAAATAAGAAACAACTTCGACCCCTTAAGATTGACAAACAATGAGTAAGTATAAATAAGTACATGCATACATACATACATACGTATGTATTAATGTATGTATGTGTTTTTCTAGACTCAAACGATGTTTTAGTCTCACAAAGCCAGCATAGGTAAAATTTCTTTTTGATATTTTTGACCTAAATGTAATAAAATGATTAATATTATGATATCTTTTAAAGTAAGTAACAAATTTTTTACTAACATTTTCTTTTTTTCTTCTGTTTGCTAAAAACAAATGCTTCTTTGCTTACGAGTAAAAACGCGCAAAGTTGCGTTCGAATAATTATTCGTTATCGAATGCCATCATTAGAAATTTTGATACATTTTATTCGCTATCGAACGAGGGAATCCCAAATGTTAAAAAATTCGAACGTTCGAATGTAAATTTATTCGCATACGAATGCGAGCATAGCCCTGTGACACGAGCAACATTTTTGAAAATAAGACACAAATGATCACAGTTTATAACGTACATATGTAGTTTTTATTTACTTTTATTTGATTTTAGTTGTTTTGTTTTGATTTCTTTTATTATATTTTTCTCTTAAATTAATAAATACAAACATATGTGTGTATGTATGTATGTATAATTAATTATTCATAAAATATACATGTTGTAAATATGAAGGTTGTATGATTAATGTTTGATTAACTTAAATTATGTATTTTTACTCATATGTTTACAATTTAAAGATTAAAAATTATAAATATGATAATAATACAACATTAACGTTTAAAGTACATTGGATAGATAGATACAAATTTAAAAATTGTTTTCAATGCAAACACACGAATAAATAAATAGTAGCTATTAACATTTACACATGCTCGTATTTAATTGAATAAAAATAACACAAATTATTATACCAAACAGGCAGCCAGTTTGAATAAAATAACAATAGCCCTGCAAAAATATGTAAAGTACGTGGTATATTGTAGCTAAAATGTAGTGACTACATCATGGTCATATGTAATGCACTTATGGACCATTTCATTTTCAAAGCAGAACTTCTTGTTACACGACAATTATTCGTGCTTTAACGACCGTGATCGTTGTTTAAAAACATTTGATGTAGTTACAATGAGTAGTTTTGGGGCTAGTCCCGTGTTATGCAATGCTGGATTATATGGTCCAGTCCTAGGACATCGTAATGTTAAATGGACTAGTTTTTTTTAAACAAATGGATTATGTTTGGAGTAGTCCATACATGCGTACGTATGGAGTACTCGCGTTTTTTGCAGAGAGATAGTAAATACATACTTATGTAAGTATCTATGTCCTGGGTCACACACTGCCACTTTTGCAGCTCAACTTTTGAGTTTGTTGGTAAGAGGGGTGTAGGAATTATTGGTACATATTTTTGTTTTCCATTGAACTTAGAATAATCGTAATTGTATGCAGTCAGTAAACATTAGAGCGGTCGGTCTAAGTTGTTCATTACAGAATGGGGCTGATTTTTTTTTTTTTTTTGTTTAAAGATGATGGCATTTGTGTGTGTGGTTGTGCTTATACATGTGTATATGAAATTGTTTATGCATGTGCGATTAATATAATTTCACTTTTATTGAATGAAAAGTATTTAGTATTCATCACAAGTTATTATTAACAATGATATGGAAGAACTAATAAAGTGATTATTATGATGCTAATACAAATACGGATGTGAATGTTATGATGTCTACGAATTTTATGATGTGCTGTCGTTAAAATATAAAATTACATAAAAGCAACTCTCTCATAGGCAACAAAGGAACGAATTTGCACATCATCAAAGAGATTAATTTACAAGATACGTGAACAAAATCTTGAAAGATCTTACGCAAAAAAGAAACAAATATAGAAACCAAAATAAAAACTTTAATATATAATTTGTTTAAACAGAAACCATTAATTTCGTTATTGTTTGAGTTTTATTATTATTCGATTTTTACCTTTGGAAGCAGGGTTATTTTATTGTTTTCAATGTTATTTCTTTGATACATGTTGTCACAAAAGAACTTTCGTTTTTTATTTCGTTTTATTTATGACCAACAGAAATGAAATGTCGTTGTCTTAACTTTCTATTGTATTATTTTGATTTCTTTTTATTATTGTTCATCGTTGTTTCTGAAATTTCTTGGTTTTAAATTGTTTTGTTTTTCGTTTAAATATTGTATAATTACTATTACGATATTAGTTTTGCTGTCTACTAGTCTAGTCAACTCATAATTAAATAGTTTTTTTGTGGTTATTAATTATTTTTTAATTATATTTGTTTGTTAATAATTTTACCATATACGAGTACTGCTATGCTAATATTTATTTTGTACAAGTTTCGTAATATAATTTTCTGTATTTTATAGTTTTTTTTTTGGAATTTCTTGTGTAAACTTTTTTTTAATAAAATTAATAATAATTAAATTTTACAGTTAAATGCGATATGGAAGTTTCTATTCATACATATGTATGTGTTTCACAATCTTTTTCTTGTCAATATTTACAATTTTAATTTTACATTTTTTTAATTTTGTCTTAGAAGTATATTGGCAGGATGTTTTTATATATCCAACATTTTTATTTTGATATGAAATCGTTCACTCTATAAAATCTTTAATTTAGATTAATATAAATAAAAATATTTGTCGGGTTTTCAAAAGATTACGATAATATATACATTTTTGTTTTAATTTAACAAGTCATAGTGATGTACCGAATTTTATATACCCTTCACTTTAACAGAGAAAAACAGTGTTTATAAAAATAATATATACTCGTATTTAAAAAAAGAAACAAATTTTTGTGACCCAGATTTTACGTGATAGGCTGGCAGTCTGGATTTTCTACAAGTTTTATTTTTCAGATTTTCTTCTAAAAATCGGGTTAATAAGACTTCATGATCTTTCAATCTGAAAGCATTTCTATCAGATTTTAGTTTTAGAGTTATATGCGTTTAGTTTATGTAAAAACTTAATATAGTCAGTCGTGTGTTTGATTTTGATGATTTTCAATACCAATTTCCCTCATGACTATATCTGAAAATGTATCCGTTGTTTACCTGATGGCTTTTGAGAACCTATATCATCGACTGCGCTATCTAAAGGACTTAGTATATGTATGAGTCCGCAAAGGAAAATTATGCAAATTACAAACGAAATAACAAACTTACCCTTTGCACTCACAGTGGAGGGTATAAAAATACTAACATTTGTTTAGGAATTGCAACCTAAAAAACGATAATTTTCACTTTACAAACCTATGTTTTTTACTCAAAAATAACGTTGGTTAGAAACTAGATTTTAATTTGAAATTTGGACTTTTAAAATTTTGTTTTATTTACTTGCTGCAACACCAAATAAATTAATTAATTGAATACATTTTCATTATATGACCACAACTTTTATATGACCTTTAAACCCATTTAAGGTAGTCTACGGCTAAATAAACATTTAAACATTTTGCAAGTATATATTTGTATGTTTGGTTTTGACCGAACTGAAAAAGTTCCAAAAACGTCTTAAACAACCTGGTTTCTTTTCTATGACCACGTATCTTTCCTCCTCCGGAATGGTGTCTAGAATGTAATAACTACTCAAATTGAGTGGTGGTGGGGGCAATATTGGAGGTTGTCATGAAATTGTGCAATTTTTGCCATCGCCACCAACGGCTGATGTTGTTGTCGCAGTCGCCGAAGAGGTCGCTATTGAAGATGCAGCAACCGATGAATGATTACTATTTACCATTGACTGGCCAGCACTATAGCTACTCATGGCACTGTTGGCCTGTTCCATCATTGCTTGTTTCTTAAGCTTTTTCTCATACGCAATTGCATCGTTGGGCACATAGGAAACGCGCACGCCACCATAATGTTTGCGTGCCGGCAAACGATAGACATAATCATCCATATCACTGGATGAGCTGGACGAACAAGTAGAGCAAATGCTGGCTGCATCACAATTGTCCATATTTTTCACAGCACTTGAACCGGCTTGTGTTTGAGCATTGTGCAGTCTTAGATTAGTTTGATTTATTTGCATTTCGGAATTACTGCGTGATTGATTGCGCTTACGTCGTCGACGGCGTGCATTCGAATTGTCTGTATAGCTTTTGGAACGTGACATGGTATCGTGAATGCTGTGAAATCTTACTTCCTTCGTTGGATGGCGATTGTTTTCCTCATCTTCATCCTCCTCATCGTCGTCATCGTTGTCATCAATGTCGTTTTTGATGCGTTCGTAGTTGTCGTTCGGCAAATCATCGTGACCATCATTATCATTTTCCTGGTCCAGCTCCAGTTCATTTGTTATCTCTTGGGTACTTTCGGTCATGTCTGAGTTGCTGGGTGAGTTAATATTGATTTTATCTATACTTTGATAACTATGGGAATCGTCAGCCTTGGATGCGAGCATATCGGGCAGTGAGGCTGTAATGTTGGTATCTCCAAATATGGTTTTATCACCTGAACATATGTTGTCCAAACTGATACCCAATTCGGTAAGATCTATAGGAGGTGGGTGGGCTGGTCGTGGTATTCCGGGAGTAACGACATTATCTAGATTTCGGGCCAACATTATACGTCCTAAATCTTCTCTTCTTTGACGTTCTTGTCTTTCTAGTAAATCCCCTGCGCTGCCAGAACTTTTATTTCCATGGCGGTCTTTGTTATTCGCTGCTTTACCTGGTCGTGGAGATCTTGCTATTTGGCTGGTGGTGCTGGCACGATGTGTAGGTCTTAGTTGAGGCCCCGAACTGGTATCGGAGGGTGTTGGGGGTTCACCCTTACTGCATGCTATTGAGCAGTAAATTGTGCCACGACGTGGTAAAAACGGTCTACCTAGTAGCGAGCAACGACAAGTACAACAAGAGAAACATTGGTCGGTGGCATGCCAATGTTGCCCATCATGTGACATCTGGCCTTGATCCACGCCAATGACATCGCCACAATAGTCGCAGTATTCGGCAAACATGGTGTCAAAACAACTCAAGCAGTAGGGTTTGCCATCGCGCATTATATATCGTTGACCACCCAACTGAAGATCACATTCAAAACAGGCAAAATGCTTCATATGCCAAGTACGTCCCTCAGCTTCAGTGCATTCATCTGAGAATATAATCTGAAATTAAATGAAAATTGTTATGAAAAACATAAAATATTAAAATGAATTAAAATGATTTGTGTTTAAACAAATGTTAAATAAGCTATTTTTGGTTAAAGCCTTATCAACAGGTTTTTCATATAATTTTAGGAAATTAATTAATTTGTGTTGCACTTAATTATCTACCATTTGAAGTTGTAAAACATCAAATCATTTCGTAGATTAGAAGAACAAGTTGAAAATGAATGCAAACATAATCAAATTTCAAATAAGGCAGTTGCATCTTGTAAAATTTTAACAATTTAAATTGTAATTCAGTTTTATTTAGTTTTGAATTGAAACCCCAAATTTAGACAACAGTTTTCGTGTCTCTTACACTGGTTAAATAGTCATAGTAGTTTTGCTAAAGTATTTATTTTAAGCGGCGTAAGTAAGTAATAAAACTACTTCTAATATGTTTATATAAAATTAAAGTTAAATACAGATAATATATATTTAATGGTATTTCTCGTAAAAACTTGCTTAGCCTTTAAAAAAATATTTCCTTTATACAGACATACCTCGTCCGAAATAGCATTGAGAAAATTAATGGCCAAATTGGAAGACAAGTGGTCAAACTATTATTAAACCTAAAGTCTGATCTTTGATTTTATTTGAGTTTGAATAAACCATGAAATTTCTGGCCCAAGACTTTTTCGATTTGATTCACACTTTCAAAATTGTCCCATTTTTGTAGTTCTTGGTACTGTATTACTAAAGCAAAATATGTATTCTTAACTTTTTAGACAGTTTGACCTTTAAGTTTCCAAGGTAAATTGAAATTAATTTTTACACTTTTCCCATCAAATATGTTTCTCTCTCCTTCAACATGTGGTGTCTATGCTTGAGTTAGAGATGTCTGTGACACAAAAATTGTCAGCAACAAATTAAAATTAGAAGATCACAAATTAGTGATAATAATGAAAGTGGGATTAAAAATACATTTTCATTCAGTAATTGTGTGAAATAACGAATGAAATAAAGTAATAAATTTACACGAAAACTATACAATTGCCTTAAAGAACAGATTTACATACTTTTAGAGCTTTCTAAACGATTTGGGAAATCAATATCTGTATTAAATTCCCTTGAGACTTGATTTTGACCTAAATTGAATTATTGAATCACAAGTTTAAATGAGATACAAATTATTAATTTGCATCGATTTAAACATAAAAAGGGAAATTTTCCATGCCGTCTTTCGGATGTCAAATAAAAAATATTCACTTTATGTATTATAATAGGGATACCTGTACTTAATTTTTGTTTATTTATCAGTTCGTTTGTTAAACAAAAAATATTCTCTAAAGACTTGATGCCAAAGTCATAAGTTGTTGTTGGATGTTCACTTAGATATTGTTTGCCTGTGTGGCATATTTCTTTATACCCAGCAAGCCATATGATTCCGAAAAGACTCTTTTCTGACAACTTTTTCGGAGCGTTAACGCTCTTTATGAGCCCAAAACACAATCAGAATTGCTCTGAAAACCTTCAGAAAAGAGGGTCATTACATTCGAAAATGGTCCGTCAGAAAGAGCTCTTAGATAATGTCAGAAAAGAGACTTTTATGAGGTTTTTTTGGGCTCTGAAAGAGCTCTTAGATATAATGTCAGAAAAGAGTCTTTTATGAGGTTTTTTTTTGGGCTCTGTGTAATCTTGTTTTTAAGTTTTTAAGGAGGTCCACAACTCGCGTTTTGGCGTCAACGCGTTTTAAGCTTTCTAAACGTTTTAAGCGTCAGGCATTTCAAGTTACATGCGAAGATTTTTCGCGTCAATATTTTTTTTTTATATGTATGTACTTTTGGAGGTGATGCCGTATGCCCAGCTGATTTTTTTTATATAAAGTTTTTTTATCGGTTTGTTTGTCAAACTCATATAAAAAATGTTATTTCAACTGTCATTTTTTCTGGTGACATCATCTTTAAAATAAATTTGCTTTGCATTTGTCAAAGTCAGCTGTGACGCGTGCACCGCGTTCAAAAGTAGCAAGTAAACGAACTTTTCGCGTTTCAAGCGTCAGCGCGTCCTACGCTTTTGAGTGTGTAACTTAACTCATACAACTACATTGATTCTACTTTTTTGACAGTTGCTTAAAACGCGTGAAACGCGTAGACGCTTAATTAATTAACTAAGTGGAATTTCTGAGTCATACTGCGTGCCGACGAATATGTTCTTTTGCTGGACTCTTTTCTGACTCCTTTTTCGGAGCGCTCCTAGAATGGTGTGCTGGGTATGTATACAAGTATGTATGTACGAGTATGTATGTCGTTGGAGTAGAATTGAATGTGTATAAACATGAAAATATTTATGGCTGTAAACATGTTACTTACCTCATCACACGCTGAACAACGTGGCTTTTGGGTTTCAGCATGATGACGTCCACAATAGAGGTTGCCATCACGATGGAAATATATTAAATCCACCAGTAATTCGTTGCAAACACAACAAACAAAACAAGCTGGATGCCAACAGACCTGAGCGCCAAGACGTTGAGCAAAGACCACAATGTCACCAGAGGAAAGTTGTTCGTTGCACTAAAAAAAAAACATGACAAAATAAAAAATGAGAGAAAATATAGAAACATGTAATAAAATCCTATTTCAAGATGGTAAATATCTTTTACTCTAAAAAAATTATATTTACAAAATGTTGCATAAATACAGCTACAAAAAAAATGTTTTGCTTTTTTTTAAGATTACCCAAAATAGAAACGAAACATATTTAAAATGCCATAAACTTTTTACTAAACATTTTAGCTTCAATTGATAAAAATCTTTAGCATATCTTGTTTATGACGGCAGAAGAGGAGGAATTCTCATAAATGCTCTTTATCCCAATACAACATAAAATGGCAATTGTGCCTTAAGGACATATTATGATGAAATTAAAGTTTTGAAGTTACTTCGTTTAGTTTTTTCCTTCTCCTATATTTTTGCATGGTGCTTGAGATTTAAATGAGACAAAAGGGTTCACAAATATTTACAAGTTGAAACCATTAAATGTTTAAACATTATTTTTTTTTTCATTTAGCAATGACTTGGTTCAGTGGTCGTTTGCTTATTTGAGTTTTCCTATTTAGTGAAAGTGTTCCCTAGAGGTTTTACTTTTTCTCTTTTATTAAGGCGTATTTTGTGCAATTATTTAGTTTGTATTTCAACTTTATTCTTGTCTGCTACTATTCATACTAAAAGTACTTAATTAATTTGTGGGTTTTTCGTTTTAGTTTCGTTTATACTTTTTTTTTTGTGTTTTAATTTGTTTGAAACCAAATACAATTGCTAATGCGTGGGCATATATTTCTGTTTTTGTCTGCTGGTTATAGAAAACACACCATTTATTTTGAATACTTAACACATTAATTTAAATAAATAGTAATAAAAAGTACCATTAAGTCCCACTTACTTGGTTTGGCACTTGTAAATTATAATCGAATGTATTTATGTAATTTTATGTTTCTAAAT
This sequence comes from Bellardia bayeri, assembly GCA_950370525.1. Classification (NCBI taxonomy): domain Eukaryota; kingdom Metazoa; phylum Arthropoda; class Insecta; order Diptera; family Calliphoridae; genus Bellardia; species Bellardia bayeri. The sequence goes on along the minus strand of OX493268.1, from coordinate 42,849,434 downwards.
TAATGTTTATGCTAAACTAGAATTAAACTAAATTACAATTAGAGGAATAAAAGAGTATCTTCATGGTTCAGATCTTTGCTCCCGTTCAAAATCACAAATACAATTACGAACAATATTCTTGATTTATATAACACTCAGAATCAAAGAATTGAATATGTATCATAAAGTGAAACAACATTTGGACTGAAGGTTATGTAATAGAGAGAGAGAGAGATATAACTTTAATAATGCGTTCCATTCTTTAAGAGAAATTATTTTGAAAAAGAGTACAAAATAACATACTATTGATAAATAAATAAATTATTGTACGTCTAAAGGAGTCCGTATTTCAAATTTTATCAATATATAATACAATGCAGTTTATCCTTGACAATTTTCCTCCATTAAGATAACAAAAATCTTGTTCAAATATTTTTTTTATGTCAATGTAAATATGTATGTGCAAGAAAAATATACATTTGTACATAAATAATTAGTTTCCATTTATTAGTAACAAGATTTTTGAAACCGGCGTTGCCCGGGGATTTCCTATCTTTTATTCCTGACCGCTGATCATTTTAAATTATTAATTTTTCCGTATTTGACATTGATTGGTAGTCCTAAAAAATGTTGTTCAAACACTCTCTAGTGATCAAAAATTTAAAAATTTACCGAACAGTTTTTTTAAATATGCAAATCGTAATAGTCTGTAATGGTCCAATCTGAACTTCTTACATTTTTTGATCATAATGTGTAATGTTTTCTAGGTATGTAAGACTACTGTAATTGTCACTGAAAATTTTGTGATAATAGAGAAATCGATATTCAAGATTAAATTAAAATATGACCAACATTAAAGAAATTAATATTTTTAGGGCAAATAATTTTTAGAGACCATAATTTTGAAGAAAGGCATTACACAAATATTCATTTCATTTGGAGTATTTTATTGATTTTGTTAATTTTGAAAAAAAGTAGGCGGTCGAAAAAAGTATTCTTAGTCATGCCGGAGTCTTAGTTATATCACGTCAAAGTTTTAGTAAGATCGGTCCAGCAGTCTGGCCTTCCCGGCAGGCGTTGTAATCAATTAAAAAAGTGGGCGTTAGAGTAGGCGTGTTCATACCAACTCAGAAACCTTCCCGGTCTCATGCACAACAACTTTGCAAAAGATAATAACATGATCAGATGCATAGTTTGCGATAATAGAATAGTAGAAAAGAATTTAAAAAAATTACTAATATATGTCAGTGTACTGAAATTTGGCCCTTTTTACACCTTCATATTTGAGTCATGAATAGCATGTTTTGTTCTTTTTTGTGTGGATGGAAGAATATTTTATCGGTTTTTTATTTTTAAAGTGAATAAATAGTTAATATCAAATGCCCGTTTTTACAACGTTTTTGTCCCTTTTTTGTCACCCGTGAAAAAATAATTTTCAAAACAGTACCTATTAATTATCCGTAATACGTACTATTTGAAAATAATAGTTCATGAAATTTTAGGTGAGAAAAAACATTTTGATAAAAAAGTACCAAAAAAGAATACAATTTTTAGGCCATAGGAAATCGAATTTCAAAAAAGTACCAAAAAAATTTCTAGTCTAGTCTAGCAGTTCTATGTTTATTTATGTAGGAGATATACATGTTAACGTAAAGTTTTACGGGGACAATTTTTACCCCATATGGTCACTTGAATTTCGAGTTTCAAAAAAGTACCAGACACCTATGGGCTCTTTTTTTTATTAAAGGAGGACGCATTTAAAATATTATTTCTAAGTTTATTTGTTTTGGAGATATAGAGGTACTGGTTTTACCCGTTTTTGCCCCATTTGTCCCCCTTAACGACCGAATTTCCAAAAATCCCTTCTTAGTGGATCTACATGTTGTAAAAGGAACCCATTACCCAAATTTCAAGTTTCTAGCTTTAGCGGTTTGGGCTATGCGATGATGAATGAATCAGTCAGTCAATCACATTACTCTTTTAACTACATATATAAATTATCGACCTACGCTTTTGTTAAATAAAAATGTTTCTAACCATCAAGAGTAATTGCATTACATGAACTTTATACACTATGTTGCATTACTATAATTACACTTGATGTTTGCACCAATTTTTTTAGACGTGTATAGTTTTTTAAAGGTTTTTTTTATCCCAAATTTGTGAGACCGCTTCATTAATTTAAGAGAGAAATTGTGCATTTATATTTTGTTAGTGTTTCATAACTATAATTACATTTTATGATTAGCAAAGCAGAATACTAGAGAACAAAAGTATAACTGTTATTTATTCTTTTTATGGTTTGTACCATAGTAACTTTGGAATTTCAGTTTATATTAAAATTGGTTAAATTTTCAAGCAATTGCCAAAAATTAAAACGCTCAAATTTTCCAAATAATCCGGATTATTATAGTTAAAATAAAAGTAGCTGGCCGAAAAAAAGCTTTCTGAACGGGACAATTGCATTATAAACTGTGCCAGCAACACAATGAAATACAGGATAAATGTGTCCAAGTCAACCATAAGTAGACTCTACTCGACAAAAGCTGTTGGCGGAATAACTTGACACATCCAACTTGAATGGCAACTAACTTGGAATAGAACTATATGTCATATAAATATTTATACCTAAATTGACTCTTTAAATTTAAACAGAAAATTCAAAGAATTATTTTTGAATTCTTACTTGTTAAAAAATACTAACTGAAAAAATTATGAAAATATTCAATGGTCCAGAAAAAACACAATGAGGAAATATTCCAATCCATCGAACCATACTACGACTAACAAAAATATTAACGCGTATTTCAAGAATGTCATTCGTTGAAAGGATGATAGGAGGTAACAAAAGAATGGCGTTTCTTTTCAAAAGCAAACAATAACTTTGAAGACGAGGATATGACAGGCAAAGCAGAGTGAGCAAAAAAAAATAGAAAAGGGATGAAAAAGAAAATAATGAAAAAAATCATTGATGTGTATTTTAAATGAATGAATGAGAAAAAACAAGCCAAGCGTTTGAATTAAGATTATGTTGCGAAAGAAATAGAAAATTGAATGCGACAATTACTTATTTAAGAAGATAATAAAAGACTTAGAGGAGCTTTAAATTATTTGCAAACTTAAATTTTTGTTTAATTCTTTGGTTGTGTGTTCAAAATTGAGTTCTATTTTTAATAATTGAGGAGTAAAGAATTGTAAATCCCTTCTTCAACATTTACACCTAGTCATTTATAACTTTAGGAAGCGGGAATGTACGGAAAATTAGGAACCTAATATGTAAAGCAATAATAAGTGATCCTGAAAGCTAACAAGTTGCCTGGTCCCTTTACAACCTTTATGTTCCCATAATTTAATCCTAAATGAGTTGTTCGTACGTCCTTTTCTAAATTGCCATTTGATTTAGTGTAGAGTACACAAAACTCACTAAAAAATTATTAAGAAAAAGGAGTCAAGCAAATACTGAAAAAAATCTTTATCCATCTAATCCATAATGAGTCGACAAATAGTTAAAGAAACTAAATAAAATCACAATTGCATTTTGTATGAAATTCTTCTGTTTTTTTGTTTTTCAATTCCTCTGTAGGACACAACAACAGAAAATAATAAGGTTTATGTAGTGAAACAGGCACGATAACAAGACCCATTAATAATTTCAGTTCCGGACAAACTTTGCCATCGTTCGTGCATGCCAAACTACGACTAACAAAAACAAAAACGAGAATTCAAGTTTGAGTTTGTTGTTAAATACTTTAATATGTATTTTTTTTTTTTTTTTTGGAATAAAGGGAAATGAGGAAAAGGACATTTTATTAAGACCAATGACCTTTTTTGACATTAACTACAGACATACAAAACTAACTTAGTGCTCATTGACAATTTGTCAATATAATTATTTGTGTATGTTTGTCATTTTATCTTCTTCGTCGATGATTTAACAAACCTGCCATGAAATTGAAAACAAAAGAAATGTACAGACTTGTTGACATAAAGGACGGCATAGGACAATGTAAAAATGTATTAAAATAGAAGGAATATTCTTGAAAAAATGGATTAATTGGATTGATAAGATTAATGAGAAATGATTGCAATTATTTACATGACATTAAACACTAACGAAACGATAAGTAACAAATTCTTTAGCACAAAATTACTTAAAGCAACCAAAGAAAATACACCTGTAACAGAGGTAAAATCACTGGGTAAATTTGTGCATAAAAGCTTTACGCACAGGTTTTCTGTGAGTGCTTAAATACTTTGTTTAACTTCCGTTTTCCGGCCATTTAAATAACTGAAAACGTTACTCGTTTCTTCTATTTATATTTTCTTGCTTAATTATTTACAGGACTTAAAGTTTAGTTTATGTTTATTTTCAATTGTATGTATGTATGTATGTGCGTTGGCAATAGGCATAATTGCACATATATACATACACATAAACTCAGACATACAGGAGAGAGTTTCCTTTGAATTTCTCAACCGCATTGTTTTGAAGTTGCCTGCCTAATTAATGTCATTTACACACAAAAACTTTAATTTGGTATTTCAATTACCAAAATGCGAAAATACTTTCATACACACAACAACAACTTCAAAAAAAATAAAAACATTTTATGAAACATTTTCAGATTGTGTTCAGAACTCTACTTTTATTTTGTTGCCAAGAAACGCGACTGTTAATAGCTTGAAAATAATGTCTTTTGGAAAAAGGGAATTTGTGTGGTTTTTTAAACTCTTGGTAGGTTCTGCCAAGTATTATTCGTTTCAGTTCTTCTAAAAAGAAAATAATTATTATATTTTATTTTATGTGGTTACGTTAACTGAAAAAGGCCCTATGTATGTATTTATTACAAGGAAATAACTCAAATACTAAACAACAAATAGATTCTGGGGACTTCCAGTGACTCAAGTAAAAAGGGAACCTTTTATAAGTGGTAATACAATGTTCAAGACAAAAATAAGTATTTCAGGTCACACTCTTTGCAAAGTGGCGTATTACATTTCAGATATCGTTCTAGGCTCTTATTAGAAAGATAGATAATCAAAAGCTTACGATATCGTAACAAATATAAATAATTTTCTTTTTAAATCGTTCCGATATCGAGGTCTGTAATCTATGTGCACTGAAGGTATAACTAAATTTATTTTCTGGTGAATCATTTGAGTATTATAACATAAATCGTAATAATTATGTTGCAAATTACTAATCAAATGTCTCTGGGACTTACAACGATACGCAGTTCAACTTTCAAAATATTGTCATTGGCGGTACGATTCGATTACCGATTTTTGTAACATATTAGAAATGTTGGGTTTAGTATTTTTTTTTTAAGAATTATAAATAAATAGCATTGCCAAGTATGAGTTAAAATGCAAAATTCTGGAACTTTACTACTTCCAAGACAGCATTTTCACATGATGATGTCATTGAATATCACTATATCTAGTAACAAGTAACAATATAAATATATTATACATTAAAGTTGAGGTTTCATAGAAGCTTTTATTAGTAAAAAGGAATGTTCTAATGCAAACGACTAGAGAGTAAGCAGTTATACTATTTTAGACTATTTGGACTAGTAGTAATTAGTAGTTGTAATTGAAAAGTAAGTTATTGCGTGAATATGTAATTAATTAAAAACAAATTTCAATTTTATTTTGAAAATATTTAATTTTTCACGGTGGAAAATGGGGTCAACTTTGGCCTACTGAATCGTATGTGCTTATACCTCAAACTAAAATTTCTTTTCATTCAAAGTTTCAAAGAGGTCTGACAAGTACTTTAAGAGTTAAATATTTATTACCATTTATTTTGGCATATGTATGAATATTGTTAAACTCGTGCTATTTCTTTGACAAATTTCCCTTACATATTAATTTTATATTAAATTTATTAATTTGAATTTAAAAATGCTAGTTAAGTCCTTTTGTATTAACGTATCATTATACACAAGCAAGAGTATGTTTGTTTCTACATTGTGGTTTCTTTTGTTGGGAAATAACTTTGTATTGTTGAGACAATTAAGTTGTTGTTTGTTTAACAGAGTCTAACAAAGCAGAAAATATCCTTAAAGCCATAACGAAAAACTCATATGCACTCAAGGATATAAACTGAAATTAAAATACTCATATGCATCCAGCTATTTAGATTTGTTTGCGTACATTTATTTATTTAGGACAATATGGCTTTTAAAATATTCATTGAAATTTAAAATAAATACGTTTACTACGATAAAATATTTTATGAAATTTAATAAAATAATACAAAACTTTTTAACTACTTTTTATCTGTAAAATCGAGGTTTTAGAAAAAAATATATATTAAATCAACTGCAAGATTGTTACACTGTAGACATTCCATTATAAAGTCTAACTTTGAGACGAAGGGGGTTATAAAATATTATGACGTATTTATTGTTAATGGCAGAAATTATCAAATATTCTTTAACAATATCTAATATATTTAAAGTTAGAAGTTTTGTTAATTTAGTTCGTTTATTTGACCTTTTTCAATATTTTATGATTTCTTTTTACAAATCAAGTGACCTTAATTTTATATAATTTTTTTTTTTATTTATTAATATATATGTATATTTATTTCCAATATTATTATTTTATTATAATTCAAAACTTGTATTATCCCTGAAGAAACATCCATTGTGATAGCGAAATATTGGAAATAAATATATATAAATAAATAAAAAATTGTTAAATAAAATTCAAGTGACCTTATTGCTTGTAAAAAGAAATTATAAAAAGTTAGAAGTTTTGCCTATTTATATTCATTATATTCTCTAAAGCTCCCATCACTTTGTTCTCATTATCATTAATAGTGGTAATGCTATCCTTATACATACTTCACGAACAAAAACCGTATTTTAAAGCCTCAGTTAGCCGACTGTAACGGAATGTAATGTAATGACGTAAAAATGTAAGGAAATTTTATTTCTTACAGATTCATACATTACGGTGTTGCGTTTCCTTTACATCTCCATAACTATTTGCATTACTTTACGCATAACAATATCCATCAGCTGGTTCTTACTGTTGCAGTTACATTCCGTTACAGTCGGCTAACTGAGGCTTAACATTTGCCTTTGCATGACAAGGTAGAAAACGAGAATATAGCTCTACGAAAAACAAAAGTTAAAAAAATCAAACATATAGACAATTTCGTTTAAAATGAATTATGTACTATGAAAATATATTATGAACCAAAGCCAGTGTGGATAATTAAAGAAAAAATAAAATTGATAATAAAATCCGCACCGCTTTATTTATTTCGTAATTTCTCTGAGAAGGGGAATCCGCATTTAACAGCCAAGATTGTGTTTTTACTAAAAAGTTTGCATTTTTCAAATGCATATTGTTGGAGAGATTTTGTGTAAAAAACATACATACTTTGGCAAATATACTGTACAAACTATACTACGCCGGAGTTATAGAAAAAGTTAAAAAAAAAAACAAAAAAGCTAACAAAATATAAATTTTTATTCTTTTTTTCTCTATTAATATTGGATCTAAAGCTATCGTCAGATATTACAACGTTGTCCGAAAAATGTTCAGAAAATGTCTAACAACCGTGTGAACTTAAAATTTTTGTCTTCCAACGTTGTAAGAAAAAGCATTTTCAGTACATTCGAAGACAAAAATATTGTCAGACATCTAACAATCGTGTAAACACACAATTTTGTCATTGTTTTAAGACAATTGTCAAGCACTTTTCATTGTCAAATGTGCAAAGTTTATGCATCTGCCAATGGCAGCATTGTCATAGAAATGATTTTGAAAAGCAACTCTGTATATACAATATATAAATAAACAAACAAGTGTGCATTAATAACATTTTGGATAAACAATTTCGGTTGACAGATAAATTCATTGTGTGACAATTGTGTGCCAATGAAATTGTTATTTTTCTTACAGTCGTCTAAACTGACAATTTACCTTTTGGTAACAATTTTTCAATGTCAGTACATTGCTGGCACATTGCTAGATCTGACAACGTTGTAATATCTGATGATCGTCTATACATAGCTTAATACACATATGTAGGTTGATAAATTTTGTAATAATTATATTAAATTTTAATTCCGCACATTGTTGTATGCTGCAGCCAAACCATAGGCTTCACGGGATTAGAATTATGAAAAACGTAAATCCTTAATAATTTAATAATAATAAAGAATATTCCTGCCTAAAGAACTTTTCTTAAATATTTACAAATTCAAATGTTGTATATCTCCGGAACTATTGACAAGCGGAGGACATCTATACATACATAAGTGATTATATAATTATTTAATTATTATGTAATACTCGTATATTTAGCTCAGTGCAACTTAGGCCCTAATTTTGTAAATCAACGTAGGCTCACCTAGGCTTTTGCGAACGCATCACCAAAAATATGAAATTTTGTAAGTCACTGCGTCATTTCGTTTAGCGAACGCAGAAATATTACGTTGTTACAATACTGTCAAATCATTGCGTGGTTAATGTTGCCTTTGTAAATGTTGATACTGAAATTTAAAATAAAAATTCAAATAAAGCTACACCTTTTTGCAATGGCAATGCTAACAAACCAATCAGCTGTTCAATAATTTTGTTTGGTTATTTATCAAGAAAATTGCGCTCTACTACATAACAACATCATGAATTTAAAGAATAATGAGTAAGTCAAATAACACTGTGGAGATTTGCAATATTTTTGAATGAAACTTCGCGGGAGTTCTAATTGGTGGGCCAATTGCATTCAGGAGTTTCGACGTAGCTTCCCAAACATTATCAACAGTTGCCTTTGAGCTGCCAAAATTAGGCATTTCACGAGCCACGCCTGGATGCTTTTCCATTTCAGGTATCAACAATTCAAATTGAGCTGCCGTTGTGGCTTCTTTTTTCGCAGTAAGAAAAATTTTAGTAGTATCTTATAGTAAATGAATAATACTTATATCGTATTATTAAAGTTCCTATAAAATATTAAATTAATTGTATAATTTTGTTTTTCAATAATATTTTGATTCTACTTTTCAAACTAACGCAAAGGAAATGGAGGCGTTAAATTTGATAACGCAAGTGATAAAAAATTCAGCATTGCGTTTTACAAAATACACAATTTCAAACAGTTGTATTAACAACAACGTAAGAATCAGCTGTTACAACGCAACTAATCACTTGCTTGAACACCGTGATTTTCAAAATGTAATTTAACGCAACACTTAGAACCATCAAAAGTGTTTTTTAACTGTCAAAATTTCTCATGGTCATACATTTTGTATGGATCGGTATGCTCCAACGCGGCGGCAACGCTTTGCTATTGGAAAATCCGATTTTGACAAGGCGTTTCGCAGTGAAGTTAGTTGCAAAAGAAAACAAAACAAAAAAATAAAATAACAATGTCCAGTTGTTACAATAAACAGGGTCGTTTGATTTATTTGTTTCATAACCCTGTTTTTATCATTTTGACATAACGTCGCCGCCTTTGTTTAGGGATGGGGTATCAGCGTTAACGCTCAGCGTAAAAAACGTGACGCTTATCGCTGGTATTTAGGGATGGCTCTTAGAAAATTGTGGTGTTAGGTTTTACAAAATTAGGGCCTTAAATAAGTGCCATTAAATCAGTTATTTTTTCAGAACAGATGATTTTATACCAATAATTTAATTTATATAATTAATATAATACTAAATATTTCTAATATTTAGTTCGTTTATTTGACCTTTTTTATTTGATTATAATTCAAAACTTATATTATCCCTGAAGAAGCTATCCATTGTGATAGCGAAATATCGGAAATTAATATATATAAATAAAATAAAATATTTGTATATAAAATGCAATTGACCTTATTGCTTGAAAAAAGAAGAAACTACTAAATATTTCTGAGTAAATAAAATGAACATCACAGAACATCCGAAATAACTTTCTTGCAAAAAACAAAAATCTAGCTAATTTAAAGAAAAATAAGATTATTTCTTAAACTCTGCTGCAATTATTTAATCTAAAAACTCTTAAAAAAATTCCACACACTTTTCTCTTTAATCTTCTGGAAAAAAATGCATACGAATTTCAAAATACATAATATTAAAAAGATTTTCTTTGCAAACATCATTTCATAAATCGCAGTTTTTATTATAAGAAAAGCACGCTTCTTAAGAAAGGAAAACCAACAAAAAAGTGAAAGGGATGCAGCAGTTATAAAATGAGGAATAAAAAAAAAAAACAAACTCTACACTCTATTTTTTGTTTTGCTTAATAAATCCCTTTTCAATGAAAAGTACACAAATAAACGATGAATGTTGGTATGGGCCAAAACCAAGTATGTACAAGTATTCAAGGAACAACTTTTTACAACAAATATCCATTATTGACTCGAATATAGTAAAGTACATATTTGTAGGAGTGTTTGTCTTTTGTAAATTTTTTAGTGTGTAGAATGAACACTTACTACTCTGCAGTACTTTGAACTGGGTTTATTATCGGAAGATACTTAAAAGTAGCACTGGCTACTTGCATGGTTTTTAATTGTCGAATTCAAGTTTTTATGCATACAATTTTAAATTGTACCATCACACAATCGAGCTATTCGTTTAGAAGTTATAGATTTATTTTCACTTTTTTTTCAGATCCCCCACTGTGCATCATTAATTTGGTGGCGGTAGTTGTTTTAACTGTTGTTGGCTGTGTTATAATTATTAGAAATTAGCAAAAATGAAATATCGTCGTCAAATCGACTTACAATTCTCCCATAATTTGATACAAAAAATATGCCGCCTTTTAAACTGCAGGGTAGTTTGACAGCATGTAATTTTGCATAGGAAAGTTTTATTCCTTCTTGTAATAAGTTTTAGATTTTCAGGACTTTTGTGAAATATTTTTAATAAGAATAAAAGTAAGAGGACAACGGCGTGGTGTGCTGAAGAAAATACGGGTACTTAAATATGTAAACTGAAAGTGCATTCATTGTTTAGTTTTGTTGCTACGAGTATTTGGTGTGTACTCGTATCAAAAATCTCTTTTACATTTCTTTCTGCTTATTGCAAGTGTTGAAGAAAGTAGAAGTTAAAGAATAGTACAATACTTTATGAAATGTCTGTCGGAAATGCTTTTATATTTGACTGGTTGCTGGATTTTGCTACTCATTGTCTGGCAGCCAATAATGATGATGCAAATTTAAACAAAAACTCCAACAATTTCTATAGAAAGTCTTTAAAAAAGCGAAAAACTAACAGAAAAAGAAAAGGAAAAAATGAAACACAATTAAAGAAGTTTTTTAAGAGTATTTCTGCTCATTGTCAGTTTCTTGCCTGGCAATTGTTGTAAGCAATAGAGCAGTATTTTAGTCACCATTCACTTTTCCTGATGTTTTTGTTATGAATTTTTATATAATTTGAATGAAAAACAGGTTAGACAATTGTTACTGGTCGAAACCGAATTAAGAAGGCGAATTATTGTTTAAATGCAGTCGGTTCATTAATGTTTGTTGCCGCAACTAATATGAAAAATGTCCAGTTAAAGAGTTATTTTTTTTTAGCCATACTAAATAAAAAGTGAGTGAAAATGGAAGAGCTTTTCAAAAAAAAGTAATGAAAAATATGTTGCTTATATGGTATAAAAATGACCAAGCACTCTGCCCTACTCAAGCTTTGTAGGGTATTTAAAAACCTACAACACTCGTTGTCATTCACTACGTGATACTTTTTATATTTATTTTTCACAAAATAATAAAACTGTTTAAGACACATTTTGTCAACTTCTACTTTTTTTGTTTCTAGTTTTTTTTCGAATTTGCAAAAAAAAATACATAAAAAAAAAACATATTTTCAATTGTTTTTGGTCCATTTTTTTGTATTTTTATTTTATGAATATTGTGAGTATTTTTTACTCTTCAGTTTAGTTTTTATGTAGACTTAATGAAATCTTTTTGTCATCTGTTACAAACTTTTAACAGTAAATGTGGCTGACTGTTTAGTTTGTAAAGACCAAGTTTTCTTCGCCAAAACCCCCCCCCCCCCCACCACAATAAACATTTCCAACCCCTTAACAAACACAAAGTTTTTGCAACTTGTGTGTTTTTGTACGGGTAATGACGACAGTGGCACCAACGTTCATAATCACTGCAACTGGCAAATGAAGTTGACGAACAAGAAAAAGAAAAAAATCGATGTAGCTGAAAGCAGTGGCAAGTGGCAAAATTGTTGCATTTTATGATTTCCTTTTAGTCTAGTTTAAATAAGTATGTGTGTATTTTCTTGAAAAGAAGTAAAAATAACGAAAATAAACTAAATGGCAAATGAAAAATTACACCAAAAATGCAATTTATGAAATGTTTGCTACTTTAACAGTTAACAAAACTGTAAGTTTTACCAGAGTATTAGAATCTGTAGGATTGTATGTATGAGCCTGGGTGTCGTCTTTGCTGTTGTTGGCAGTTTGTTTGATTTATTTTTGGTGGCAAATGTTTGCAAAATAATATGAATTTTTAATTACATGTCTTCGTTTAACATGAAAATAAATAAATAGAAAGAAACGCTACATTTTTTTTAATTAGTAGTTTACTTACATTCTGACAAGGACGCTCATCTGATACTAGACGTACTGCACCGCGTCCCAAGGCTTCTCGTTTTCGTTGTGCCGAAAATATACGCAACTCCTTACGTTCCTCATCACTTAGGGAATGACAATAGCGTACCTTAAAATATTAAAATATTAATAACTAAAATAACTAAATTGTATGTAATATATTTTTTTATATTGTAGTATTAATCTTAATAAGCTTGAAAACACTATAAACCCAAAACTTGTCTGAAAATTCATATCTATTTGTTTACATATTTGTTCGTCAATCACGCCTACAAGTACTTTTTTCAGAAAACCAATATAAATATGTATATACATATTTACTTATGGTTTCAAGTTTACAAATTTAGACACAATTTAGATTTGGAAAATCCATAATTAAAATCAATATTTCGTTGCGAATCCTTTATTCTGGATGACACACGCACATCTTTTTGGCATAGAGGATATTAAATTATTAATTATATCAGGTGATATTGCTTCCCAGGCTATTTTTGCGGCTTCAAATAAATCTTCGTTGGTTTTGCAATTTTCTCGGTTGATTTTTAAGTTAACGACCTCCCACATGTTCTCGATTGGGTTAAGATCGGGGGATTTGGCAGGCCAACGCATAACTTCCATAAAATTGTTCTGGAAGCACTCTTTAACCACTTTTGACGTATGTTTTGGGTCGTTATCTTGCTGGAATGTCAATTTAAGTGGCATCTCTTCTTTAGCATAAGGCAACATCACGTCTTTTAATATGTCACGATGCATGAAACGATCCATAACTCCATCAATCTTATGAATTGGCCCAATCCCTTGCTCAGAAAAACAACCCCAGACCATTATGTTGCCGCCTCGATGCTTTACAGTGCTTTTGCAATATTTAGGATTTAACCGTTGTCCATTTGGTCTGCGTACAGGCCTTGTGCCATCTGAATCTTTTAAATTAAACTTAGATTCGTCAGAAAACAGCAGAGTCCTCCATTCTTGGACACTCCAGTTGAGATGAAAGGTTTTTTTGCTGGTCGTCGACTGAATAATCCGGTCCCTACCGCCCTTCTGCGAATCGTTTTTTCGCTAATTTTTAAATCTAAGCGATTTCGTATGTGACTAGAAGATGCTGTAGGATCATTTTTGGATTGTCTTTTTAATTAAGGAGTCTTCAGTCTCCAAAAACTTTTTAATTAGCCTAGAAATAATTGATCTCTTGATCGAATATTTTTCACTCAATTGATGTCTTGATAATCCGGCTCTAAAATCAAAAAGAGTTCTAATTTTAAATTTACTTGAGTAGTTATTGCGCATCTCAACGAAAACTTTAAAACAATGAAAATGTTTGCATAAAATCTAACAAGTTGTTCTTTCTAACACTGCAGCTTAATAGCTGTTGCTTTAGTTTAGTCCACTTACATTTCCGCCTTTAATTGCTTTTTGAATATTAACTTTTTTTTTGTTTCTTAAAATTTGAATTCCTTAAGTTAGTGTTTTTCAATAATAAAGATATAAATAAATAAAGAAAATTTTTAATAACTTTGTTTTCTTAAAAAAATTATAATTTAAAAAAAAAATGTACTGAGGCGGTGCTTAGGTTTAGGCCGATACTGTATATTGATATTGTATTGAATAATACGTTAAACCACAATCTTGTTTAGGTATTTGGAGCCTAAATAAAATTGTGTCGAATTATGCTCCTTTTTTATGTCATAACGTTGGTTTTAGTTAATTGCATTAATAAATTAAAAATTATAGTTTTTAATCTAATTTGATAAGACAAGAATGTTTAAGTTTTCTCTGTACTACAGAAAATAATATTTTCGTCCTTTGTAGGAATTATAAAATGCCATATTTACTCCAATAAATAGATGTTGTCACATCTTTCACTTACTTCATTATCTTGAGGCGGCAGTTGATGCAACAATTGTTTGATGCGATATTTCTCTCCGGGACTATTAACATACGGCACCTTATCGTCAGGCAGTTGAGAAAAATATAAACGTACCTGAAAGTGAAAACAAAAATAGTTATAATTATTTAAAATTCAATCAATCCAATACATACTCGTATTATAAAATTTTCTTTAGTTTTGTCTATAGATACATTCGCATTCATATTTAATGCATTATGGTTACTTTCTATTGTATTTTAAGCTTTTCCCAAATCAATGTAATTTGCCAATTTATCAATTTGTTATCGTGCACAAACATATAAACATATGTACATACATACATACATACATACAAATTAAGCCATTTATGATGACTGTGAGTGGCTGTTTTAATAAACTATACCCAAACCGTCTTTATGATATTAATCACAAAAAATACTTTCACTCTCACCGTCATCATGACAATTTGGTCAATTTCGATTAAAAGTAATGATGTGCCATGCATCATTTGTAGCAAACACTATATATTGGTACAACCAACTGGCTGCTCCAGTCGTTGCCACTTGTATCGCTATCGTCATAACTCTGCACTAACATACAGACAAACCATTACACGCACACTCAAATACTAGCCACAATTGCCGTTAGATTGTTACACTATAAACTGCCCTGCGGCATTAGTTGTATGAGCATTCTTTTTTTGTGGCATTCATCCCGTATGATGCAGCCAGATTCCTTTCACTAGTTGCCACTGGCACCATTACAAGTACAACCGATGTGCTTGTATCGCATAGATCCCATGCTGTGTGCATCAATTTTGTACAGAGTGGAGTTCAATTAGTTCACAACATACAAAACTACTCCGACAATCTCATACACTTCGCTCTCATACGGTGAACAAACATACATAGTACATACCTTCATTTGTCGTCCATTTATGGTGACTTGACCATACAATTTTGGATTTATTTACCAAAAAAAAAATCTATTCCCATCTAAATACCAGATTGTGTTGTATTGGAAATTTATTACAAGTGGCTTGGTCTGGTCAACTAAATACAACTAAAGTTGAAGAACGAGAGAGTGAGGGGGCCATTAGTTATTGTTGGCTGTTGCATGAACGAGTCCATACTTAGTTTCCATAGAGGGAGTCGGTCTCACATTATTAATTGCTCTTTCTATTAAATGTTAGAAACTGTTTTCCTTTTTGTTGTTCTTGTTGTTAGTTGTTGGTGTATCTATCATGTGGCAGATAAAATGAAAACGCTCGTACACACTCAGTCATATGAAATTTTGTTGTAATAAAATATTTGAACAACATGAGTTGTTTACAAGCTTCCAATGTACAGAGTTACAACATACATACTTACATATGTACGTACATACGAGTATAACATGCATACATCCCATTCATATCGTAAATGTGGAAAATGGGTGGGTCTGGTGATTAAACACGACTATAAATATTTGAAATTTTTAAGGGTATTTAAGTAAATTTTTATCCGCCCGCTAATCTATAAATGCCACAATTATTACAATGAAAAATTGCTGGGGTTTTCCAATTAAATTTAATGAAAAGTTGGCGAAAATAAAATGATTTTTTCTAGAGAAAATATCACTTCAAATCTTGTTTATACATAATTACATTAATATAAACTTAAATGTATGTATATACATGTATTAAATGATTTTAGTTATGGGATAATTAAAGTTGATTAACTTAATGACATGACACTGCCGAATTTTTCTTTCCCATATGAAAGGTTTGAGAGCGATTTTAATTTAATTGGGTCTCTAAGAAGTTTTTTTATAAAAGATAATTCAACTTTGTATTTAACATGACGCACAAGTCCATGCAAGTTCGTGATATTTTCGGGATTCCAAATACATGTTTACTTGGATTTATTAATATATAAAAATAATAAACTTTATAAGACTGGTTAATATAAACTAAGTAAAATATCGTCAGTCGAACCGCGATTATTTTCTATGATATTTTGCAGGGTTCTTTGCGCACCGGAGTGTCATCTTATGCTATTTACTAGCTTTAATTTAACAGTCTTCAATCCCACAATGGTCCTCAAACTGCCCTATTCAACTCTTACACCAATCTGGTCCCTTGTATTTCTAGCTTGAGTCGTATGGCCGTTGAGCCTTTGTTGTGGTATGACAGTTTATAATTCGGCCGGACTTGGTGCCATTCTGTCGCAAAGTGCCAGAAAATACATCATTCCCATGCTGCATTTATAAACTGACCCTCCCTCTCAACTATTTTCAACTTCGATGGAGTTGGGTAAAGATTATACGGTATTTATAATAAGAGCTTTTAGTAATGTAACAACTATTGCAATTTAAAGGTATCTAGACGATTATGTTAAGTTTTAGATAAAAACCGGGATAATAATCATATTAAATTATTACTAGAAGCCTACGGATTTCTCTCACACTATGAATAATCGTTGTAAACTTATAAAATAGGGCAATAAGGGAATTAAAACATCAATGCATTCGGAATGTTCACTAAATTAGACTCTCCTAGTTGTGTTTTCCACAAATACAAGGGTGACAAGCTTTAGAAATTTCCGTATAAGACAGTGGGCAGATTAGACATCATCTTCTGAAGGCTGACATAAGTTGTTGCAAAATGAAATTTTTAAAGGTTTCCAGGGAAATGTTGCCTTTACACAATATAAAACACACTATACAGAAGATCATGAACATGAACCGGAATAAAATTTCGAGATTAATGCCAGATTTGGATTTCATTCAACAGGTACTGTAGTGTGCACTAGCATCTGCCTGGGTCTAGTTCATCTATTTATATTACATTTGTGTGCTTGCGGAAAGAGCAATAAATAAACAATTAATCTCAAAGTTTTGGTGAAATATTTACCACCAAAACTTACCTAATTATGTGTATTTTTCTTGCCATCTGCAAACTACAAAAAAACTTGAAAATTTTGTAATTACAATCAAGTTTTACCAATAAATAATTAACAACAATTATAGATTTGAAAAGGCCTTTTTAAGTAATAAATGCAATTAACTATGCTTTCGCCAATTGAGACAATCATAAATTAATTGTATGATACCAAATCTATCTTAGGATATTTGGAAAATCTGAAAAATGTATGTATGCATGTCTGAAAAAGTTATTTAATACTGTATATTTGTATATTTAAACATTAAACAGTCAACAAAACAAGTAACATGAACACTAAATAGTTCCAATTTTAATTTGTCTCTAATGAACACAGATTTTTACACGTCCACTGAAACAAATCAGCCATAAAGAAACCAACACAACGACAGCAAAATCAAATAAATAGTTTGAATTTCCATTAAAAAATAACGTAAACAGGTGTTTGGTGGTTGATGATGGCGTTATAGGTGGCAGCTTGACGGAATGATTGGATGAGTGGTTAGACATGGATGAACGGATACAGTGGATATAGCACTTACTGAATGTTGTTTTTTTTTTTTTTTGACGTTGTTGTCAGGGAACATTGGAAGCGATAAACTTTGAAAAGTTATTTAAGACAGTAGTTTGACCAAAAATTACAAAAAATATTTGAAAAAGAAAATATTTCAACTGCGTAATGGTGACTGTCAACTGAATATATACGAGTCAATATGAGAATTGAATGTTCACTCAAGTAAATCTTTCAATTTATGGTCAAACGCGTTGAATTAAAGGTGTGTGTGAGCACGAATAACTGAGACTGATGACAGTGACGGTGGCTGAGATATTTTGTTGATGATAATTACGACAATATTTAGCTAATAGCAGTTGTTTTTGTCATGCAGTAGGAATATTTTTTTTTTTTATCAACATAGTTGCGGAATGCTGTAGGTAGGTATGTGGAGGGTAGTCATGTGCAACCTTTGGAAATAAAATTATGTATTTATGTGTATGAATCTTATGAATCTGTTTTAAAATTACATTGCTGATTGGATTTGAATATTGAAACAAAATTTTATACGATTGAAATATGCAGTATTTAAACTTTTGCCAATTTATTATTATGTCCATATACCTATTTTTATATTACGAAATCGAACAACATTTAAATTCTGACGATGATATATCTGGAATGGAAATTGACGGCACCAAAAAACTGCAGATCTATGAGATGACCGAAACTTAGTGTAAACTAAAACGGAAACAAGCACTGACTCGGTAATTTTACCTCACATCCTCTCTACTCCATTTCCATTTTAGGTCCTAGCTTTAATTCGAGGCAATGAAATTGCTGACGAAATCGCAACAACGGGGTGTTGCTTGGATGTGAATTCTGTTTCGATTAATTGAGTTATTAATCGATTATTCCAAAAAATATTCGATAGACATCCAGGAACAAAAAGAAATATAATAAAATGAGAAGAGGAACAAACGTATGGTTGAGCGTTTTCGTGTGCTGAACAGTCGTGTATCGTAAATTATTAAATATAACAAAATCTAATAATTAAAACAAACAATTGTGCATTCATTATTGTGAGTCACAATTCGTGACCAGGGCTGCCAGATGAATTTCATTTCGAACTTTAAAAATGGTCAAAAAAAAAAATCGGAAAATCTAATAATACATATTTTTAAATTTTTATTTAACGAAAACATAAAAAATCAAGTTTTTATAGTCTCGTGTACCATACATATCAAAATACATAAATTTTAACTTTTAAAAAATAAGAAATTACAAAAAATATAATGTTAAACACAACTTGTGTAATATTTTAATAATATTTTAGTCTGCTTTTACACTCTTCAATTCTGACTCGACAAGGCAAGTATTTTTGGATGGGAAGGGAAATGAGAACAAAATGGGTGCAAACTTGACGGTACTAGTCAATTCTCATATTTCCTTTTATTTTTTCCTTTCATGCATGTTGATTTGCATTAAAAAGTAAGAAAATTGATTTGACGTATGTAAATTAAATGGCAAGTTCAAAAGAGAATTGAACAAAAACTAGTCAGCTAAAACTGGAGAGTGTGAAACAAGACTTGCAGTATTTTATAAATAAATATCTGAATTTAGCATATTTTATTAATTCAGGTTAAACTACAGTATCAAAACAATTTAGTTTATAAAGTTTTAAATAACATTTTGAGTATAGAATCTAATGCATCCATCATATACGAGTACAGGTACTGATTTTCAAAGAATTCCTTATTTTTGTTATTTAAATTTATTTGGCTGAATATTCTTTCGACGTTTTGTTAAAATCGGAGAAGTTTTTGTAGAATGTTCCCGTTTAAAATTCAAAAATTGTTTTCTGCAAAAATTTAAATTTTACCTAAAAATACCGACTAATTGATTAAATCTTTCCAATTAATTGCAATAAATTATTTTTCTTTTCGATTAATCATATAATCCATTAATCGATTATTCTTTTTTTGCCATCACTACCTATATTCAAAATGCTTTGTTTTGGCTCGATCAGGTTTACTAGATAAATTGAGCAATTGAAATTGTTTGTAAAATTGTTGAAAAAGATGTATGTATGTATATGAATGAATATTTTGCAGATAAATTTTGAAATTTATAAACGAAGAAATAAAGTGATGAATAAAATATAGCAACATGTTGTAATTAAAAACATATAGTAATTAGATAAAAATGTGGTCATACCAAAAAATAATAATCATCTGTATATTATAAAAAATAATCTAAATTTGTAAGTCTTTTAAATATTATATGTCACAAAATTAAGGCTAATTGTGTTCTTCGATGCAGTAACAATAAAATCTGACTTCTCGTCGAAATTGCGTGCATAAAAATCAACGGGAATTCAGAATTCAGTCAGTACATATAGACAAACTAACAAATATATTAGATTACATTTACTCTAGATCTCTAAAACGTTTCTGTATCAACTGATGAACTGTGCCAAAGCCTGACAAAGGCGACTTAAAAAAAAAAGATACGTGCAAGTAGGAATATTTGCATCTTTAATATCTATGACTTACTTGATCTGGTCTTAGGCCTGGTGGCACCCAGGTATACTCTTCCAATGCACAACCACTATCATCGTCGGACTGGGAATTACGTTGAAATTCTAATTGCTGATGATGACTGTGTAAATATGCTGTGGTTTTGTAATTGGCTCGCAAGGGTGATGTAATCGAACTTAGCGGTAGATTTGAAGGAGGTTGACAGTGGCGACGTTGCGCTTGTGGTGGTGTGGCCACAAAATGTATTGATGTGGCTGTATGACTGCTGCCACCATTGCTGCTACTTGACGCTGGATCAATGTGACTTGTGTTAATGGGTGTAGGTGTGGCATTCGACGATGATGTTGGGGTTGAGCGATCGTTATTGTTTGACGAAGACGAAGGATGCTGGTGATGCAGGTGATGGGTTAGTTGTGCTAAGGAGTCGGCTTGTAATTGATAGGCTGGTAAATGCACTCCAGCTGCCTCCAATTGCAAAAGTTCACTTTCCGTTTGTGTATAATAATCACTTGGCTGTTGCATAATGACCTCGGCCAATAACTCGTGATGAGCCTTTTTACTTATGGCTGGTGCTTGTGCTTGTGCTGTCGATGATGATACTGCCAGTATGTTTGTTGTGGCACACGATTCCGTTGCTGCTAATGTGTTCCATGCACTACAATAAAAGATAGAGAAAGAGAGAGAGAATAAAATTAAAATGCATCAGCATTTAAGAGGTATAATCCCAAGATTAAAATGATTTAAACTAAAACTTCCCACATAAATTTCAACAAGCCTGCACTAACTTAAACCTATATTTAAGTAAATCATCCTCTGACACTGACTCTGAGACTACGGACTTCATTGCGCTCCTTGTTGCTAGAATAAATTACATCAATTTAATTCAGTTTTTAGTTATTGCATTGCATCAAGTTGTTCGTTTGTTTGTGTAAATTGTATTTTAACGATCCTGCTTATTTTGCGTCAGTTGCATAAACGAAATGGAAAATATTTTCGCATTTGCTAAGCTTCCAAGAATGGGTCTGTCTTTATCATCTACCAACCATTTCTGAGTTCCATGCTCTTTTAAGTGTAACATACTAATTACTTAAATATGATTTCAGTTGATTTCGTCTTATTGCTTTTTTGTTTTTTTTGTTTTTTTTTTTTGTAATTTTATCTTCATTTACAACTTCATATACCGCATGTAGCAAGTAGTATGTGGTGGTAACTATAATCATGCAAATGAAAATTTCTGGTTTTATGGTTTTTTGATTACACTTTATAAAACTCATGGAAGCTAAAATTCCAATGTACCATGATTTAGGGTATCAGTCTAAAAAAGTTTAGAATGGGTGGTGCTGCACTCACAATAGTACTGGTTATTTGTTTAAGGGTATGTTAAATGAAAATTGTTTAAGAAATTTCCTATTAATTTATTATAATAAAGCAAAATAAAAATTAAAATTCTTTTACTAAAAAGTATTTGAATTGAACTTGTTAGCAACCAAAGAGGATAAAATTAATCAGTATTTATTATTCGGTTGTTGTGACAACAACATAATAGCCTATAAATTTGATTCGTTGCTTGACCATGTGTTTGAAGCCTAAGTTTGTCGCATATATTTGTGACCCTTGAAAGTAATGTATATATTCCAGATTAAAATAATTTTAGAATTTGATTTAATTTGATGTCTGTCGGTTTTAAAAAAGACTCAGATATCTTAAGAGTTCCATATCTTTCATTGTTATATCAGATATAAGTTTCTGGCACTGAAAATCAGCCAAGCTGGTCTGATATATGAACAAGAGAACATGATTGGCTTTACATTTCGAGAACAACATTTTAATTTTTTATCCTACAAAGTTACTTGAAACAAAGATTAGGCACTATTTACAAAATACTTAACCGACCGATGCAAATATACTAGTTACAATGTTGTTACAATTGTATGCATTTGAAATTTGAATAAAAAATTTTACAAAAGAAACTGAAAGAGAAAAACTGTGCGCAAGCCTGGTTTTATGGCTTTTTATCAATTTGTTGTTGCATTTGTTTACTTTATTAAAATAAACACACGAATTACAACAACTAAAAACATTATTTGAGGTTTTAATAAAATGATGATTTGTTTATGTTCATTTTACAGTTCCGGTGAGTTTCGTTGCCGAATGCAGAGAGAGGGAGGGACTGGCAGGCAGGCAGTGGAATTCAATTTGAAATGTTTCTTTGTTTTTTTTTCTCTGTATCTACATATTTACACCGCTGGGCATTAGAGTACAAATCTATTTTATATGTACAAACAAATAAACACACATACAATACAAATTTGTAACACACATTGTATGCAATTGCTTGTTTAATTAACTTAAGCACTAAAAATTTACAAAACTTTTCCTAGACGACTTTCTCTAATTAAGAAATAAAAGTTTTTTTTTTTAATAACACTAAAACAATTCGTAAATTAATAATTTTTTTATGATTAATAAAATGTTGTCAATTAATTTCTAGTGTTAGTAACAATTGTTCATCTGTTTGGGGGGTTTCATGTTCGAGTTAAATAGCTTTTCAACTTTAACGATTGTTTCTAAATTTATTGTGTCTGTGTTTAGCTGCGAGTAGATTTTGGTCAACAGAGTTCAAATGGCTTTCGCTTTGTATGAAACAAATGTTGTACAATTTCATGTTCACCTTTACATTTGTCTTTCATTCATTCATTTGTTCATTCGTTCATTCAGTCCATTATTGCTGCTGAATTTTATTAATCTTATCTTTTGATTTTGCTGTCTCTTGTGTCTGCATTTTTGTTTATAGAAAAAAAAAATACTCGAATCATGTAATTCTCATGTTTGTAAATTATATAAAAAATACAAAAACTATTGACAAATCATTTAATGGTTGTCACAAAATACCTTTTAAGCGTTAAATACCCCTGTGTTTTTGGATTTCGACATCCATAATCTTATTTATATTTTTTACGACTTTTATGTAATTTTGTCAGTTTAGTGAACTAATTCATAAACGTAATATAAATTTTTGTTAAAAAAAGAACCATGTTGTCGGTCAATAACGAATTAATAATACTGTAAAGTTACAAATGTATAAAATCGTATTCAATACAAGATACAATATTCAATACTTTAAAATTCATAATTCTAAAATGATAAAATCACAGATTTAATATATGTCGTTTTAAAACCTTTTATGTCACATTTGCATAATAAAGAATATTTGAAAAACTTTTTAAATGTTTTAGTTTAAGCTTTCTTAATATTACAACATATGTAGGAATTTATTGATGATCAGCATAATCAATGAGCAGGTCAGCTTAACTATAAACTCAAACAATATGTATTAATATATTTTATATTATTTAAATTCATTTCAAGTTTTTACTTAATGAAAAAGTATTGCATTGTGTAATACATTAAGTTTGTAGTGCAATTCTTGATTTTTTTTTCATTCGACAATGTTTTAAACGAATAACGCGCTTATATGTTTTTTCATATCGTATTGCCAGCAATAAATTAGCAAAAGATCTGAAATTAAGATTAATAAAATTCAATTAATTGAAACTAGTTTTTTTTTGTCTATTTGATATTTGTATCTAAATTGCAAAAAGTGCAGTACATTCAAATAAATTTTAATTCAATCGCTTTAATAAAACTGTTCAAAACTATAAAGCAAACATGCATTTAAATAAAATGTAACCAATTCTCATAGTGAGTGGTTTGACACTCTGCACTATGGTCTAAAATACCAGAAGTTTGCAAATTCTAATAATTATAATTGCATGCAAAGTTTGTGGCTTCATGATGACTGATTGAAAAATTCTAAAAAGGAATACGAATATTCCTTCCTTCCTCATTAAATATACATTAAAAATGTTCTCTAAAAAAAAACATTTCTATGAAGACCTAAAAATTTAATGAACATTAATATAAAACTAAGATTTTAAAATTTGCTGAATATTGAGGTTAGGCTTTGGTCTAAAAAAAACGGTTTGGGTCGAACTCTAGAAATAAAATTTCGGGATTATAAACTGGTGTGTTAAAATATCATCAATATTGGTTGTATAAGTTTTTACATTTTTAGCTTTTGTAACATTTATAAGTCTGGCAACATGGTTACGAGCCAAAAGAACTGTCTTTTGACACCAAGTAGGAATGACGCCAATTTTGTATACCCTGTAGTGAAATGAGAGCGAGAGCGAGCAAGGTAATTTTTGAAAAAAAATTATTTTGATAAAAGCACATAATTATTTTAATTTAAACTGCAATTTTGCACAAAATGGGAATTCTCGACCATGGTGCAATATTTGCACTCAAATAGTAAATTATTCACCACATACATACATACATACATATAAACGACATGAATTTTATTGACAAAAGTAGTTTAAATATCCTGACTTTTTGTTTGGTTTTCAGTGTTTAACACAATTAGTTATTTTGAGAAAGATTCAGAAGAAGTCATGTAATTTATTGGACTCAGTAAAATATCAGGTCGAAATATAATACATGTTACATAATAATTTTCCGCGAAATCCTTAAAGGGCGATTCTATTCTAGACAACTTTTAACATCAATTTTCAAATCACACTATTTGATATTTTTTTTTATGCAAATTTAAAGTAAAATATCTATAATTTATAATAATTTGTTTAAACGTAAGCTTAAATACATATATGTATATTTGTTGTGGATTTCGAAGCATTAAGATTCATAGATTTGACGCAAACAGAAAATTCATTCATGTTGCACCCGTCATGGCTTAAAGAGCAAATTTCTTATTATTGAATTATATTCCTCTACAATATTTGATTTGATAATCATTGTCGGATATCTCATCTTTCACAATAAAAAAGAATAATACAATAAAAGTTTAAAAATTAACAGAGTTTTGTGTTTTTGTGGTATGATCTTATGAAAGTTGGCCAATTTGGTTGCACCCATCATGCACTTTAAAGCTCTCTCGTGGCTATTTGGTCGTTTCATATAAATTCTTGTAAATAGATAACAATAGTATAAGAAAAATATTCCCCTTGTAGAAATAACTGAATTAAAAATGTGTTTCTTTCTATTAGTAAAAGACGTTTAAAGAGTCTAAATGTTGCACCCGTCAGTATAGAATCGCCCTAAAGTTTATTCGTCAGTAATGCCAAAATTAATTAATGGGTTAATATTTATTGTATTTTATTCCGGGGTGTATACTGAACAAGGTGCAAAAGACAAATTTTAAAATATTTTTGAATTTGTTGAAATTTACTACTTAATGAACTATTTTTAGTAAAAATTGTCGCGCGGTTTGTGTTTATACCCGGTTTGAGTATCACCCATTTCCCCAAGTTGTGTTCATACAAATAAACGCATATTTTGTAATCTACTCGTATTTAGTTTCTGTATCTTAATAATTTTACAATATTACTTTTCTTATCAAAATCATACACTTTTAATACGACCTTGTTCTTGTATAGTTATAAACATGATTATAAAATTACAGGGAAACTGGGAAATTTCATTTCCCAAAAACACAAAATCAATCTGGAAATATACGCACGTAAATAGTTAAATTGAAAGGATCACAATTTTCATTCTCAAATAAATTTAATGTAAAAATTCAAATCATCTACCCATATATTGGTGGGCAAGGTGGGCAAGACACGATTTAATAGAAACCAATAGAAAAAACTGTTAACAACAACATGTTAATAGAACAAAGATAATAAAGACAACTTGTTGCACTACTACATTCAATACCACGAGTACTGCTGGTTGGTAGGTACGAGTACATGCAACATACTGCCATTATTATTGTAATGATGATGATGAGTACAAAAAACAACAACAATAAATGAAAATCATAAAATTGCTACAAAATCTGAAGAAAAAGAAAACTGCAAAAAAGAACATAAATTCAATATTTAAGTACAAGTATTTGTGGGTATTTGCAGGCTGGTTTATGTGTAAGTAAGTGTATGTATATCTAAGTGCAAAGCAAGTGTCTGTATGTATTTCAAATCTTTAATATATGTATGTACCTAATAGTACAAGTAAACATAGACATAAAATCGACACTGCTTAAACGAATTGGGCGTGCTGGCCAGATGCACGTAATCCGGGTAAGCAACCACTCAACCAGGCTGGCAGTCAGTCCACAAGTCATAGCCAGACTTGGACCCATCATCGTCGCCTTGCTCATCTGGCTTGGTTGGCGTACAAGTAAAGCAGCAAACACTCATTCATACACATCCATAGACAAATGCAAACAAAAAAAAAACACAAGTAAAAATGTTTTAAACGGAATTAGTAATTACAAAAAATTCACGTTTGTGGCAGTTAATGTTGCTACTCGTACAATACTTGCAAGTTGTAACATACAATCTGGAGTATAATTTTCACTATTAATTATGCATTTTGCTTTACGATCCTCTCTTTCTATAATGAATTTCGTCGAGAACATGTTGAAATGGGGGGAAAAAGGTACATCGGCAAAAAAACCAAAACAAAAAGTTAAGTTGGTAGTTGATCTACATCTTGCAACAATTTATGCTACAAACTTTTGCTGCTTATCAACAAAACTGAAAATAACGGTGTACGAGTACTAAATCACTTGTATTTGTTGTTGTTGTTGTTGTTATTGTTGTTGCAGTCTCTAACATACGACCAACCAACCAACCACAATCCATCCAACAGAACCATCATAATCTCAGTACAGCCAACAACATTCTCTCAGAACTTTAAAGAATAAATTTCATTCAACTTATTGCCTGCTGATGGTTTCTTCTATTACGTGACCAAATAAATGTAATCTTATAATTATTGAAGAATTCATTGCCATATTTGAATTATTATTTATTTTACTTAATTAAATTGTGGTACATTTTTTATTTACTACGTAAAATGTACGCAAAACATTTAAAACTTTATTTATTTATTTATTTCTATACATATGTATGTATGTTTATGATTTTTAAATATAACATAATTCAGCCCAATCATGAATAAAAATTCCGGGGGAGTTGTTTTCCCTTTCCCCATTTTTTCTATTCAAAAAAATAAAAAGGGAAAAAACTCCCGCGGAATTTTTATTCGTGATTGGGCTGATTTTATATGATTTGTTTCAGAATTTCTGGTTCAGAAAACTAAATAAATATATTCCATGAGAATAAGAAATATGCCTAAAAAGTTGTCTTTGCCGACTTCAAAATAGTGTAAAAAGATCCTTATTATCGTTATTGGTATAAAAGGGGAAAACAATATATCTCGCTCGTATTTTTAATTTCATTACAGTTTGACGGAAAACATGTGAGAGGGCCACATGTGAGTGTTTGTTTTGGAAAACCTGATTTGAATAGGCTTAATCGACTTTAGCATAAGGATATATAAGGACCTAATATATATATAACTTTACACGATCGCAAATTAACATTTTAGATCTTAACAAGTAAGAGTTCGGCTATGCCGAATCTTATATACCATTCACCTTTGTTGTAGATGCATAATTATATTATATACATACATACATATATATATTATATTGTTACGTTTTTACCTTTTAAAAACGGTGGTTTATTTCCTTTAAATAAACCGGATTCTTTTTAATTGCAAAATAAAATCGTTAAGTAGTTTGAAGAAAATATAACGAGTCTTTATTTATTTAAATGTATACAAACACAATTAAAAATGAATACACTGTCATTTTACACACTTATATTACGTTTTAAGAACACACTTTGACGTTAAACACGCCATCTGTTGCTGAATTTGTTCGTAACAATATTAATACACTTTTTTGATCAACGCCATCTGTTGATGAAATTATTCGTAACAATATTAATACACTAAGTTTTTTTGATGATATTTTCAGAGGTTCTCTAGGATTTTTGCTTATATCCCCGTTATTTATGGACGGATTTTGCTGATTTTAAATAGCAAACTTCTCGAAAGCATGTCTGACAGAATTATTGAAGAAATCTGGGGACTTCAGAAAATTGATTTCAACAGACAGACAGACCGACAGACAGACGGACATGACTTAATAGACTCCGCTATCTATAAGGATCCGGAATATATATTGTGGAAATTACAAACGGAATGACAATCTTGAAAACTTAATGACAAACTTATGTATGGATAACCTTAAAACTTATGGTGAAGTGCACACAACTTGATATGAGACATTAAAAGAAGATAATGCGATTTTCGAAAGTGACGCCCATATACAGATATGATTTCTTTTTATATAAAAAATGTTCCTAAATTTTAAATCACATGTCTTTGAGGAAGATTATGTCAAAGATAGTAAATTATTTACTGTATCAGTTTTAAGGTAAGACATTTTTTGTTTCAAAGTTTCGACCAGTATGTGTCGGATTATTGTCAATTGTCAGAGACTGAACACTTTTAGTCAAATAGTTAAACGTTAACACTGTCGCATTGGTTCTAAAGTCATGGTATAGCTTTTCAGGGGGAAAAAAGATTATTCAGTTAAAAAAAAAAATTATTAAATCTTATATTTCACATTTCGATATAAATTTTGTAAATGTTAGAGTCCAGGTTATTCTAGTTAAACAAAAATTCAAAAATATTGTAGTTGTTGGAAACGTGAACATGTTCTTTATAATATATCCAAAAACCGGTCAATTTTGATTGCGCATTTGTGCATATGGCCTGTATACAGTTCAAATAGGTAAATTTGAATTATATGCAAAACTAAAATTTCATATTTTTTTAAAATTTTGTATAATAAGAATAATAAAACAAATTAGTCAATCAATGGGAAGTATAGATGAAATGCGGAAAAACTAACCCTTTCAACACCGTGGGAAACGGTGCTGTAGCTTAATTGGTTAGCGCATTTGATCATTAAGCATGATTTGGTATTTGTAGACCGGGTTCGATTTCCAGCCGCTGCCATTCAAACAATATCAGTTTCTGATAATTATTAAGTTTTCTTTCTATCGATCATAACTAATATTTATCACAGCGCCCTTCTTCGGTGGTATAGCATTCAAACGCCACCGAAGTGAAATAATTAAATAGAGGCTATAAAATCAAGCTTTAACATTACTGTGCCTACTCACCACCAGAGGCGCTGCAATTCTGCACTAAAAACAAACATAATGCGCAATTGCAGAGTTGTGATATAAAAATCTTTCTTCTTTCAGCACCTTTACTTCTTCAACTATTCCCTTTCCAAAGAAAGTAATGCAAGTTTATATAGGCATATTAATTGCGGCAAATGTTTGAATGTTTGAGATTAAAGTTACTTTTATAGGAAAAGGAAATGCATTTCAAAAAATTATAAGAGCGCGCATATTTACTTTAGCTTGTTCTAAATTAACCATGTACAGGGTGATTTTTAGGGGCTTTTGGATGTGATTTAAAAAAACACATACAACTTAGAGGAATGTATAAAATCTTTATTTAAATCGTTAGAACGGTCTATAAAATTTAATGTTTAAAGATGATTTCATGTAAATGTTGACCGTGGCTACGACTTAAATGGTTCATACGGTGAGTCCAATTTTGGTATTCTCTCTCCCACATATCGGTCGGTATCTCACGAATAAATTATTTAAAATTATCTTTTAGTGCATTCGCCGTTGAGGGCTAGTCCCTACAGATATGAGCCTTAACAAAGCCCCACAAAAAATATTCTAAAAATATTCACCAAACTCGCCTCTCATTGCACAGTAGCGCTTTCCATTCACAGTAGCTTTCTTCCCCTTCTTTGATTTTAAAAAAGTACGGTGCAGTGATGCCACCGGTCCATAATCCACACCAAACAGTGCATTTTTTGGGATGCATTAGCTGTTCTTGCAATGCTTCTGGCTGCTCTTCACACCAATTACTATAATTTTGTTTGTTTATTCCATTCAACCAGAAATGAGCTTCGTTTCTAAGTCAATTCATGGTTAAAGTATTCACGGAAACAGTAGAGCTGCTTGCCAAAAAGAAAGTTGCTAAAAAAAAAATCACCCTTTAAAATATTTATTAGTTTATTTTTTGCACCACGTAAGGGTTAAGTTTAGAGAAATTCTTGCTAACCATATTTTTGTATTTATAAATCGTAATTGTAACATCTTTATAAGCTGAATTGTATGTATGTATATGTACATACTTAGTTAGTTGTTGACTGCATTTGAAGAGTTTTAAACCCATTCAAGTCTGGCAGCAGAACTAATCAAGACTAGAATTTCAACTAGCACGAAATAATTTGTTTGAGTTTCGTTTGGTTCCTCTTGTTTTTACCAAAGAAAATGTTAAGACTCAGCTTAACCTGCAATTCAATCAGTTAAGAAACAGTTAAAGCATGTATTTCCTTTTGATTTATGTTTTCATCTCTGCCTAATAATCTCTTCAGCTCGTTTATAATTCTGACAATTTGAAGATGAAGAAAATAAAAATAATTAATATTGTAATGTATTCGATTTTATTCCGTAAGCTTTTCCTAAATGCAGCCAACAGTTGATAAACAGAAGTGCGCAAATTAATAGCAATAAAATAGTAAACATTTTGTAATATTCCATTAATAGTAAAACATTTATTCACAGCTATTTAGTCGAGCTCTGCTTTAAATGTTCTTGTTGAAACTAAATGGTATTTAATTATTTATTATATTTGTATGTACGTGTGTATGTATTCACTTGATTCGTATTTAACGAGTGTTGTAATTAAAATTTATTTAATGACAGTCATAGACTGTTGATATTTTTATTTAATATTTTTTTAATCGCAGCTTAAACTATTTTTTTTTTTGTCTACAAAATGTTTATTGGGTGTAAGCGTTCTGTGTGAATATCTGCTTGTAAATGTTTTCAATATTAGTGCGGAAAGCTTGATAAAATGTTTCTTAACATGCAACATCCATTCAGTTTACGATCATCATAAAATTATTGATATTCAACTTGCTCAATCTTTATCAATGAGTACGAGTACTCATGGCAATAGTTGTAATCATGTGCATCGATGTGGAAAAAATATTGAACATTCTCTATCCGCTCTAGTTTAATTACTGTGGCTGGCAGAGAATTAAAAGAAAATAAAAGGTGAAAAATTATCACTTCCGTATTCTAATTGTTGCATTAAGGCTTTCAAATGTTAAAGGTCGCTGTGGTCTTCCTAACTATATTTTCCTGTAAAATAAATGGCCACTGGTTATAAGGTAGGTAGGTCATTGTTTATAAGATGAAATTTATTACACCATATTGCGTGTTTGTCCGAGGAGAAATTGTGAACAGCATCTGTGATCATTTGTGTGACATTCTGTATGGTAAGTATTTAGATAAACTTGCCAGTATGAGAACTAGTTTGTCATGCAATCCTTTCTATTGAAGTCACAATTATTTGTTAATCAATAAATGTATAAAAATATGAAAATATATAGACTGATTCTTAACGTACACAGTGAACTTACACTATAGTAAACAATTCGCTGTATTTGCGAGTACATATAAAATTATACCAGCCCAGTTCCTCTTGTATTTTGTAAAGGGAAAGTATGTGTCAGATGTTTAAACAATTTGTCGTAATATGTAGTTCAAATGTGAAAAGTGGATAAAACAGTCATAGCCGATAATGGTAAATCGTGTTGCAACGATTCTGAAGTTTGGATTTTCATAAAACAAATGTGTAGTTTTTGTAAAATAAACTAGTTATAAAAGTCAAAAATCGATTGTAAAATAATCGAGATTCTTTAGTCGGAGTCAAAATGAAAAGACAAATGGAGGAAAACATTTTACTCGTTTTGGCAAATTTTATAATACAAGACTATTTTCACATTCCCCTGGTTCATAAAAGCTGATATGAATATTTATGAAACTTTACTCATTTCATTTTAAATTTCAAACTTAATAAATTTGTTAAAAAAAATTTAAGAATTGTTCTTCAAAATTATACTAAGCATACAAGAATAAAAAACATAAAATACTCAATTAATACCATTGAACATTTTGCGATACCTAGTATTTTAACTTCAAGAAGATCGGTAATTAATGACAATAATAATATAAAAAAATTTAGATTTTTTTACACAATACTTAAGGTGGCCATTTCACCCATTCGTTCTGAACAAAATATTTGTTCGGACAAAATTTTTTTCATATGAAGTTTGACGTCTCTCTTTTTTACAAAGAGAATTTTTTATTTTTACGAACAACTCTCAGCTTGAATCGGAGTCAAGAATTTCCTACGCCGTTTTAAAAAAACAAGGCAATTGAACACTTCTTTTGACACTGGACTCTATTCGCACAGCCCCATTTTGAGATTATCTCAAGATCTTCGCTGCGCGTATCATTCATTTCCCCAATCTGCAAAGGATTTGGTTTATGGTTAAATGAGTATGAATGGCAAATGTTGCTATCACCTGTTTTATTTTAAGTAATAAAATATTTTTCCCCCTGAAACTGCAGTTTGGTTAACGTTTTCCGGTTTATTGATAAAGTAATTGCCAAAAATTTGTTGCATACGTTTTTCAATTTTTTTTTAAGAAATTGGCAAAAAAAAAAAAAAGAACACAAAAACATTGCTAAAACTTACGGATAATTATTGTTTTTCAGTAATTTGTTTACGTTTACTTTTATGGAGCAATTTGAATAATAAACATAAGAAAAGAAAAACATTAAAATTAGTGAACACGAATAGAAATTATACACTAAATTCAAGACTTGCATGCATTTGCTAATACAAGGTGGCGCAAAAATAAACTTCCAATCAGGCGATCTTGCTGGCCAGTGCAAATCGCCAAAACGGGAGATTAGGCGCACGGGAAACGCATCCTTCAGCATATCGGTTGTGGCACGTGCAGTGTGTGCCGTTGCACCGTCTTGTTGGAACCACATGTTTTCCAATCCCAATTCATCAAGTTTTGCACAATTTATAGCATTTTCTAATAGGAGGATTACTTTTTGCGCCACCTGTTACATACAGCTAAAAACGAAAAAAAAACTTATGGACAACATGTGTTTAATTGCTTATGGCTAACACGAGCTCATGAGCGTTTTGCAGTTGAAAAATGAAAGCCTTGATTTAGTGGACTAGCAAAAAAAAAATGACAAGATATTTAATAGTCATTACAATCAGCTTGTCCGAAAGCAAACATTTTAAGATTAAAGGTCGCAAAACTTTTAAAATTTACACACTCCCTACAATGTTCCAAGCATAATCGTTGCTATCTGCAAGTACCTGTTCCTCATGCAGTTCGAAACAGATAAAAGAGATAAATTTCACATATTGCTGTTCCTGAAAACATTTCAACTTTAAATGAATTCAGTTTCTTGTTGTTGCTCCGTGTCTTCCAAATGCAAAGAGATTTCTAAATAAGACATGCATTTGTGAAGAAAATGGAAACAAACAAAACATGAGGGGAAAAACGTTTTATTTTGTGTTGAGAAACAAATAAATGTTTTTTTTTATGTCAGTTGTGCGATGTACGACAAGTACGTGGGTTGCATTAAAATGTTCTTTGTATGTTGGTGATTGAAATAAATGATAATCATTGTACTCTTATGTTAGTAGATTTTTTTTCTTTTTTAGTATTCGTAAAATTAAATTTATTTATGTACGCCCGAAAATAAAAAGATCATAAAGAGTTAACGTAAACATATACTAGCGAGTGTAATTTAGATGACATTTCAACAAACAATTATAATTAATGTAAATTGAAATTGAAATTTCTTGGAATACTTGTGGAATTAAAAATATGAATTGTTAGGAATTATATTTCTTAAGCCCAAATGGAGTTAAATTTAAATTACAGTAATTTTTTGGTGCATTGCACTCAATTCAAAGTGTGTTGGAGTGCATTATAATTATTGTTTTCTAGTTTGTTAGACTTTTTAAGAATTCAGAAACGAAGCCACGTACAAGACCTTTCTTTACGTTGTGTTAAATCTTTTAGGGTTTATGTGAACTTTACAATTTGTTTTTACTCGTATCTCAACTTTTTATTTCTGTTAGTTTTAACCAAAATTAAAATATAAATATAAATAAGCAAAACCAGCCATTTTTATTTAATAATGTTAAACATATTTTTACTTAAAGCTGGCTTTTTTGTGTGTTTCAAGTTAGAATTTAATTATAATGGTTTAAGTATTTCAACTAAGCCCATTAATCATTAAGTGGTATTTAAAGTTTTCAAATAATAAATGAAAAAGAAAACAAATATAAAAACTATGAGTAAGTGAAAAAATTAAATGATACTTAAGGTAAATGTTAGTGGTTGTACCAGTAATTTTGACAAACCAAAGTCTTGTATTTTTGTAATTATTACTTTTCAGTTTAATTTTAAGAAGGTTATAATAATATTCTTTTGCAGATGATAGCAACATTTGCCATTCATACTCATTTAACCATAGACCAAATCCTTTGGAGATTGGGGAAATGAGACAAAATATGAATTATACGCTGAGCCGAGATCTTGCGACAATCTCGGAATGGGGTTGTGCGAACAGAATCGATTTTAACGCACGTAAGACTCAGTGTTGTTTATTAACGCACAAAACGCACAACAGATCATGTTGCTTCATCTGTTTTTATGGGCGGTGTAAATATTAAGAAATCAGACGCTCTTGACGTTCTAGGCATGAGAATCAGTGTGATGTCCGCTGGACCAAACACATTTTTCAAGTGTCAAGAGAAGCGCTTAAGTGCCTTGGTTTTTTTAAAACGATGTAAGAAATACTTCACTCCATCTGATGTCCATACTATTTACACCGCCTATATTCGATTGAAAATGGAATACAACTCTCATGTATGGGCTGGTGCTTCGAAGTCTATTTTGAAGTTACTCGACCGCACACAGGAGAGGGCGCAGATGCTTATCGGTGACGGTAGGGTATCCAACTCTATTGATTCATTGGAGCATCGTCGCAATGTGCGTTGTGTTTCACTGTTCTATGGGTACTATAATGGAATGTGTCCTGCTGAAATTAGGGAACTTGTTCCTGAAACACGTAGTTTTTTACGTAATACATGTTCTTCAGTCAGGGCCCATCCATTTGTGGTCGACTGGACAGTGCATCGCACAACACACTACAGGGAAAATTCATTCTTTAGCCGTACTGTCCGTATGTGGAACAAACAACCAGCAGAAGTATTCCCTGCCACTTTCAATATAGGAAACTTCAAATCAAATGTACACAAACATCCTCCCTCCAATAACCTATTTTCCTAGTTCCAACACAATTCATGGCATTAGTAGGGGTCGTCCCCTGAGTGCTGCTCCAAGAAAAAAAATAATAACCTACTGTTTAAATAACAAATTAATTTTTTTGGCGTTTACGATGTAACTAACACGAAGTAATTGTGACACTTGGTATAATTAGAATTGAATCGATTGAAGTCAAGCCGTGCCGCATTGCCTCTAAAGGTTTTCAAGGTATTCCCCTCACCATTAGACATGTTGCAAATGAAAGACCAAGGCCTTATTTTTCATTTTAAATCGCAAGTAAGATCTTGGTACATTTTCCCAATGATTTGGCACAAACAATCTGAGTTTTTTTTTTTTTTTTTTGGAAAGAGAAATAACACTCAAGCAATAAAGATGCCTATATATTAAATAATTAATTGTGTTACTTTCTTTGGAAAGGGATAGGTAGAAGAAGAACAGGTGTTGAAAGTAGAGAAAAGCTTTTATTATGACAACACTGTAATTGCGCGTTATGTTTATTAATTGCAGCGCCTCTGGTGGTGAGTAGGCGCATTGATCAAAGCTTGATTTATGGCCATTATTTTAATTATTTTACTTCGGTGGCATTTAAATTCTATTCCACCGTAGGAGGGCACTGTATTAAGTATTAGTTAGTTATATTAGTTCTGATAATAATTATCAGAAACTGATGTTGTTTTTAATTGGCAGCGGCTAGGAATCGAACCCAGGCCACAAATACCAGCTCATGCTTAATGATCAAAAGCGCTAATCAATTAAGCTACAGCGCGTATAATGACACATTGATAAAATTATTTAAAAAAATTTAATTTTTCTCCAAATTTTCGGCTCTCACGAGATATCGTGAAGATAAATTGAAGGCAGGAGTTTTTAGCATATGTAGCTTGTTTTTAAAATATAATGACCTGACTATTTTGGGGGTAGTTTTAATTTGTAAGGTACATATATATTTAATTAGGTATTCCATAATATTTTTGTATAAATGTGGAATTTGTCATACTACTCTACATGTGCGACAGGGTATTTGTGCCGACTACGATAGAAACAACAATTTTCCATGAACTTATGAATTATGCAAAATAAAATGACAGCCTTCAAATAGAGTCTAACAAACATTTGAAATTGTTTTTAATTGCCAGTGATTTGTGATTTTGTCATGTGTTTTTTTTTCTTTTGCTTACTAAAACCATTTTATAATTTCAGACTAATTAAACGATCATGATAATTAGAATTTAGCTTCTATTCTGCACTAAGCAGAAGAATAAGAGAGTGGAGTTTAAACCTGTTGTTTTAACGGTTAAATTCTTGTGTCTAACCACAAGTTTAAACTAACAAACATGTGGATACGAGTGCGTGTGTTTGTTTGTTTTGAAAAACACTTCTTAAAACATGCCAAATGCTGGAAATCCTTGTCAGAACGAGTTTTTCGCAAATTTCTCAAAGTAAAAGTTTGTTTTCTTGCAAACATTAAACATGTTGGCCACAAAGCTAAATACAAAATTTGCGATCTTTAACTGATTCAAGTCCAGCAGACAGCACACAAAAAAAAAAGCAACACTCATAGACTGCAAGATGATGCATGAAAAACGAAAAAAAAAACAAACAACCTAAAGCATCATTCAGGCAGTCAGAGGCTGCCAGATTTGGAAGGAAACAACAATGTTAAAACAAGAAGAGCAAACAGAATTTAACAGCACATGTGAAGAAATATTACCAACAGTTGGAGTGAAAAAATAGTAGTGGAACCCAATTTGCCTCTCTGTCTCCTTTTGAAAT
Source organism: Bellardia bayeri (assembly GCA_950370525.1). Classification (NCBI taxonomy): domain Eukaryota; kingdom Metazoa; phylum Arthropoda; class Insecta; order Diptera; family Calliphoridae; genus Bellardia; species Bellardia bayeri. Next base: position 42,812,134 of record OX493268.1, on the reverse strand, counting down.
GCTACCGATTATATTCTGCTGTATCACTGCACCCCACTGTAAGCAGCAGTTGCCGCAAAAATTCGCATTCGTACATAATTCCAGTTTTTATTTTAATCATTTTCCATGTTTATTTTGTTTTAAGCAAAATCATAAAAGCACTACTTTGGGATTTACTCTTTCTTATACATACATAATTTGTTTCCTTATGGCCAGATTTATGCACCTCACACAATTCACACACCACAACCCACTTGCCACGGTCATAACTTGGGTTCTACTGTTTATTTTCCGTTTCCACTGGCAACATTTTGATATAAATTGGACTAGACAACCTGAAGAGTGAAGTAGTGTTGGGATGTAAGATGCGTCTCAGATGGCCACAGAGAGAAATGTCATCATTAAAAGTAAATGAGTTGATTAGCGGAAAAATAAGTAAGAAAAAGTTAGTTAGTTGACAAAGATCTTATTAATGGTGGCCAAATCCATTAGATTAGATTTTATTGCTCATTGAAGAAATATGTACATATGTATGTACATATATGTATATGCACGTATGAAAACATAATCATTTTAATTTAGTCTTTCTAACATGTTAACTTAATTGGGGCAAAAAATCAAGATCCACATTCCATAATGTATGCGAACGTGTAAGTGCATTTGCATAATATTTTATTTTTGGTTTAACTTTGTTTTTGAAAATGCACTTATAAAGACATTTGTGGAAGTATTCTATAATTGGCATTTGAAATTTTTAAAATATGTAGTTGCGTAATGATTTTTCTATGTCTATAGTAGCATACAATATTTTATTACTGGAACTAGTTACTGCTCTTACTATGTAAGTGCCAAGTGCAAATATTAACTTTTTTTTTTCATTGGATTTCCTAGCCAAAATGTAAAGGAAAATGCATGAACAACTTAAACTCCATTTAGAAATGTAAGACTAATTTTACGTTTTACCCAAGATTTATAAAGGGTGGTTAAATTGTAAGGGCCGCTGTTGAATGTGAACCACACCTAAACGCCAAGCTTTTTTCCGAATTTTATTTGACATTTCTCTATTTCAGACTTACTCAATTTGAACTATGGAGAGATACACAATCCAACAACGTGTTAAAGTTATCCAGACTTATTATGAAAATGGGCGTTCAAATCAAAATGCATATCGTGCACTTCGTGATTTTTTTGGTCAATTTGATCGTCCAAATGTGCGTACAATCGCAAAAATCGTGGAAAAATTCGAGCAAACCGGGTCTGTAGAAGATGTGAGAATACCAGTGCATGCTCGTATAGCTCGTACTGCAGAAAATATTGCTGCTGTTCGCGATAGTGTAGCTGAATAGCCGTCCACCTCAACTCGTCGTCGTGCCCAACAATTGCACCTCTCACGCTCTTCGTTGATGAACATTATGCATAAAGACTTGCATTTACACGTTTACAAGGTGCAATTGGCTCAAGAACTAAAGCCTCTTGACCATTCCAAACGTCGTGAATGGGCAGAATGGTGGCAAGAAATGGCAACAGTGGATGATCAATTTTCGAAGAAAATCATCTTCAGTGATGAGGCAAATTTTCACCTCAGTGGATTCGTCAATAAACAGAATTGCCGCATTTGGGCGAATGAGAATCCAAGAGTGATTGTCGAAAAACCAATGCACCCACAAAGAGTGACTGTTTGATGCGGTTTATGGGCTGGCGGCATCATCGGGCCGTATTTTTTCCAAAATGAGGCCGTACAGGCAGTTACTGTGAATGGTGTTCGCTATCGTGAGATGATAACGAACTTTTTCTGGCCCGAATTGGAAGATATGGATGTGAACGATATGTGGTTTCAGCAGGACGGTGCCACTTGCCACACAGCTAACGAAACAATGGCTCTTTTGCGCAACAAATTCAATGACCGTGTTATCTCACGTAATGGCGATGTTAATTGGCCGCCAAGATCATGTGATTTGACACCGTTGGACTTTTTTCTTTGGGGTTATTTGAAAGAAAAGGTGTACGTCGATAAGCCAGCAACAATTCAAGAGCTAAAGGATGAGATAATTCGGCACATTAACGGCATAGAACCTCCATTATGCTTCAGGGTCATCAAAAATTTGGACCATCGGATGGAGGTGTGCCGCCGTGGTCGCGGCGCCCATTTGGCCGATATTTTGTTCCATACATAATTGAGTAATACCAATATATCATAATAAAATACAATTAGTTTGTGTTTTATTCAAAATCAACATCGGCCCTTGAAATTTAACCACCCTTTACAAAATAATTTTAGTAATACCACTTTACCAAAATTGTAAAAAAAAACTCAATAAGATCTGAAGATTTAATATTACACAAAATTGATGTCAAATTTCAACGAAAATTCGATTGTTGTTTCAAAGAAGTATGATTGATTTAACAAATTTTCAGAAAAACAAGTAAGAGTTCTATATTCGACTATACCGAATCTTATATACCCTTCACCTTTGTTGTGGATGCATAATTACATTATGCATAATTATGTCGATAAACACGCCATCTGTTGATGAGTTTGTTCGTAACAATATTAATACACTTTGTTTGATCAACGCCATCTGTTGATGAGTTTGTTCGTAACAATATTAATACACTTTGTTTGATCAATGCCATCTGTATATGTTTTTGTTCGTAATAATATTAATACACTTAGTTTATTTTATGAAATTTTCAGAGAATGTCTCGGATTTTTGCTCATATCTCCGTTATTTATGGATGGATTTTGCTGATTTTAAATAGCAAACTTCTCGAAAGCATGTGTGACAGAATTATTAAAGATTTGAATCCCGAAGATATCTGGGGACTGCAGAAAATTGATTTCAACATCCAGAGAGACAGACAGACGAACATGGCTTAATAGACTCAGTTATCTATAAGGATCCAGAATATATATACTTTATAGGATCGAAAAATTATATTGTGGAAATTACAAACGGAATGACAAACTTATATATACCTATCTCATATATAATAAAGCAAAATCAAACGAACGAACTGTTTAACATCGAAAATGATGTATATCGAACTACCAAAAGTTGATCAAATCATCGTCGATCTCTAAAGAATGGTTAGCAACCCCTGATGGAAAAGCAGCTTTATTATTGGTTTCTCTACCAGTGGAAAAAACATTCAAGTTAATTAATTACTTTAAGAAGACATTTAAAATGTCTTAATCCGCACACCTTGAAATTCTAAAAAAGTATAGTATGTATTAACCCAAATTGACCTCGTGTGCCCATATGGACACAAAATTAATGTTTTGCTAAAACAGCCAGTAAATGTAAACGAATTTCTTTAGAATAACTGTATCACCTGTTTTTACATTCTAAAGCATCAGTGTTTATTGCGACAAAAATTCAGTTCAGTTGGTTTTTGTTTGTGAACAGCATCGCGACGGAAAAAGTGTGAACATTTTAAATATTAAAACAATGTCAAAATTTGAGGTGAAGAAGTAAATATTACTTTATATATTTTTATACGTTGTTTTAATTTATGCAAGTTTTTACGAATAATGTACTTAGTTAATGCGGAGTAAAATACAGTTGTAATTTTTTAAAAAATTTTTGTTGTTGTAGTATTTTTTTACGATTTTTTTTAGGTGTATCCGTATGGACACACGGGTATATACGGATTATGTACATATATTTTTTTAAATGTCGTCACAATAAAATTACCTTTTTGTTTTATTTTATTTATTTTTAAACGATTTGAAAGAAAATTGACACTAAAATACATTTTGGATGGTATCGAAGATCTAGACAGTGAAGATGAATGTTGCGGAAACAATATCGAAAAGATTTATATTGAACCTCCAGAAAATGAAGGATATTTTAGTGGAGAAGATGATGCTGAAAATGATCTAGATGGTATTCCAGATGACTTATGTCCAAAACAACTAATGACTGGTTGTGAGGTTGTCCTCAAAAATGGACGTAGCCATCCACATTAGATGAGCTGCAAAATTGTGAAACTAATGAGATAATAGATGATATAGTGAAAGACATTCTGGACAATTCTACTTCAAATATAAATAGAAAAAACTACAGATGCAATTGCAAAGAAAAGAAAAGTATCTGCTGATAAAAACCGTGTAAGTAATGAGCATATTTGGAGTGAAAAAGAGAGCACAGATGGAGAGATCCAAATGTTTCCTGAATCAAACTATGAAGACTGGCGTGGTCTTAGACCACACGAACTTTTTGCAAAATTTTCTGACGATGATATTTTATATCTTATAATTGACCAATCAACTAAATATGTGCAGTTTCGATATCGAACGAATCCAAATATTACTACCGCCGAAATAAAAACCTTATAAGCGGATACAACTATCACACAGTATGCGAAATATGTGGTCAAATGATGATTTGCGAAACATTTTAATTTGTGAAAGCATGCGCAAAAACCGTTTCATGGGCCTTTTGAAATACTTACATTTTGCTGATAACGATATACCCAGTACTACACAAAATCAAAATACAAACAAAATGTAGAAACTTCGACCTCTAACTGATCGATTGAAAGCAAACATGGTCAAAAATGTTCACCCTGAGCAAAACTTGTCATATGATGAAAACATGATTGCTTATTTCGGAAAGCACGGCTGTAAACAGTTTATCAAGGGAAAACCATTACGTTTTGGGTACAAGGTTTGGTCTTTATGTACCCCGTCGGGTTACCTGTTAAATTTTGAAATTTATCAGGGAAAAAATCCACGCTCAGTTACAGAATATCAAAAGAAATATGGCAAATGTGCAGAGCCACTAATCACTATGATTAATGGTTTTCCTCAAGAGGTTCGACAGCTTCTACTTTCTTTCTTCTTTGATAATCTTTTTACAAATTTTCCACTGCTATTATATCTACAATCTCATGGTTATAACGGAACATAATTCACCATTACCCAAGAAAAATGACCTGCGGAAAGAAAGTGGGTTGACAATAATGTGGTAAGCGTTGCTTCGTCCCTTTATGGATAATTACCCTTGACTAATACATTACGATATTGCCGCGAGAAAAGAGCAAAAGTTAGTGTTCCACGTCCATCTTCAGTAACCAACTACAATAAATTTATATGGTCATTACGTTATACCAATTGAAAAAAAGAGACGTTGTGCTTGGGAATAGTGCAAATCAATTGGTCGAACAGCATGTGTCAAGTGTGACGTCGGGATATGCGTTAAATGCTTTATATCGTACCAGACAAAAAGTACAAAACAAGTTTAAAATTCATTATTAGTAATAATATATCTTAAAAGTTTCTTAAATTGTAATCAATTGCAATAAAAATAACCATTCTTCACCCAAATTGTTTTTTATTAAAACTCTCTATTATTGTTCCCGTGTAGCCATATCGACACACCACTTTTTTCCCTACTTCATAGATTAAAAGATGAAAAAAGTCTCCAATAAATTGGTCCTAATTATTCCAATTATGCCCCCCAAATCAAAATTCTCCACAAAAAAAGTTCTGGGACAATTTGGGTTAATATAATGGTGGTCATATAATTAAAACATTCATCAGAACTATTTTTAGAAAGATACAAATTATTTTTTCCACTTCTTAATTCTAAGCCTGGCTGCTTTAACTTGCTTTTTAAGATCAAAACGGGATCTTAAATATATGAGAATGAAAAAATTAAAGAAAATCTTTAATGGAGTTGCACAAATAATAATAAAAACATTCGCACTGTTTTTTTATTCCTACTAATTCAAAAATTTCTCTCAAATACATAAATATAAATTTACCAATAATATTTTGTCGAAGAGTCCTTATTTGTTAAAGTGTGACATACTTTTGACCAAATGACTGAAATGGGCATATCTTTTTAAAACTCCTCAATGTTTTCCCACAATTCGTCTAAATTTTTGCTGTTTTTTGCTTCCAAACTTTTCTCAACTTCGTTCCACAAGTTCTTAATTGGATTGAGAATAGGGGACTGTGCTGTTCATTTGAAAACATTTATGGTTTATTTCTTTTAACAACGCTTCACAAGTCGTGAAATGTGTTTAGCATCATTGTCGTACATAAAATTCCGTAGCAGCTTAAATTTTTTTCTAGCAATGAATATCATCATCATCAGTATCATAATTTTGAAGAAATTCTGATTCTGAAAATACATTACCACCGACATGTTTATTTGTTTTTATTGTATAGTTTGGGTGATGCTGCTGATTAATCGGAAGCAATACATAGCGTTTTCCATCAGATCACCAGCGGTGAAACTTTGATTCTTCACTGAAATGTAGGTTTTCCAACAACTTATATATTTTTTTTTCAAAGGTTTGCGTTGTGCGATGCAGACACAAATCAAAACTTCATTAAGGCTTTGTCTTATTGTTCTACATGAAACTTCAATCCCATGCGATGACTGCACTTCATCCTGTATTTGCCTGGAAGTTTTAAATGGATCAGCTGTAGAGATTCTTTTTACAATTGAACTTCTTTTTTGTTTATTTTCGACAGTATGAAAGCTCTTGCAACATTTGTAGTTATTTCATGTGTATTTTAATGATTGATGGCGTTGGATAGTTTTCCTTTGCAGTAACCAAGCCAATAAAAAATTTGTACCACGGTCTTACCAGAGATCTTCAGAACAAGTTGGTGCTTTCCCCATACCTAGCAATATAAATATTTACATGTTCGTCTTAAACACTTTTGGCGACCTCAGGTATGGCCAAAAAAATCGGAAGCGTGAAGCAGGTTCGTTGATGATATTGTTTGTAGTTTTTCTTCGTCTGGTGTCGGTCAATTTATAGATACAAAATACTATGGCTTACGTAGAAACACACCTTCAAACTTTGGTTTAAACAGTACAAAGTGTATGTTATGGAGTGGGCGTCACAATCCGAAGAATTATCCCCAATTGGCAAATCATAAAAATGAATTGCGTAATATAAACCGAAAAAGAAAAACTATAGGTGGAAAAAAATCAAGAAGGAAATACATACATATATGTCTATATAATATAATGTCTGAAGTTCTTCGCAAGTATGTTCATTAATAAATAATTGCTTTCACAAATATTTAAAACATTTTGAACAGTTATTTTTTATATGTCTGTTTCTGGTTAAAATTTTAACAATATTGGGATTGTATCCCATTTTTTTTTTATCAGTATTGTTCCATCAAAATGTTACATTTAACAAGAATAAAACGAATGAAACCAAGTTTGTAATCTATGTGCAACAATCACAATGCAACAAGTGTAACATATTTAATTTATACATTTAAAATTGTAAACAATTGTAGATGCACGGATACGAACGATTCCATTTAACCAAAAACAAAAAAACCCAACCATAAAACAATAAAAACAAATTAAAAAATTTTAACCCTAAATCAACAAGAATAGAACCCGTTTTTTTTTAAATTTGGCCGTAATGGTCTGGCGAGTTTTCTGTTTAATAACAAAAAGGCATAATATCTTCATAAAAAAAACAACAAGAATATAATAAAAGTAAAAACACTTAAGAAAATGTTGTGCTGGAAATTGTTTCTTTAAATCAAAAGTAATTTAAATGCTTTAGTTTCCTTAGTTTCGAAAAAAGAACACTTTAAAACTTTTAAATATTTTAGAGTTTGCCTTATTGAAGCATTTGCACTAACTCCTTCACATCCACAAAATGTGAAAGTAATATTTTTTAATTATTATAATAAAATAATAATAATTATTGGTAGATTTTTGCAAATTTCAAAGAATAAATTTCAAGATTAAAAATTAATAAAAAAATCAAATCAACAAAAATTATCCCAAATTAAATTCTTATTCACCCCTATCGTGAATAAAAATTCCCCATGAAATTTGTTCCCTTTTCACATTTTTCCTATTAAAATTCAATGTTAAAAAAATAAAAAGGAATTTTTATTCACCCCTATGGTGATTAAATTCTTCTTTTCAAAAGTCAAATTTATCTGATCCTATCATAAAGTAATTGTAAATATTGTAAATATGTAACTTCTAAACAATTGTTCTCATATGTTTGCAACTTTGACAGCAGTCAACAGAAAAATAATATTGTCTGTCTAGGCATAATTTTTAAAATGTGGCGGCAGACCCAAACTTAGCAACCCAGGATATGTAAAGCATTTCCGGTTTCGTAACTTTCGCTAATATGAGCCGATTGTAAAGAATTTTGTTAAGAAATCCGAAACCCTATTTGTATAAAGAATTTGCTAAAGAAAAGGTGAAATTTTAAAAAATTTTAGACGCGTACATTTTTGAGCCATGCCTTTGTACAGCCTTGAGACAACCGGAAAATTTTGTGAAAAAACTGAAATTTATTTTATATACAGGTATATTTGATACGTAAAAAGTATGTGCAATTTGTATTTCGAAATTCCTAAATATCTCTAAATGCTTATATAAAGCAGATATCTAAATTTTATAAAGCTTTATGGAAAATTTGAGATATCTGACATTCTAAATATCTGAAATACAGAAATACAAACATATTTGCTGTGAAGTTTAAGTTTGTTTAAAACATATAAATCATTTTCAATAATGTTTATGTGGATCTAATTTGACTTCCCAATTTACATATAAACAAAGAGCTTAAAGGTTGCTTGCTTTCTTTAAGTTTTTTTTTCCCAAAAGCAGTGAATAAATTGAATTCATTAGGTTTTTCTACAAATTAGAATTATGTATGAGAATAGATATTACACATACCTGTTATTATTATACGTAACTTAAATATTTATATATATAATTATTCTTAGTGTATTCAAATAAAATGATACATAACTACGTATTCTTAGTATAATATAACATACACCCCTGAGACAAGTGAAATGACATGAAGCGTAAATATTTATGGAAATGCATTTTGTCGACAAATATCCAAATGTTTGAATTTATTTTTTAACCGAAAATTAATTATAATAAAACACATTTATATATTTATTAGGGGAAATCCTCAAATGAAGCCTTATTCGGACATGCATACATACACAAATTAGGGGATGAAGTAAATTTTACGTTACATAGAGTTAAACGAATAAAAGAAACATTTGCTACTAATGTGCTTAAAGATCAGTTACATTTCTTAAAGTCATTTTAAGACAGAAGACATTTAATGTGAGAAAATTTTAGCTAGAATAAAGGCTCAGTTAGCCGACTGTAATGGAATGTAACTGCAACAGTAAGAAACAGCTGATGGATATTGTTATGCGTAAAGTAATGCAAATAGTTATGGAGATGTAAAGAAAACGCAACACCGTAATGTATGAATCTGTAAGAAATAGAATTTCCTTACATTTTTACGTCATTACACAACATTCCGTTACAGTCGGCTAACTGAGGCTTAAGTGTATGTATTCATATGTGCGTTTTCATTATTCTATAATACGGAACGTACGAATATTGTGTAACTTCCGTATGATGATTATGATAAAAAGAAGATGACAAAATAAATTGAAAACAAAAATTCCCACGTTCTAACGAATACCTACTCTCACATTATATATTCGTCTAAATGTTTATCTGTATTTACGTATAAATGCCGATATAAGAATTATACATTTCTTAACTTGTGTCGTTGCTGGTGGCATTTCAAAAATTTCAGTGGTTGTGTTTAGTTTTGGTTTTGTTGAATTACAAACAAAAGGGAACTAAATTAATTTAGTTTAATTTAAGGCAAAGAAGAATTATAATGATGTTTGAAAGAGAAAGAGACAATGAAAGACGGAAAACCGAATTTACTCTTAAGAATAATTGTAATGGTTGGATGATTACAGAAGATTTTCAAATCTTCCCAAGAGTATTTTTATTATTAAAACACGAAAATGTCAAGTGACTACTTACTATTCTATATAAAAAAAGCTTTTAGGTAATTGATGTCATTAAAACGAAATTTGTTTAATTAAATATGTCTTTGTCTAACGTTTATTTGTTGTTGCTTACTTTTTAGCTTCTTTACATGATTGACCTTAATTACATTAAAAATTTGTTACTAATATAGAATTATCAAAAAAAAAAAAGGAAATCGCGACAAATCTTAAAACAAACAAAAAATCTTAGACAAAAAGTGTTGAAAATAAACAGCTAAAAACGCATGGCCATATAAAGAGGATGACATATGTACGTACATATGTATGTATATACAGAAAGTATGTTAAAAGTAGGTCCATCATGGCGTTTTTAATTTTTATCACTTCTACATTATACCTCAAACTCGTACTCGTGTGTTTCTACAGAAATATTTTAATATACACATATTTTTTTTTTTGAAATACAAACACCTGAATGTTTGTTTGTTTATCTGCGCTTTTTCTTTACACTTTCACAATTTTGCATAAAGATTTTAAATGCTTTTTTATAGTTTGCGTTACCAACAAATGTATCTATAAAAATTTCTTTGTTTTGGTTCTGTGTTGTTGCTGCTACTCGTACAACCCAATGATCAAAGCAAATATTCATTCATTTAAATACTCGTACATATATACAATTAGTGGTGTTGAAATAAATAGCATTGTAAAATCTTGTGAATTGAGATGATCCGCTTATTTAATAAGCTGGTTTGGCATTCACATAATATGGAGAATATTCGAATTTTCGAGGAAATATTTCATGACTCAACATACATTTTTATTGATAATCGTATTGTTCCGATTTATTTAGTGATTGAAGCTTAAGTGAACCCGATTAATTTGCCATACCGAATTATAAATAATAGTTCCCAGTTTTCTTATACAAATACATGTAGTGTATTAATTTAATAATTTAATCAAATTTGGCCTAAAAATGGAAATGAAATTTGCCCTAATATTAAATAGAAAACAACAACAGTACAATTGAAGTTTTTGTTAATAATAATTAAAGTAAAAAATATTCGACAAAGTTTTAATGAATAAATTTGTAGTTCTTTAAATATTATTTAAATCTCATTATTTGTAAGTTATACTAAAAAAAAGGTAGTGCAGGTTTAGAGGAATATGCAAACTAAATTTTTAAACACACTGCTATATTTTTAAACTTATTTATAAATCGCTTTATCATAAATTATTAAAAAAAATATTTATTAATAAATTTAATGTGTTTTCTAGATTTTCAGCATTTACATATTTTCAAATGGATCTTTACTTTAATTTGCTAATTCTTTATAAAATGAAAGTTAATCTGTAAAAAATAAAATAAATAAAAAATAAATAAAAATAAAAAAATAACACTTAAAAATTAAAGAAAAATAAAAATAAATTATAAAAGAACTGCATACATTTTTAAAATAAATCAAATTTATTAAAACCTGTGTTTTATTTTTATGTTTTTTTTTTCTCGTTAAATAATAAAAATAAACATAATAAAATTATGTTCTTAAAATGTTGTTAATTTGTAAACAATTAGCATTTTTTAACTTCAAATAATAAAAGCACAAAGATTGTAAACTCTATTTTCTGATCCAACTATCCGTCAGTCATTTAATACAGTGAGAAATCATTTTTGTCAAAGAAATAAATTATAAAAGAAACAAATTTCAACAAATAACAATAAAAATCAAATTGTTAAAAGGAAATCGACAATTTGTTTGGTCAAGAGTTTTTATGCCCTACACCACCATAGTGGGGATGTCCATCCGTCCGTCCGTCTGGCTGGCTGGCTGGCTGTCCATGTAAAGCTTGTGCGCAGCTGAAGATATTTCGATAAAATTTGATACGTGAAATTTGTTCGGCCCATGGACGGATGGTATTGAAACTGGTGGAAATCGGTCCATTATTTCACCTGTCCCCCATACAAAAATCTTCCCGAAATATTGCTCAATTATACACAAATGCCTATAAAATTGGAATATCAAGACAAAATTCAGCAAAAATAAGTTTTTATGCAAAAATAAATCACAAAACGAATTTTTTTTCAGTTCGGTCCATGTTTGACCATAGACCCCATATAAAGTCTATTTCCAAAATTTACTTAAATACGTATAAAAAATATATAAATAATGTTAAACGGCTAAAATTTGACATGAATAATCTTTATAGCCAAATAAACTGTTGCACTAAATTTTATGGTGGTCGGCCCAGGATTGGTCGTAGCTTCCATATAAGGCCCACTTCCGAAAATCACTTTAAAGAGCATAACTCTCTCAAAAAACTTGGTATCCAAATAATATTTAACACAAATATATTTCATATGTATACAAGGAATACAGTACAATTTTATTATGATCGGTCCATAAATAGTCGAAACTCCCGTATTCAATTTAACCTCCATAAATCTTTTACAAGTATTTATATCGAGACAAAGTTTAACATACATAATATTTATATTCACAGACATCATGACACTAAATTTTTGGATGATCGGTCCACAATAGGTTTTATCTCCCATATAACGCCCGTTTTTGAAAAACTGTTTTATACATATACTGGGTGTAGGGTATTATATGGACGAGCTTGACCGACTATACTTTCTTACTTGTTTTTATTAGTTTATGGGTAGACGAAAAATAAAGTACTTATTGACTTGTGCACAAAATCTATTTTTACTTATTTTTCAGTTTGTTTCATTCAAAAAGATTTTGACACAATAATAAATACAAGTTTTGGATTAAAAAACAATCGAGAAGACTCTACACTCACAATAAATGATTTGTAAGAAATTTATGTTTGTAAATTTGCTGTATATACATTGGTCTATAAAAGCGTTGATTTTCTGCTTAAATTTTAACTTTTATGTTGGCAAACTTTCATGAGAGTTAAACACTTTGTTAACATTTGGAAACACTTTTCGCTAGGACCCTTCTACACTCAACTCTGGCCAGTAATAGTTTGAAATTAATTCTTAGAAAGAACGAAACTCGTACAGCACTGTTACTGTTTGATGGACCTAGACTTTACTTAGATTCTATGGATTTTTATATATTTTAGGTTTGATCAAACTAAAATTTGATTCGCCTCAGATATCAAAGTAATGACTTGTTTTGTCTGTATTTCAAAGCTTTTGTGCAACTTGCCTCCAATAATTTGTTAAAATATTGAGTTAATAGTTTGTCATGTATTTGAATAATCTTCTTAAGATATAATTTCTCAAGCACTTTTGTAACTGTTTGGTTACTTCTAGATTTTTATATATGCAACTCTCCGAAGACAAAATTCTATATTCTTATTATTCTAGTCGCAGATTAAATCATGTATGAACAAATTTTTAAATTTAAAATTTTCGAGGTCTCGCAGTTGCAACAGCAACTGTTTAATGTACAAGGCTGTTTGAATGCTTACTTATCATCCTGTGAAGAGAATACCTGAAGAGAATACTTGAAGATACTGCATCTAAGACATGTTTGTAGTAATTCTTACGCCCAGGAACCCAAATTAAGATTATCTTGGTTAGTATGAACACCTTTCCATTCGAAGATGTGCTATAAGATTTAAGTAGCAGGAAGACTACAAGGATGCCACAAATGTTCCTTTTGCATGTCCGCAAACGGAAGGACTAATCAGATTTCCAGAAAATAATCATAAATTTGTAAAATATCTAATTAGAATAGAAAAAATGTCTTTAAATGAATGTTTATAAAACTCGTAATCATAAACTCCATCATATGTATAGATTTTGATTGATTGTGCGTAGCTAGCTACCACCTAATCAAAGCGGAAAAATTATTTGATATACTATTCTCCCATGATGTCAAAAATATTTAAAAGATACAAAATTACTAATTTGTTCATTCCTGTTACACATACATATATACTTACATACTTACATACATACATTCATATTTATATAAAATTTATTTCAGTATATTTTTTTAATTTAAAAGGAAACGCAAAAAATAATGCGTCTTAGCTTGTAAAAAAGAATATAAAAAACAGCCAATTACCTAAATTCTCATCACAGTACTGAGACGTGCGTGGGTTAAACAGAGGTTTCAAGAAAACGAAATCAAAGTTCAAGGTTTAAATAACATGTGAAAATTGTTAAAATTATACGTAGTACATAAATTTCGGTATTTTATGGCTGAAATTATGGCAAATTATGGTTTAAACCTTGGCATTGATATCATTGGCACCTAATCTTCGCCATTATAAAAAATCAAAAAGACTATAAACCTCAAAATGCACTTAACATTATTATAAATATGTATAAACTTAGTAAATGGCCAAAGAAAGACTTTATGTCTGACCGACTGTAAGTGGTGTGTAATTGTATTTGGATTTGGAAATAAGTGCATCCATTCAATGGACCTATTCGACCAAATTGTTTGCAACAATATTTATTTATAAAAGCCAAGGCGTAACCAATTACGTTTATAGCTTTGCTCTACGATAAAAAAAGAAATACAAAACAAAAGTATTTCAGTCATATTACTCTTAGATTAGTTGGTTGGTTTTTGGTTTCAGTTTTACTTTGCAAGTTAATTTGACCTGCTAAAAGTATGTATTCCGCCATGGCTGAATTTTTACATACGAGTATAAACACGTATGTATGTTTTAAGAATATTTTCACAATAGTTTTGTTGAATGTTAAAGAAGAGAAAATAATACGAAAAATACCAAGTGACCGCAAACAAAACTGAGACAACAAATTGAACATTGTTGTCAGAAAATGTTCAATTACTTTTTTGGAGTGACTATCTTATTTTTTGACACCCTATATACATACATTACATATAGTTATGTTGGGTGCCTTTTGGCGGAGTTTTGTAATTATTTCAAATTATATTTTGGGCAGTACTTCTCTGCGTGGCTTTTAATTTGGATCCAAAATGGCCCAATTTGTTTTTAAAATGTTTTTTATACCCTACACCACCATAGTGGGGAGGGTATATTGGATTTGTGCTGATGTTTGTAACGCCCAGAAATATTGGTCCAACACCCACCTTAAAGTATACCGATCGACTCAGAATCACTTTTTGACACAAATAAGTTTCTTTTATACAGAAATAATAACACCTAATTTTATAATGGTCGGTCCATAATTAGTCGAAACTCCCATATAAGACCCATATAATACTTATATTCACAAACATTATGACACTACATTTTTGGATGATAATAGGTTATTTCTCCCATATAACGCCCATTTCTGAAAAACTGTTTTATACATATACTGGGTATAGGGTATTGTATAGTCGAGCTTGACCGACTATACTTTCTTACTTCTAAAGAAAATCCTGTATACATAAATAAATATGTATGTGTATAGATAAATTTATTTAATTTACACGGCAAATTTTAGATTTTTTTCTCAAAAAACCAGAATGTCATCATTTACATAAAATCGGTTGCCTTAAAAATATATATGTTTACATATATTTTTGTTTTTAAGGTGATTATTGGTTTAGATTTAAATAGATTTAAAAAGTTGTAAAAATGTTAGAAAGAACTGCCTAGTTTTTTTTAATTTCTTTTGACCTGACAAACATTCTACAATTCTGATTTGTTTGGCGAAAAAGCTGCTATATTTAATATAAAATTTTATGTAAAATTGCACGGTTTTTGTATTGTAGCTTTGACAGATAATCGTATTTATTTCTTATTTGAATTGCTTAATGCTTTTTGTAGGGTATCTTGCATAACTTTCATAGTTCTTACATTTCTTTAAACTTCTGTTAAATAAACATAAATAATTTCGTATTTACTTTTTCTCCACGGACCACAGTGAAAATTAAATAAAAAAAAGAGTGAAAATTTATTTTCATTTGTTTTGGCAATAAAAATTTATCTTCATTCTTTTGGTGAATTAAAAATTGTAAATATAATTTGTATTTGTATTTTGGCCATTTGCAAAAAGAAACCTCAACTTTAAAGTCATTTCACTTTTAATTAAAATCATCCACAATTCAGTGCGTTTTCATTTTAAATTATCAGCGTAAATAAAATAAAAATTGAAAACTTCATGCGAAGAAGATGTTGGATGGCAGACACTGGGACTTGTGATGCGTAAATTTGTTATTTGGTAGGCAGACTCTTAAAGTTTTAAGAATGGCAGCCAACAAACCGACCAACTATTTTAGCGACATTCTAAACAAAAACGCAAAAAGTAAGACTTTTTTGTTTTAACTAAAAAGACATGCGACCACCCAAGACTACATACTTATATTTCAGGCTTCAATGACAGTTTTAATTAGTTTTCTTTTTTACACAGAAACTAAAACCAAAGTCTTCTATAGAACACATTAAAATTGTTTGCATATGAGTATGAAATTTACCTTTAAAACCGAATAACCATAAAAGCGAAAAGGGTTTTTTTTTTTATATTTCTCAGTCAACCAATACGAAAGTATGCATCACGCTCCTCAACGCATTCGTCTGCAAGTATCGTATCTTCAAGTATACATAGCAGAGTATTAAACATTTCTGATAAATATTTACGGCCAATTGATTAAACTGATGTAAATAGTCTTGTTGTTTTAGTTCAATAAGAATGAAAATTTATAAAAGGAATCAATGGCGAACTTATGCCTGCGCGAGCAAGGAGCAGATAAAATAACTCTACAAAACTATTAAATGATTAAAAGTTAATGTTTTGCAGAAGACAATCTTCTTAAGGAATCATAATCAGCTGACTCTTAAGTGATTTTTCATTTGGAAATTATCAGCAGATAAGACATTCAAACTGTTGGCAAAAATATATTGAATGTTTAATTGCATTAACTGTAATGGGTGTTCCATGGGCTTTAATCGATTAAGTTTAATGCCAGTCCTAAAGGCAATACGATTATTTATAATGTTTTTTATTTGATAATTAAACAAAGTGTTAAAACAATGTACGTTTCCTAATATTGGTTAGTTTTAATATTTAATATATGTACATAAATTGACTGCTGATATCAATATATTCTCGTATATAAATTAAATTGTTCAATGTATTCTTTATACCATATAAATGAGAAATTTACTTTTTGTAGTAATTTTCTTCAACTATTTTATGGAAAATTCTCTATTTTATTGTTTGAAATGGTCAATTATTTATTTATGTAGCTTTTCAAATTAAAAAAAAAATGTACTCGGAAAATTGCCATGCCAACGTTATTGCTTTAATGTTTGGTATCATACGAGTATTTTTAAAGTCTGTTGTGACTATATTCGTATTAACGCATATAATACAAGTAAATATATCACCTCAAGGATGTCCTTCGCTCACACCAAACCGAATTTAAAATATCCCCAAGTAGCCCTATTATTGGTATTGCAACAAATTTACCATAATTGATAAAATGCGGCATTACAAACAAAAATTCATAAGCAATCTGTATTTCGTTACTTTAATATAGAAAGGCCCTAAGTCGTTTTTTTTTCAAATCGCTTTTTTCCATATTTTAATACCCTCATGGTAAAAAAATTGATTCGGTCCGAAAAAAAATAACAAAGATATGTATAGACAGTACAAAAAAGCCCTTAATCACTTAAATATTTTTTTTTTTACAAACAACAGCCTTAACTCGATTTATGATGATCATTACTTGAAATAACTTAAATACTTTGCATATACTGATGAAGGTAAGTTGCACGATGTGAACTATGTATATTGACTCACAGATTTATTTTACTTTTTTAATAACGTTTTTAAATTGCGGACCTAATTTAGTGCTTGTTTTTGTGAGAAAAATAAAAGATATACTTTAATCACATGGCCAAGAAAAATATTATTAACTATCAAACTATGGCCAAAATATCTGATTTGTGTACACCGCAAAGGAAAAATAAAGCAGAAAAATATGAGCGGCAACAGAATATAAACCGAAATATGTAATCGTAACGGGTGGTTAAATTTCAAGGGCTGATGTTGATTTTGAATAAAACACAAACCATTTAGGAAATTATTGTAATTTTATTTTATTATGATATATTGGTATTACTCAATTATGTACGGAACAAAATATCGGCCAAATGGGCGCCGCGACCACGGCGGCACACCTCCATCCGATGGTCCAAATTTTCGATGACCCTGAGGCATAATGGAGGTTCTATGCCGTTAATGTGCAGAATTATCTCATCCTTTAGCTCTTGAATTGTTGCTGGCTTATCGACGTACACCTTTTCTTTCAAATAACCCCAAAGAAAAAAGTCCAACGGTGTCAAATCACATGATCTTGGCGGCCAATTGACATCGCCATTACGTGAGATAACACGGCCATTGAATTTGTTGCGCAAAAGAGCCATTGTTTCGTTAGCTGTGTGGCAAGTGGCACCGTCCTGCTGAAAAACCACATATCGTCCACATCCATATCTTCCAATTTGGGCCAGAAAAAGTTCGTTATCATCTCACGATAGCGAACACCATTCACAGTAACTGCCTGACCAGCCTCATTTTGGAAAAAATACGGCCCGATGATGCCGCCAGCCCATAAACCGCACCAAACAGTCACTCTTTATGGGTGCATTGGTTTTTCGACAATCACTCTTGGATTCTCATTCGCCCAAATGCGGCAATTCTGTTTATTGACGAATCCACTGAGGTGAAAATGTGCCTCATCACTGAAGATGATTTTCTTCGAAAATTGATCATCCACTGTTGCCATTTCTTGCCACCATTCTGCCCATTCACGACGTTTGGAATGGTCAAGAGGCTTTAGTTCTTGAGCCAATTGCACCTTGTAAACGTGTAAATGCAAGTCTTTATGCATAATGTTCATCAACGACGAGCGTGAGAGGTGCAATTGTTGGGCACGACGACGAGTTGAGGTGGACGGCTCTTCAGCCACACTATCGCAAACAGCAGCAATATTTTCTGCAGTACGAGCATGCACTGGTGTTCTCACATCTTCTACAGACCCGGTTTGCTCGAATTTTTCCACGATTTTTGCGATTGTACGCACATTTGGACGATCAAATTGACCAAAAAAAATCACGAAGTGCACGATATGCATTTTGATTTGAACGCCCATTTTCATAATAAGTCTGGATAACTTTAACACGTTGTTGGATTGTATATCTCTCCATGGTTCAAATTGAGTAAGTCTGAGATAGAGAAATGTCAAATAAAATTCGGAAAAAAGCTTGGCGTTTAGGTGTGGTTCACATTCAACATCGGCCCTTACAATTTAACCACCCTTTATAAAAGTTAATTAATACAACAGTTTATTGAAAATAGGAGTTTGTCAGAAACCTGAAAGACAAATGGCAGGACCTTGTCCGTCACAATTAATTAAGGCTTTTATTTATTAAAGTAACGATTTGTAAAGTTTTTTTTTTTCAATAAAATTGACAAGAAATAAAGTTCTGTTATTGGGTTGTTCTCATAATGAGTCTTTGGTAATAAAATTTAATAACAACACTTATTCTTCATGAAATAGATCTAAATATTTTGAAGTCTTCCCGAGGAAAATAAACTGTCATTTAAAGCATTAAAAAATCTTCAACATTTCAGAGACAAAACCACAAATCTGGCAAGCCTTTATACCTTTTAGGATTTTAAGTCAGAAAAATATTCTTAAAGCTTTACATACTCGTACATATATTATAAATGTGCATAATTATCTTCATATTTTGTCATTATTATGCACGAGGACTGGGAAGAAAACTAATAACAATAATTATTCAACAACAACAAAATAATTTATACCAATCGACATTCCAAAAATAAAAATATGTAGCTTCAAATTTATCCGTTTAAGAAGCGCCAGAAATGTTTGTGGAATTAATTTCGTATTTTGTTTCTATAGAAAAAGCAAAACGAACATTTTTTTCAAATGAAACAACTTTTAGTTCGCTATGTGGAATTTTAGTTTTAAGCAGATCTAGGTTTCATTCCGAAATAATTGTTCGTTTTACTTTTTCTATAGAGACAAAATACGGAATTAATTCCACTTCCGAACGCAATTAAATTCTGTGACATGGCTGTTTATCTTTAAATCCAGTACCAATATTAGAACTTACATACATATATATATAAAATGTATATACTTATATTAAGTACATAGAATATTATTATAGATTTAATAATATATATTAATATTTAAACATTAATACTAGCCGGGGCGGATTCGCTTGGTATTTACTAATGATTTGTGTTCCATATTTTTTATATTTATTTATTTATTAAGTCAAAAAAAGTATATTGAAAATTACAATTAATTTACAAAAGATTAAAATTTTAATAAACTAATTATTTTATGCTTAATTACATTTGTTGAAAGAGAAAAATCAATTATTTCATATAGATTGTTAAATTCACAAAATAATCTTCTTAATATAGAATTAAAAATTAAAACACAAAAATTTCTGTAAAATAAATAATAACAAATATTTGTATCAATTTATTGCTTAAAAAGTCTTCAAAATTCGATTAGTTTTATATGCAGTTCTTCAAGTTTCTTCAAAAATGTCTCTTATTAAGAAAAATGAGAAGTGAAAATAAGGCAGTAAAATTTAGTTCTTTGAGTTTTCATAAAATTATCTAATACTTAAAAAAAATGAGAAGTGAAAAGGAAGATTTGGTGCCAGTTCTTCAAAAATGTCTCTTATTAAGAAAAATGAGAAGTGAAAAGGAGGAAATATTTAAAAACTTAAAATTTCCGAGTTTTATCATGAGAATTTCAAATCGAATAAAATCAGCCAAATCGTTCCAGCCGTTCTCACGTGATGCCATTACATACATGGACCATTTCATTTTTACATATGTATATAGATTTGCAAATTTCTAATATACAAATGGAATAAATAAAGAAATATTGTTCAAGTTACTTGAATATACATACATATTATTATATTTCTAATATTTTATGTTTTTGTAAAAAGTGTCTTGAAGTTCAATTACTTTTTATTGTAATTTTTACACTACACATGTGCACATTAGATAAAAAAAATAACAACAATCCTTTTTCACACATACGCCACAAATGTTCTTATCGCTGGCGTGTATGTATGTTTATCCCACGCATTGATAAGGATAATAGATGTGTAAGATACACGAGTAAAGTAATGTACGCATGTGTTCTAGTTCAGCTTTCAGATTATTATGTTTAGTTATTATTCAGGTTTAAATTTGTAAATAAAATTTCGAGTGAATTCAATCGAAAATCGAAACAAAAAATAATTTTATTAAATAAATTAAGTTTCTGTTCCAATATTGACCAGAAATCTGTCTTGTGTGTGGAATTTGTATAATGCGATATGCTCTTTCCAATCTAAACCGTATTGTTTTATCATGAAAAATTTTAACTTTCTTTGAATAATGTAATATTCTATTATAGCCGTTGACAGTAAAGATGTAGCTACATACATATGTACAGGTGACTGCAAGACTTTACTAGCTAACATGTACTCGTAAATGAGCACTTGTCCTACCTAAGCTCTGGGTGCCATTCTTGCATATTTTCTCTAATGGAGGAGGCATATAGGAATGCGTCTAGACTACTGGGTATATTCAGAGTCAAGCTGGTTGAATTGGTTGGGCATATGCCGATTTTAGGAATATCTATGATCGACACTAGCAATATCGGACAACATACTACCTACTTTGGTATTATGTAAGAATTTTACATTTTTATACCTAAAAGGCATCAATTGTCAAATTAAACATGATGGCATTATAAGATAGATTAGGTTTAATTCACTTATCATACCAAACAGGTTAACGGTGATACTGTGGCTGAAGTTTATAGACCAAAGGGGTATTCCAATGGGCGTTTCTTCGAAATCAGCATACATATAGATTTATTAGGTTTTATATTTAGTCCATTAATCGAAGACCAAGCCTTTATGTTTTTCAGGCCGATAAACGGAACGTTGGTGTAAAAAGGTTATAATGATGTAAAAAGTCTTGGATGCATTACGCTCTAAAACGATTTAGGGATTGCATACATTTTTAGCGTGGTTTCAAATATAGATTTGTTATAACAGAATTAAGTGCCCTAAATTTTTTAGTCAATTTGTATACATCTTATATAGGACAATAATTCCTCTAACTCAATTTTTTTGGATTAGCTCTAGTTTTTGAGTAGCATATCTAATCACAGTTTAACCTACTTAGTGAAATAAAAAAAAAAAAACAAAATTAAGCTACAATATTACGTTCACGCTCTCCTAACATAATATTTTCTGCACTCAGTAGTTTTGGAGATATAGCCGAATATATGACGAAAAAATATTATTTAAAACATTTTTTTGTTTTTCAAAAATTCATAAAAAGTAGAGATAATAACAAAAGTACCAATATTTTTCTATTCTGCAATATTTCTTGTTAATATGGATGCAATAGTTGTGATTTTCTTATTAATTTTGTGAAACTACATCGTGGTTTCTGCATGTTGTTTTACAAAAGTGCCATCTACGAGTATGTATGTACCTCTGTGTACTGTTGTATGTATAATATATTTTCTTTTAAACATATAGAGGTACTTTATTTCGAATAAAACCCACAGCTGTGAACGGATTTTAACAAGATATAACTTGCAATAGGCGTAACATATCTTCCTATATGACTGAAGGAAAATTTGTCGTCTTCTCTGTTTTCTATGAATTTTTGAAAAATAAAAAAATTTACATCAAAAAATTATTCATCCAAAGTTTAGTGATATCTCCGATAATACTAAATGAAATCAAAATAATGTTAATGCAGAATAAAGATATTATTTTTTATTTTTACTGAATTGAATGAACCGTTTATTAGTTACGTTACCATAAATCGTGTAACCACATACGTAGTTTTCTTAAAAAAATAATATCTCGAAAACTAGCGCTGATACATAAAAAGCCCAATACTAGATGCATACAAACTGACTAGAAACCTAAGGCACCAGGAAAGTTTTCATTAACATTCTTAAATGTTAAGGACTGACACAAAAACAACACTTATCAGTAAACTAGTTCATTTGCTATGTTTTGTGAATTGAATTTTGTATTATATGTATGTTGCGGCTCATAAGGGGTTAATACAATACATTATAGCCAATGCAACTTGCTACTTGCTAAAAGAAAAAATAAAAACAACATCAACAGCAACATACCAGAAATTACTTGGTAACATGCAAACACTGAACGAAAACACCCTCTAAAACAAATTTGCTAAATCAGATGTGGTGTTGTTTTTGTCTTTGCTTGCTCATATTTGTTGGCTGCCGTTGTCTGTCCATCCATTCTTCGCTGGATACACCCTGGACCATGGCAAGTGTGTTTACACTTGAAAAATCATGCAAATAAAGCGATAAAAATGAGTTACACATCTTGAGATCAAACTGAAAACGTCTGCAGCAACAAGAACCAGCAGCAGCAGCCGCAACATCCAGATGAGAAAATAAAATTAATGCAAATGCAAATTCAAATGCAACCAAACAACCAACATCTTTTTTTAAAGCAACACAAAATAAGCAAACGCACAATATAATGTATAATCGTTTATATCGAGCCCAAACACATGATAATTCATTTTAACCATCCATGAATGTTTCTACAGGTATGTGGCTCACCAGGCTGGCTGGCAGACTTGTGCCTTAAACCCATTTCAATAATACCGCCAAACAGTAGGCTTAAGGAACTCATTCATACACACACACAATGCCAATAACAAGAAATTATTTTGCCATGAGTTAAAGCAGCAATATGATTTATCAACAAAGATATCAAATACATAAACCAAAGCGGATCTTCTTCATATTTCAATATGTTTGTATGTATTTATTTCACTGTATTCAGCAGTATGTATTGTATTCCATTGTATGTATGTCGTTATAACTCATAATATAGATGGATGCATACACTTCCAATATCCATAAAAACTTATTTGTATGAGTTATATGAATATAACCCAACTGACAAACAAATTGTAGGTAGATCTATGCACACTTACACCCATATGAAATACATGAAATATTTAGACCTGTCTAAGCCACATTGTCGTTAATTGAACCGACTAACTACTAGACCATTTTATGGTAATAATAAATAAAGAATTTCTGCGTACTCTCCCATACTCTAAATGATGGTTTGTTGTCAAATATTCCTCGATTTCGCATATACTCCAGCTCTACAGCTATAGTCTTCCTGATAAGACTTTAGCATGGCACGTATGGCAAGAACATCACAGCGTAAGTTGTCCATCAGCAATAGAAACACATGATACACATTATCAGGCTGATAATCTCGCAGTCAGTATGGTTCTACTTTAATAAATCCGCATGTAATGTAAGTTTTGGTCATTTATTATTGGCATTATGATCCATATTGCAACAGAGTTTTGTCAGTGTCCTGTCAAGTTTTTATTATTATTAGGTTCTTCTTGAAGATATTTTACACCATTCAGGACCTCAATAGATGAGCCATTCAAATTTGAATATTGATTTCCTTAATGTAATTATTCAGTTTTTAAGGAAAACCATCAGAGATTTATTTCGCAGCTGTTCAAACTTGCCCACAGCCTTATTTTTAAAGAGAAGTAACACTCAGGCAATTAGTATGCGTATATCCATATATTTGCGTTACTTTCTTTCGAAAGGTGATAGTTGAAGAAGTAAAGGTGGTGAAAGAAGAAAGCTTTTTATATCACAACTCTGCAATTGAGCATCATGTTTGTTTTTAGTGCAGAATTGCAGCGCCTCTGGTGATGAGTAGGCGCATTAGCATTACTGATTGTATAGCCTTTATTTAATTATTTTACTTCTGTGGCGTTTGAATAAATATTAGTTATGATAGATATGTAGAAGAAAACTAATAATTATCAGAAACTGATGTTGTTTGAGTGGCAGCGGCTGGGAATCGAACC
This sequence comes from Bellardia bayeri, assembly GCA_950370525.1. Classification (NCBI taxonomy): domain Eukaryota; kingdom Metazoa; phylum Arthropoda; class Insecta; order Diptera; family Calliphoridae; genus Bellardia; species Bellardia bayeri. The sequence goes on along the minus strand of OX493268.1, from coordinate 42,787,496 downwards.
CGGGCTACAAATACCAACTAATGCTTAATGATCAAATGCGCTAACCAATTAAGCTACAGCATAAACTCGCACTAATTCTATGATAGACCAGGAGACTAGATTTGAAAGACCAAACCATCTGAATCTGCTTGAAATTAGTCCATTATTTCACCTAATCTCTAATTTAATTAAACTAACACCAAAATTTAAAAGGACTGAGTATTCTCATATAGCCAGAACATAATAGGTCATAGCTGCCTATTATGTATTCTTATTAGTGCATGGTGTCATATGATTGGGATTGGCCTATCTACTATTTTTATAACCAAATTGTGTACTGGGTATGTCAATATTTAGTAATATAAAATACTCGTACATGTTGTGTTATTGTTGAACGTCACTGTAAGCCACTTAAATGTGTTGCGCATAATACGAGGGGACACATTTAATACATGAACATATGAACAGAAAAAAAGGACATAATGTCTTGGCTGAACACACAAGCAACGTGCACAGATCTACTCTGACCAACTTGTTCACAGGCATTTGAAAACTTACAGTATGTACACTATTTATAAGGCCGAAACTGTGGCTTTCTCGTGTATAGTGAGTGGTTGTGTCCCACAAAAGTGGCCAACGAATATTGGCATTATTAAATTATAATGTGCTTACTTGAGTGTTGCCTTTTAAAACTAATAAATTACGAATATTTCTCTCTTTTTATGCGATTTATTAAAAAAAAAATAATAAACTGACGGACAAAGTTAAAATAAAGACACAGTTGATGGTCAATCATAGTAATTTACACCTTTTTGTTTGTTAACTGGCAGATACGAGTATGGCTAGGTAGATCTAAATTGCTGGTGGGTTAAAGGTATCATATTGTTAAGTTAACACAATTAAATAGTTTTTTGTTATTTAAATTATTTATTTAAAACACATAAAGATAAAAGTTTATCATTATTACTTTAATATCATATTTGTGTTTATTTTCATTCTGTATTGTTTGTTTCTCTAACGCAAGAAAAATATCGCAATAAGTTTTTGAAGTATTTGTTGCAAAATTATTTTTATTGAAATTTACGTAAAAAAGAAACAAAACAAATGATAAATGATCTCATCTGTGCGTTATGTTGGGTTTCTGTTGTAATCTTAATAAATTTAATCAAGTTTACCCGACTTAAGAAATTCACATCATTCCATTATCAGTAAAGACTCAATATACTTCATGTATAATCAACATTTTTATTTCAATCAAATGAATGAATGAATGTCTTGTATCGAATGTGTTCAATTTTGAATGTGTGTATGCCACTGTTTAAATTTGCTTGACCGACACAATTTTTTGTCTTTGTTTTACACGTTACAGATTAAAGATTATAAACTGAACAAAAAATTGAAAGTTTATTGTATTTATGGTGTAAAGTAAACGCTTGATTAGGCATTGTTAACTCTACAGGTGAGAAACATGTTGCATTTACTGAGATTTTATAACAAATACGAAAAATGAATGGCAAGTATCAAATGAGATTTTTTCCTTTTACTCTTATTTCTATTAACTTGGTTGAATCAAAAAGTTAGCGCGTAAATATCAAATTAATTCGAACTAGGAAAAGGGGATATTTGCTTATTAATGACATGGACGTCCTCTAATCGATATGAAATCTCGGTCTACTAGTTATTTCCAAATGCTATCTAAAGAAACAAACTAGTATGTATTATGAAATTATTATTACACTATACCCCGGTTAATTAAACCTCACTAAAAAATCCAACATTTTTGGTTACTTGTCCGGGGAAGGTATTTAAACGTAATTAAACGAATTTGCTTAAATGCATTTAAGAAGGCAATAGATCATCCAGACGAGGCAAATAAACGAAAAGGGTATTTAACCGGGGTATACTGTTGGTATTTTTTTACAAATTCATATTTTAATTTGTTTAAGTTTTACAAATCAATTGTATTGTCGCAGAAATATAAAAAAACATTGCTTAATTATTATAAAAATATATAAATTTAATTGTCAAGGAATAAAAACGTTATCGGAACGGTTAACGTCTTTGAATATGCAATTAACTTATTCCTCAATTATGAACTTAACGTATACGGTTATTCAGACTCCACAATATTTTCCTGTCAATAAGAATATATTTACGGTCTAATTCACAAAAATTTAAAATTTTAACTTATAAGCTGATAATAGTTATAAGTTTCTTTTTGCTTTATAAGCTACTGTAAATGGTAAAACTATTTGCAAGTTAGTGTGGGGGGAGTTTAAAATATAAGGTTTCAAACGATATAAAAAATTCCCAGGTTCCAAATCCGAATTTCGATTAGGAAGCGGAGTAGCATTCCATTTTTTTTTAACTTTTTATTCAATGTTCTATGTATTCAGACTCCGCATAGCCCAATATCCCTAAAGTTAGGTTTCAAAAATATTGAGACATAAAAAGAAATTTATTGTTACTTATTCCCAAGACATTAAAAAAGTAATCAAGGATAAAATAATATTAAGAAAATCACCTGGAAATGATTCAGTTACACCTACTATGATTAAAAACCTACCGAGTGTGGCAATAATTGTGTTGTCTATAATATTTAATGCGATCTTTAAACATGGACAAATTCCGACAAATTGGAAAACTTCTCAGATAATAATGATACCAGAGCCAGGTAAAGACTTGACCGTACCATCCTCCTATAGACCAATAAGCTTACTTCCTTGCTTATCGAAGCTATTCGAAAAGGTGTTCCAAAAGAATATCATACCATTTTTAAATGAGAAAAATATAATCCCTGTTCATCAATTTGGTTTTCGGGAACGCCACGGAACAGTTGAATAACCTGAGAAATAAGAAAATCCTTTGAATTAAAGAAATATTGTTCAGCAATATTTTTGGATGTCGCTCAAGCCTTCGATAAAGTATGGCACAAAGGACTGGTATATAAAATAAAATGCTTGCTACCACTATGTACCCATAAACTATTGGATTCTTATCCACTGGACCGCTTATTTACAGTTAAGTACAACGATTACGTGACAAGAGAATATAGGAAATGAAATGAAAAAAAGCATCTAGTGTACTAGATAGATATCTAAGATGTGTGGAGCCATGGTTAAACAAATGGAGAATACGAGTAAATGAGTTAAAAAGCAAACATGTTACGTTCACATTGAGGAGGGGATGCACTTAACAATGTAAATATACCTCACTCCGATTATGTTACATACCTTGGTATTCACTTAGATAGAAGATTTATTTGACGTCGTCATATAGAAACCAAGAGACTTCACATGCAGTTAAAAGCATCTAGCCTTTACTGGTTAATCAGTGGCCAATCTAAGCTAAGCCTAGACTATAAAGTCTCCCACCCTGTATAAAACCATTTTAAAACCAATTTGGACATATGGAATCCAATTGTGGGAAACTGCTAGTAATACCAGTAATGAACTTATACAGGGGGCTCAATTATAAATTCTTAGGACCCTGACGGGCGCACCATGGTACATAAGAAATGAAAACATCCACAGAGATCTGGAAGTGCCATTGGAAGGGTCCGCTAGAACTACATAAAAAAGCTACAAACCCACCCGATACCGCTTGCTAGAATTCTAGCTCAGAGCCAGACGCAGTCGAGTCTTCGTAGACCTTATCGGCAAATAACAAATAAATGCTCTGTGAGAGAGTAATTAGTTTACATTTTTGTTTTGCCTAAGGAAAAAAGGCAGATTCAATAATAAATAAAAAAAAACTTATTCCCATTGGGTAGTTCGCATGTGTGTAATACTATTCACAAATCACGTCATAGCTACTAAGTCTCTGAGAATTACTCTAATGGATTTTGAAATGTGGAATAATTAGTGCATGTGTTTTGTAGTAGAATAAGGTAAATATGAATATCTAATTTGATCTGGATTCTATAACGTTCTAATTCAACCCTAAATGGAAAATCAGGAATTTTGTAATTATTCAAATTCATTTAACTTTATTTAAAAGGCATCGCGATGCTACGAAATCGTTAATAAATGAATGAAAATTATTCATTTTTATATAAGACTACATTAAAATACTTGGTGACACAAACAATATACGTACAAAGATTATATTATCATAAAAGAATTTTCAACGATTTTAATGGCCCATAAACCAGCAACAAATTGAAATAAAACTGGTTGCTTAATATGGAAAAGAACTACCAAGTACCAAGTAACTACTACATACTAAGTGATAAAAATACAAGACTGCCTTAATAGAAACCGAATCAAGACAATAATGAAAATCAATTAAAAAAAAAAACAACACAAACTCACTTTGTTAGAAGCGATTGTTTAGCGGCAGCAGTTTTATGGCCAATTCCATGGGGATCAATGTTGGCTTTAGCTTTTCGAGTTGTTAACGATTGTGTTGTTGTTGTTGTCGTTGTCATAGTCGCTGTGGATGTTGCTGTCGTTGTAGCAATCATTTTAATTTTATGTAATTGCTCCTCAATATCAGACAACTGATGATCATCGTTTGTGGCATGCATCCAAAAAGCGTTACGATTTCGACATTTATTTAAATTGTTAAGGTTCAGAACAGCCAATGGGTCAGCAGGAATTTTACTTGTGTTAAGCTTTGTTGTGCTAATGTTAAGCACATTAGTACTGAAAGAAATTGTATCACTTTTACAATTGCTACCTGTTATCATAGCCAGTTCCATTGAAATCAAAACATCTTCTTCATCATCGTCATCTTCATCATCTTCATCATCTCGTATGTTGTTTGCATTTTTATTTGTGTGTTTAACAACCTCATTATTATTATTGTTATTGTTCTCATTGCTATTATTATTATTGTCGAAGACATGATTCTCGTTGTAGTTGCAACAAGCTGCACCGGTATTCGTATTCTGACTACTACCATTATAACTGAGGTTTGTATTTTGAAACGCTTTGCCAATTGTCTGGTGTGTAATGGACGTTTGATAAAATGTTGGCGAGTTTCTGCTGCTGGCTTCGGAGTGTGTTTCACTGGGACACGATATGCCAGATGATAGAAATGTGTCATCTGACATATTTTGGCCAACTGGGCATTTGACATTGTCATTTGCTGTGATGGCCACATGTGTCTGCTGCAAACTTTGCTGACTGGTTGCACAACTTAAATCATAACTGATGAGACTGGATTGTTGTGAAAGATCTCCAGAATGTTTGTGTTGCTGCTGCTGTTCGTGAAAAAAACTAAGTGAGTTGCTTGATAAAGATGTTGTTGTATTTGATTTTGTTGGTGTTGCTGGTGTGACTAGTGCTTTCTTGGCGAACAACACTTGTTGTTGACTAGTTTGGCCAGAGTTCCTCTTAAGTGTTGCGGTTGTAGGTGATTGAAGGCGATTTTTTGAACAATTTGCTTTCAGCTTCTTCGGTGTCATTTTAGTTTTGCTGCATGATTTTTTGCATTTTTCTTGCACGTCAGTCGTTTCCTGAAGCCGTCGAGTTGGTGCAACTCGGGCAAAGGCACTTTTTTGTGACGTATCCAAGACTCCTGTGGTAGCCGATGATTCTCTGCTACGTTGTGTGGTGGCATGTTGCTGCAAGCGTCGGCGACTGCGTCTGATGCTTGGCATATTGCGTGGAAATAATTTTGCTGCCTCATTAAGTGTACATGAGGAGGATTTTTGGGAATTTGAATCAATCGTTGAGTTGGTTGTGGAATATTTCGCAGAAATGTTGGATACTGTGGAGGCTTTATCATTGAGATATGTTTCTTGCATTGTCATGTCACGACATGGCTTCGAGCCCTGTTCAAATAATGAGGGATTCGCAAAGATGCTGGTACTGGTGTTTGGATTAGATGTTAGTAATTTCCATAATTTCTTGGCGGCACGTTTTCCCAAAGTTGTTTTGGGAGTTAGAGTTGTTGATGATTTATCACTATTTGTCATGTTTATATATTTATTTGTTAATTTTTTTAATCTTTACACTATTTACACTATAATATGGGTCATTAAGTGTACGAGTATAAACTAATTCACATTCAATCGCACAAAACCGATCGATACCAGATCGAAACGAAACAAAACATAAAGCACTTCTTTACCCAATTAGGGAGTTTATCAACATGTTTATCAACGAGTTGTGAGTGAGTGGTAAGTTGATAATATTTACTGTAATTACTTGCACAAGAAATGTGGCAGGTTGTCTATTTTTGTATATTGTATGATTAGGTTGCATGCATATACTTTACATACATACATACATACATATGTAGTCCGGTTGTTCTACATACGTGATCAGCATTAGTATCTTTGTCGTTTCGTCGTTTTGTGAACTTGCCAATCTTTATCTTTGTATGCATCTAATCATTTAATTATTTTGCACATATAAATGGTAATAGAGAAAAACAAATTGTTTCGTGGAATTAACAAAAGCTACGGACGTCTGAGTAAACGTCGCAGTCTTATGCACCAGTTATGCGTATTGACATCAAGACGTGCCCAAAACAATAATTGCATGCAAAAGCAACAGCAAACACGTTTAAACGATACAAGAAGAGACACGTTAAATTTAAAACGAATGTTCAAACTAAATAAAATAAACTTTATTAATCCGTACGTACCAACCGCTCACGACAATGTTTAGCTAAAAACTAAATTACAAAAATAAACAAGAAAAACATAAACAACACATGCATTCGAAATTGGTTGTAGCTAATGATCATTTTGTACACGATCATTTCGATTAGAGCTCTGCAACTGATGTTTTGTTTACTAAACTGAAAAACGAACGAAAGAAAGTTAATAGCCAAAAACATCCACAAGATACCAAAACCAACAACAGCAACGACGTGCCATGTGAAATTGTTGGGTGTGCTCGTATGTGTAGCATCATGGTTGTTTGATCAAACACCGGTTTGCATTTGTATGGATCCCTCCACATTACCTACATTTTGTTGTGTAGATTGTTCGCGCTCCAAAATTGCTAATGCAGGTAAAGGCAACAAAAAATAATTACATACATATATTTGCTATTCTCTTTCTCACCGTTTGGTTTCATAAACTGCCTCTTTTACTCAAATGTTAAAAATATACGCTTGTTTTAATTCAGTGTTGCCATTTTAGCACTTTCAGTGCTAGATTTAGCATCTTGTTTCTCGAAAATGCATTGAAATTTTTAAAAATTATGCTAAATGCTTTTTAGCATAATTTGCTTGATAAAAAACTATTTTTTTCTCGAACAAACTCCAAAAAATACTTTTGGAGAAATAAAAAGTAACTTTTATTAATATTTCAACTAAATTTCTTTCGGTGTGGTAAGTAAATGAACACGGAAATTTTTGAATTAATATATCGACAGCTTAATTCCAAAACATGCTAAGTCGAAAAAGTGAGTTTTGCAGGAAAATCTCCTAAAGTTTACAGGCGATATCTAAAAAACCATATGTGGTAGAACTTTGTTGTTTATAACTATTTATTGGATTAGCCATCACAATCAAAATTTGACAGAATTTAAGTTGAACAAATCAAAATTAAAAAACGCAAAAAAATTAAAAACATGCTAAGTCGACATAGCATGGTTGGGAATTCAACTGTCAATATGAAATGTAACCTATTAAAACAAGTCAACAATTGTTATGAACAAAATTAGAAAAAACTATAATTTATATCGGTAACATTTGAAATAAAAATTGTATTGTTACATTGAAAAAAAATTAGCACTTATTTTTTCTTCTGTAGATCATTTTAGCACTTAGTTTTTCAACTTTTAGCATATTTTAAAATTTATTGTCTGGCAACACTGTTTTAATTTCATTCATGCTCTTGACTTGAGTACAAAAAGGTAAGAAAATATAGTAGGACAATACTGACCCACTGATACTCTACACATGAAATTCTTGGTTTTCAGGCATTTTTTAAGATAACATTGGTTGAAGAGTCACGATTCAATAAAATACACAAGGTGCTTATATTTATTTATTAATCATTTTTAGTGCAGAGTTATAATCAAGGCATATTAATTATAAGGTAGCGGCAACATTACAACAAGTACAACAATACAAAACCAACATGGTTATTTATTTTTGCATTGAGCTCTTTGATGTCAAAAACAGCTGACTGAAAATTACAAACATTCCTGGTTTTTTATATTTGTATTTATTCAGGTCAGTGATGGCAAACATGATACAATTGTACTTTTTTTGATACATTTTAAACACACTTGGTACCGTGGTACTACCACGAGTTATATGGTACAATTTCAAAATACTGTTGCATCAAAATTTGGTATTTCAGATGAAACAGATAAATATCAGCCATGTCACAGAATTTAATTCCGTTCGGAAGTGGAATTATTTCCGTATTTTGCTTAAAAAGAAAAAGTAATACGAACAATTGGTTTCATTCAGAAATTGTTCTTCTGGCCTTAAAGTGATTTAAAAGAAATAAATTGTATGTTTTAGTTTTTCTATTAATTTTAATTTCTTCTTGACCCAATTGTTTGCATATGAAACTCGAAACTTCAACTAAAATAACTTCAAATGAATTTTCAAAAAACCGGTTAACCGAAAAACTGGCTTTTCGCAATTGATGTGCAAAATGTTGATTTTGAAAATCAAAAAAATATCTTGTTTTGTTGAGTTTTGATTTATTTATATCGAACATATGTAAGTACGTATGAGAAGGGAAATACTGAATTAAATTTAATGTATGTAAATATAAATCATTCTCTACTTTTCAGAAATGTTCTTAATTATTTGTTTAATCTTTTTAATTACTACTACTAAAAATAACAAAGCCATAGATATTTAGTATTTGGGTATTTTATGTTATAAAATAATTACTTTCAATGTTGGTTAACCGGTTACACCTGTTTCAAATACGGTTAACTGTTAAACCGTTTATTCAAGTCGTTTATAAAGAAACCTTAAAACCTTAACCTTGTGAAGACTGAACAAAATCAAAAAGTATAATTAATTGCACATAGATTTATTTATTCACATATTAAAAGAGCTTTCAGAGAAAAGGTTTTAAAACATAACAAGTCAAGTCCATGTTAATTTATTTTTGATATTGGATCTTTTAATTTTGTAACACATAACGCAGTATCATGTTAAAAATATAATCAAACGGCCGAAGTACTTTTTACTGTATGCAATTTATTTGTGTTGAATGCTTAATCCCAAATCGTAATGATTTATTAACCCATTTGGCGCAACCGTTCTTTTAAATAGTCGGTTTTCTTATCACAAATTAGAGGAAAGCCTCGTCATGTACATGGATTTCTATGCATACTTTTCTTTTATTATCATTGTTTATGCTTTTTTATGTAGCTTTGCAACTCGAAAACATTAGTTGATGAAACCAGGTCTGCCTATATTAATTCTTTATTAAGTGCTATTTTTTTTACTAGTTCGCGATGGTAAAAAAAATATGTAAGTAAATCATTTACATCTAGATAACTGCCACCTTTTATTTAAAAATTAATAATATGTAGTAACATCTGTGTGAAATAATAAATAAATGAAAAGCCTGTGTAATACCTCATTGCAGCGCAAAGTGCGCTGTCCTTTTAAAAGGACAGTGGCTAAATATTCTACCTACTTTTGTAATTTTCATTACATATTATAAATGTGTGTTTTCGCAGTAAGAACTGAATCAATGGAGTGATGATGAAGTTTTTGGCACCATTTACATCGCACCTTCCGTCTACGCTAACGGTAATATAACGGATGAAGACAGTGGCGATGAAGGGCGTGCATGACTATACAATTTGCCGGTCAGCTACGTGCGGACGCAGAAATTAGGCATAGCAATGTACCTGACTATAAGGTAGCGGACCCAGATTCGATGGTATATTTAACTCGCTTGTTGAATTTACAAATATGCAAATGATTATGGAATCTTTTAAAAGCTCATCGAAGAGGGGTTCAAGCATGTAAATCTACAACCTTCATATGTACTCGCGATTTAATGGTCAATGCTACTTAGTAAAACACAAGGAACATCAACCCCATTGCAAATATTAACATAAGAAGGCTGCACCCAAAATAATGCTTCTTAGCGTATCATACTCCAATTTAAAACATGATCGTTTTTAAAAAAATAAAAAAATTTAAGTAGTGTATTCAGCTACTGTCCTTTTAAGAAAAGAAAAAGTTATATAATAAAAAAAATTAAGAAACCCTTAAATAGATATTATAGTTAAGAAATAAAAATTAAAGTTAAAAAAAAAATTGCCGGCGCTATCTGGGTTAATAATATAAAACTTCTTTAAAAGAAAATCCTCTGCTCTCCACGCAGAACCAACTTGTTCCCAATTGAAGAAATTTTAATCATAGGCGGTTTAAGAATTATGCTAGTGTTATAAATTCCTGTTCCGAGTCTTATTGACCTATTATATTATTTTACTTCAAAATGAAAATTAAAAGTTATATGTTTTATATTTGCAGTTGCAAAATAAACCAATTAAATCTCCTTTTTGAAGTTTCTACGGACAAACGAATATCATTTCATAATTTCCCTAACTATAAGTACACAAAAATATTTGTATATATGGTGAAGATATGTTTATATAAATATTTGCAAACATTTATGAAAATTAAATGCTTGGTGAATGGGAACAAATATTACTGGACATGGTATAACATATTCATTTGAACCATTGGTACTCAATATATAAGAGTTTCCCCGAAATTTCCCAAAGTGGATAATTACGAGTATTTACCCCAAATCAATATACATATTCAGAAAATGCCACCTATTATTTACTGTAAACAATTTAAAGATTAAAATTTTAAATTTTTTAAATAAATAATAGTTTAAAATTCTTAATATGGATCTAGTTTATATGTGTTTATCAGATTTTTTTCTGGTTTTAAAAGTTTCGTAATATATGGAAAATATGTTTTTCTTTATTTTTTACACAAATTTTCACAATATACTGAGTTAACAAGGAACAACAATTTTTACATGTGATCTGAAACGGATTTTTTAATAATAAAATTGATATATTGTATTTTCAATTTGATAAAGTAAATTCGAATAAGAATTTCATACACCTTGGCAACCCTATCAACTGCAAACAAGTCTCAACAATCACTCAACTCTTAAAATGTATTGAGTGGAAACATTAAATTACGAGTATGGTTTTATTATCGTTACGCTTTTCAATTGGAAAATAAAAATATTTTTGTTGTGCATTTTTCTTTTAATTTTATTGCTGCAAATCAAGTAAAATACCTTGGAGGACTTCTGGTAGATTAAAAGCATTTCTTTTTCTCTTTTTACCTTTTAATTGACCGATTTATTGAGCAAATTATATGTGTCAATGTCTGTCAATTATTGTGAATGGATTTATGATTTTCACCGGCAGGTGATAATTGCAACATTAGAATCATGTACTACTACTACACATTCAATAAATAAACCAATAAACTAGTATCTGCATGAGAGTATAACTCCGCTCCATGCACATTGTTACCATGCATTCTTATGTAGAAATCTTTTAACTTGCAAGAGTATAAGATAGATTTCAATAATTTTATATATGTACGAGTGCAAACCAAATGTAGATCAATAAGTTTTCTCCTATTTAAAAAATATAGTTTAATGGATTGCCATGATTGTACTCGTACTCACAAAGCCGGATTTTTTTGAAGTTTAAGTTTTTTTTAATATCTAATCATGCACAGAAAAACAGATTTATTGTGAAAACCAAAAAATGCTGCTATTAAAATATGTAGTTCCGCGTCATGAACTGATTTCCTCACGACAGACAGAAGTGTGTATTAAAAACCTATGGGAAAAGGTTTTGTGAGGTAGATAAATCCACATGCGAGTATATTAATAACCAGGGGGGTTACTCTCTATTGCGATGCGAAAGCAAATTCGATGCGAAAGGTAAATGCGATAAGAGTAGAAATTGGTACTCTGTATCGTTCACGCCAACGCTTTCACAAAATAATTTCATAAAGTAGCAATAGCGAAGAATGACAAAATTAAATGTCAAAACTTGTAAATCAAAACATTTTAAACAAATTCGCGTTTTTGCTTACTTACATAATGCGTTCCCTTTGCATTTGATATTCTGTTATTGCAAGAGATTTGCGCTTAACGGACGAAGGGAAAATACGAAAACGCAATAAAGGGTACCAATTGTTCGATTACGTTTCATTGCAATAGAGAGTAACCCCCCAGATGATTAATATTCATACATGCTCGTATATGTAGGTATAAGAAATTCAAAATTAATTTCTTATTACTTAGAACTTATTTGTCCTACTCCTACTTCGGAAAAATATTTTTATGAGGGTTAGCTGAAATAATGGTGTGATTCCAACCAATTTCAATAGGATTCATCCTTACACCTAAAAAACCGAAATAAATATTTCTTGAACTAAATGAAATACTAACTCTAACATGTAAAGATATTTTTTGTATGTATTTCCAAACTTTGTAGGCTACAACGTACTCATGTAAATGAAAAAGTACCTCGTCACTGACTGTGTAAAAAATTTCTAAACATTTCAAAGTAATAATATATCTTCCCCGAATTAAAATTGTATAAGATGGATCTTATGAACTAATTCATAACTACTCCTCTGCTTCGCAAACATGTTGTTATACATATAAAGCATTATTTATCAACTTTTCAATACAATTATTAAAGAAAACTTGTTAAAATAAATAATTTGTTATCTAACTTACATTAAAAGACTTGACTATTATTCACGACTCCATTTCCATTGGTATTAAATAAAGAAAAAGTTTTATTTACTTTGCAAAATGGTTCCAGCAGTCATTTTATCTGTAAGAAAAAAAAAAAGAAAACAAAAACAAATTGAGATGGATATATTTTGGGAAAAACTTCACTATACTTTTCGAGACGCAACTGCTGTCAAGTTTATAATATTGAAATTTTATTACTTGGGAGGTGTTGAGAATTAATTAAACTAATTACGAGCGTGGTAGGAAAAATCACGTCGCAACTTTTTACTTACAATTAATTAAATAAATAAACATTAAAAGTATTTCAATTAGAAAGTAAAAAAGAACTACAATTTTGGTTGAATAAGGTTGTGCAAAAAAAGAACTCAAATAAAATGAATAAAAGAAACGGGGAATCTCGGCCCTTGAATGAATGGGAGCGAAGCAAAACAAGTTAAAAGTTGTTTTTTTTTTATTAAATGTTTATAAATAAAATATATTTATACGTAAGACAGTAATACAATACGAGAGACGTAATGAAACAAACATAACACACACACAATCTTAAAAGTAAAATGTCAACATTTGACAACTTTTGTATGAGCAGTAAAAATTACACGTATTTTGATGTTTTTTGTGTATTTTTTTTAATAACAAGCATTTAGCGCTTGAACGTACACTAAACATACTTTAAATTTCTTTAGTAAATGACATTACACTGTGGGCAATTTGAAAAAGGGCACTTCAACTAACGCGACCATTACACATCCTTTTACAAAACAATTTGCTTTGCTAACTAATGCAAAAATCTATTGAAATAAATTGAAATTTGTAAAACTGTGTAAACATGATATTTCCTGCTTCTTAAATAAATAAGAAGAAAATGATCTGTTTAACAAGGTATAAAACATTAAATTCGAACGAAAAACATGAAAGTTATATTTCTTTTTATTCTTAAAATATCCTTTTTAATTTTTTAAAAAGGTTTTAAAGCTTTCTTATAATTCTTATAGGACGTAAAAAATACTAAAGTTCTATTCAGTTTTAACAAATGTTAATAAATATGTAAAATTATTTATATAGGAAAATCATAAATGATTTTTGTTTAGGCGAAAAACGATTTCCGTTTTTTTTTTTTTTTTTTGTTAAAACAATTTGGGAAGACAAACCCTTTTGTTGCCGAAAAAATATTCCTAAAACTGTGTTGGAGTCTAGTTAGATATATGAAAAAATATTTCTGAAAATATCACCCATTTAAGAAGGTACATATTTTGCTTTATAGGTTCGCAAATGAAAAGTGTATAAATTACAAACTTTATGATTAACTTATATATATACACTGGTGTCAAGATATATAAAAAGTAATATAATTGGATTTAATTAATATATAGGTAATTTACTGTGAATGCATAAACATGTTGCATTTATACAAATTCTCATGGGTGTGATGTGTAGGAAAAAATTTAAAACAATAACAAACTCCGCAAAACAATGTGAACAAAATAAAAACCATCACCATCATCTTTATCACCAACATCAACATCTCTAACAACATTTATTGTTGTTGCCAGTTGTTGTACAGCAAAAGCAATTTGCGAATGTGAACAGAGAGCTTCTTCTTTCATTATTTTTGTATTTTTTTGTTGGTTTCTAGAGCAACAAGAAAAAACCAAAGGTTTTATAAAACAAGTGCTTCTGTCAGCCAAACAACCACCACATACATATGTACATGCGTATGTATGTAAGTATGTTAAGATTCTTTCCATTTCATCTCACCACCAAAATATGGGTGGTTATTATATTTTTGACATTTCGTTTGTATTATGTACATTGAAATATTGGTCGTAGAACCAGAAAGTATTTACTTCTGTAGTATATTCTGGGTCCTCATAAAATTTAGCAATATAAAAGATTTAGGAGGATGATATGTTGCCCAAATATTATTTGTTAATAAGTGCTCTTTAGAACCAGAGTTACGGACCAAAACTTCAGACAATCTCGAAATTTTTTACATATGTATATATTATGTTTATTACAAAGGGACAAGTCATGTTGAAAATGGTGAGAATCGGTTCATGATTTCTCATAACCCCCATATGCATGTCTTCTGGAATATGTCTATATGGTTCATAAAAAAATACCTATAGAAAAGGGCAATTCATATAAAATTTAGCAAATATATGTTTCATGCAAAGATAAATCTCATAAATATATTTCGTGGGCAATGGTACATATTTATAAATCGCCATAGTGAATTTTATTCAGATCGGAGCATTGTGGCTTATAGTTAACATATAATGGCAACTTCCTAAAAACAGAATATGAGAGAATTGACAACAAATAGTTATTACCAGGGCAACAGAAAAAATAACATATATGCTCTTAAAATATAAGAAATATGCACTAAAAAATAATGAGTTTTTGTTTCAAATTCAAAACTTTATTAAAATATATACATGAATTTATAAATATGATTTGGTAATTATGAAAGGAGAGCTTAAAAACTCCATTTTTTACTTTAAAAATGTCTTTAAATATTTTGATTTACTCATTAAGAGAAAACCGTAAGTTTATAAATTTTTAGTATTATTTAAAAATAAATTCATCATTTGTTTCTATAAAAACTAACTTTTGTTTGGATATTTTCTAAATCACATGTTTATATACATAACTACAACACACAAGAAAAAAATATGATATTGCATATTTTTGGTTGCTCTGGTTATTACTAATATCAGTGTTCAATAATGACCAAATATGCTGAATTGTTAAAAAGTTTTAGACTTAAATAAAAGAAAAAGTTTTTTTCACTATCACGATAATGTGTGAATTTATGTGAAATTAATAAATAATTTTGGTGTTGGGTATATAAGATTCGGTACAGCCAGATACAACATAAAATTCTTATTTAATGTTATTGTTGATGATGTTGCGGCTGTTGTTTTTGTCGTATTTCTATGTATTTAAAATTGCCGTTAAACAACGTTTATAAATAAAAGCAATATTGTTGTACTTACTCGTACATGGAACCATCCACTAAACTACAAAATTTCCAAACATCCACACATTCGTTACAAGCAGTAAAATGTATCTGTATGAGAATAAAAAAGTTATACAAAAAAGCTACAAGAAACGAAAGAGTGTTGCACGTGTTTTACACGTTACTTTCATTGTCACAACCTCAAAATGTAACAAACAAGTAAGAAAATCGTTGAAAACATTCACCATGGGAGGTACAAGATGACTTCCAAACGAAACAATTGTTCGAATAGAACAATGAGAATGACTGCTACCTCTAGATACTAATAATGTACTAACAACAATATGGCGTACGAGATGACGCCATTAAATCTTTGAATTTAATCGCCACAATAACAAGCAGAAACATGCACATGAAAATAGAAAAAAAAATCATCAACATAAAAATATTAAAACAATTTACACTTTTTAAAAATTAATTTTTAATATAAAAAATAATATGGCGCTTTGTTCTATTCCGAGATTTTCGAAATTTTAATAAACTTACATTATTAAAAACATTTTACATTTTAGTTCGATTGTAACGAAATATGTTAACATTGTACATACAAACTTATTAAACTAAAACTTAATATCTTGGCTCTATATAGACCAGTGGCCAGCACAAAGAGAAGATATTACAATAGTATAACTTCTGCAATTAGTTTCACTTTCGATAATTTTTACGAGTTTCTCTGTGCGATTAATTCAATTTAACCCTCCGTATAATTAATATACAGTTTAATCAATTTATCAACATCCAATAACAAAAACTATAACGAATCATTAATTATAAAAAATAAATAAATAATTATTAGAGAAAGTGTTTATTTTGGCTTGAGTTTATTAATTTTATTAATTCAAAGAATATCATTGGAAGTAATATTTTTTAGACAATTGGCACATTGGAATGCATTTTCTACCCTGCCAGGGACGTCAGCAACAATGTTTGTTGTCCAAGATCTACTTGTAAAAAGCAACTATATATTTAACTCACCATTATTGAGAAATAGACTTCGGGAATTAATCATATTTCTTATTACAAACTTTTGAGTTAGAACGAAATTTACATACGTTTACAGTGTGTGTGTGTAGTCTTCTTATTATTATTACAAATTTTGTATTACTACCCAGCGGGACAAAGATGCTGTAAAGAGGCCTTCTTTGGCAGTTACAAAAACTTCCAGCCGCATTGCCAAATTGTTTAAATTTTACACGGCGTGTCATTGTCAGTCAAGGCCTTGCCTACTCGCTATTGGTTACATGCCTGCTAGAAGGAGCTAAATCATGTTTGTTGTTGTTGTTGCTATTGAAATCATGATTTGTTTACATTCTTTTGAAATGCAATTTTGAATGTGTATGAAATACCTTCTAGAACGCCTTCTAAGAGAAGGCATAGTGAAATGAGTATCGAATCTTTTAGAATGTGTAAACAGGTCTTCTATAAGGCCTGCAAATGAAATCACTTGCTATTTTTCCCGCTGGGTACAAATTTATTGTTGTTTTTATTGCTGCGTCTATTGTTGATTGACAATATCAGCAATGTATGTTATTGTTGTCATTTCTCCTTTATGGTTTTTGCAACTACGAAACACCGGAGATGGGATGACATCTCTTTACACCGTGCCTTGCGTGTTTTGTTAATTTTTAGAGACTTTTTTCTTTATGAAAAATTGTTAGAGAAAATTTTAATTTCGGCTTTCGTTCAATTATTTTAATAATGGTATCATTTAAATAGCATTATGCGAAGACATTAAAAATAAACAATGAATATTTACAATTAATAATTGTAAACTATTTAAGTGATTTCCGGAAGTAGACTATATATGGGGACTATGGACCAAATATGGTCCGATGCAAATAAAATATTGTTTTACGACTTTTCTTTAGACATTTATGTACCATAACGCCATATTCGAGGAAGACATTTGTATGGGGGCTATGAGAAATCATGGACCGATTCCTACCATTTTCAACAGGACTTGTCCTTCTATAACAAAATTAAAGTGTGCAAAATTTCATGACATTATCTGCATTATATTTAAAGAAACCAGCAAAAATATCTGGAAAATATCGAGGTAGACTGAAATTCGGATCCTACTGGAAAGATTTTGCCCATTTGCAATACCAAACATTTCGATGGATCAAAGAATGTTTGGTAAAAATTTCATTGTTCTATGTTTTGTTTTCGACATGGTTAGATCGTCCCAGAATATATAGACTTTTTTGCTCTACGACCATTATTTCGATGTGTTACAAACGGAATGACAAACGCAATATACCCCCCATCTTTTTGGTGGTGGGTATAAAAATATTTGTTAATTTGTTTGCCTGAAGATGCTGCACAATATTGTAGAAAAATATTGGAAAATAGCAAAAATAGCAAAGTTTCGATTTGAAGATTTTTCTTTGAATTTCTTTCATTTATTATCAGAACATATTTAAAAATAAATAAAAACAAAATGTTAGTGATATTTTTAAAATTTTTGATAATTGTATTAATTTATACTTTGAGTTGTGCAATAAAATTTTAAAAACGTTAGATTTTAAAAACAATTTAAAAAGTTTAAGTATAATAATTCCCAATAATATTATACATATGGCAGTAAATCCTCAGGGTAGTGAAATTTCCTCATTTTATTGGAAAACATGTTTAGGTTCTGAATTCCGTAAATTCAAATTTTTAGATTCCAAATCATTGTTTACAATTTTTAAATTAATTTATGTAATTTGTGGAAAACAAGGTATAAAATTTAAGGTGGAAATTCTACAGAACTGGGGGGTTACTCTCTATTGCGATGCGAAAGCAAATGCGATAAGCGTACAATTTATATAAGCGTTCAATTTGTATGCTTATCGCATCGCAATAGAGAGTAACCCCACTGTTTCTATTTTAACAACATTTATTCAAAATATAATGACTTTGCCGAAAATACCGAATTATTTGAATATAAATCTATTGAAGGATTTCTTTACTCAAAATATTATTTAAAACTTAAAAAATCAAATTGTTTTGACATTGTAATTAAACCTGAATTAGTCCGCGTTTACACTCCTCAATTCTGACTCGTCAAGGCAAGTATTTTTGTTTAAGAAAGGAAAAGAGAAAAAAAGGGGTACAAACTTGGCGGTACTAGAGAATTTTCCTATTTCCTTTTGTTCATTTCTTTCATGCATGTTGATTTGTATTGAAAAGTACGAAAATTTAATTGATGTGTGCGAATGAAATGGCTAGTTCAAAATAGAATTGAACAAAAACTGGTCAGCTAAAATTGAAGAGTGTGAAACAAGACTTAAGCTAGATTTACACGATTGAAATTTTATACAAAATTGGTCTTCAAAATGCTTCAAACTCGTGTTTAAAATTTAAAGAATTTTTTCTGTTTACACGAGTTTGAAGCATTTTAAAGACCAATTTTGAAGAAAATTTCAATCGTGTAAATCTAGCTTTATAATATTTATTAATATTTATTATAACAAATATGTGTTGTGTAATTATAAATAAATATACATACATATACTCGTATGTGTACATTCATACATATGTAGTTGTGCTTATTTTTACTTATATGTACATATAAGTATGTATGTACATATGTATAATAAAATATAATACATATATTAATTTGAATTTTTATGTTTTCGTTAACCATTTGAGAAATGTGTTTACTATAAACAACTCAAATAATGCAACTGAATTGCCACCACTCGTTATTAGACCTCCTGTACCTCTAAGACTTAGCTTTAATGATATTCAAAGCGCTATTGGTACTCTGAACCTTAAAAAAGCTCCAGGTATGGATAAAATCAGCAACAAAATGCTCGTGGAGTTACCTCGTGTAGCTAGAAGAATTATTCTCTTTATCTTCAATGCTATTTTACGCCTAGAATACTATCCTGCAGATTGGAAGGTATCTATGATTACCATGATTCCTAAGCCAGGGAAGGACCTCACCAACGTAGAGTCATATAGGCCAATTAGCCTACTGCCGACAATTTCAAAACTGTTTGAAAAATTGTTAATGGCTAAGTTGATTCCAATTCTGAACGACACTCAATGTATTCCAAATCATCAATTCGGGTTCAGAGCTAAACACAGTACCATCGAACAAACACACAGATTAGTAAATGTGATAAGACGGTCGTTTGAAGAGAAAAAATACTGTTCCGCGCTTTTCATTGATGTTTCCCAAGCGTTCGACAAAGTCTGGCATGAAGGTTTAATGCACAAAATAAAATTAGCTCTGCCTGCTAACACCCACAAACTTATGAAAAGTTATTTATATGGTCGCAAATTTACAATCAAAGAAGGCGATTTTTTAAGCCCCGCTCAGCCAATTGAAGCAGGAGTACCCCAGGGTAGCATACTGGGTCCTACTTTATATTTGATTTATGCATCCGATATGCCGTCAGACCCCAATATACATACTTCAACTTTTGCTGACGATACAGCCTTTATTAGCGTTCATAAGGACCATCAAATAGCATCACAGAATTTGCAGAATTATATTTATAAACTAGAGAATTGGCTTGAGCTTTGGAAAATCAGGGTTAACGAACAGAAATGTATTCATATAACTTTCACATTGCGAAAAGATACCTGCTCGTCCATCAGAATAAATAACCAAATTATTCCGCAACACAATGAAGTCAAATACCTCGGAATCCACCTCGATCGTCGTTTAACCTGGAAGTCTCATATTGACGCAAAACTTACACAGATGAGATTAAAAGCAGTGCAACTTAATTGGCTAATCGGCAGAAATTCTACATTAAAGTTGGATTGTAAACTTTTGTTGTACAATGCAATTCTAAAGCCAATATGGTGTTATGGAATTCAATTATGGGGTACTGCCTCAGCATCCAACATTGAAAAGATTCAAAGAGGTCAAAATAAAATTCTACGTATAATTACTGCAGCTCCATGGTACGTTAAAAATTCTCGAATTCACAAAGATCTAGGCATTCCTTTGGTGAAAGACGAATTTACAAAATACGCCTCAAAATATGTCAGCAAACTTGAACACCATCCAAACCCACTTGCACGAGACATCCTTAACTTTAGTGGCCATGTTCGGTTGAGAAGGAGGGATACCCTTGCTTTAACTCAAACGCAAAACAGATGACTGGATCAGTGGATGTAAATTTTTTTGTAGTATCATAATATTTTGTCTAGCACTGGCTGGACTTATTATTTTCTTTTAGTATTAAGATTCGAAAACTTATTGTCATTTCAATATCTGAAGATTCAATAAATAAATATAATGTATTATAAAAAAAAAAAAAAAAAAAAAAAAAAAAAAATGTTTTCGTTTAAATTTTTAATTTTCCGATTTTTTTATGATTTTAAAATTGGAAATGACGATTTCTTTCTATTTTATAGCGATTTGGACGACTTATTCCAAAATTCATGTGGCAGCCCTGCGTGTGGTTCGTACCTTAGCGATTTTGAAAAAGGTCAAAATTCAATTTATATAAAATGTTTACGAGCAAATAATAAAAATGAAAGTGGCGGCCTGAAAGCAAATTTTCTGAACGGGACAATCGCAGAATTATAAACTGTGCCAGCAGCACAATGAAAAGTCTTTGTCTGATTATAAATGAATGTAAAGTAAATTTGTCCAAATCAGACATATATAGACTGCTAAATTCCAGACTACTATTATCGACAAGAACTCTGTTGCCTGTGCCAAGGCTATTACTAACTGGAAACAGGTAAGGGGACAATATTTGTTTTTGTAATTGCCGCACTATTTAAACATATATTTGTTTAAGGTGATTTTTTCCGATGAGAAAAATTAAATATTAATGGTCCAGATGGTTTCAACAGCTATTGGAGAGACCTAAGGAAGGAACCATGACATTTCTCAAAAATAAATATCGAAGGCGGTTCTTTGATTGCTTGTGATGGCAGTATACATGATTTGGCGTTTTTAAACACCAACCTGAATTCTTCAGTCTAAACTAAATTACTAAATGAGCAATTAGTACCAGTTTTGGAAAATAGTAATGAAATACAAAACAAAATAACGCAAGATATAAAAATAAATCTGCTAGAGTATGCGTGATCGAATTTTTGATTTGATTTAAAAAAGAAGGCTTAAGGAAAAAGAATTGATTATTTTTGTTAAATAGTATTTGTTTTTCCACATACATGTACGTTAAACTTTTCTAAGCAAAGTAATGTTTTAGGTTATTCGCATATATCCAAAAACACTATTGTACCGTGCATAAAGTTTTATAGAAAATATAAAATTAAACAAAAAGAAACTTCCAATATCGTTATAAGTGGTCTTGACCAAATCCATGAAAATAATTTATATTTTTATGGGTCAATTTAAAAAAAAGTACACAACGTGTTTTGTTTTGCTTATTTTTAAAGTTTTTTTTCAATTCGCCTGTAAGAGTGGCCAATTTATGTAGAAATTTATGAAGAATCCGGCGGTACTTTTAGGCTCTCAAAAAATCAATATTTTTGGATTTTTTTTTTAGGTTTTCTATGATTTCTATCTTGAGCGACACACACCAAATATGTATTAAAAATCGCTAAAAATGCAAAAATATTTCAAATTCAAGGTTACTACGATGTTCTTTTGTTTCTTAAGATTTACTTTTGCGAAAATCATATTTTCGATTATAAACAAAAAATCAATATTCAACTTTTTTTAATTTTTATGTAAATGTTTGTTAAAATAATACTTAGAGGCTACTTGCAAAGTAATAGGCTTGTAACAATGTATTTAAAAAAACTGCAATTATAAGCGTGTTAAGGGGAAATATCTAAGTGTGACGCTCAAGATATTTTGTGACGATCAAGAGATTTTGTTGCACGTAAACAAGAAATAATGCCAAATATAAAGTTTAACAAAAAAAATATTATTCTTTTATAAAAAAAAAATAAAAAAAAAACAAAAATTCTTCAAAAAACAAAAATTGTTATACAAAACTAAACATGTACGTATTCTTTGATGTCTTTACCAAAAATAAAAAAAGGAAGCAATTCTTGAAGAAACTTATACACATATGTAAAAATTTGACACAAAACAAAAACTTAACTTAATTTATTTTATAAATTTTCATTCGAATTATTATTCTGAATCTGTATAAACTTCATGAAATGACAAGCGGCTTTGTTTTTTTTTCATTCTCATTCATTTTTACCACCTTTGAATTAAGTTTGTGGCAAAAACAGAATCAGTCAGTAACAATAAAAATTAAACTCAAATATACCACGATTATATCTTTCTTTCTTTTTCTTTTATATTCGTCATTACGCGCTATATCGAGCTTTATTTTCTCTCGATATCTTCTTGCTCTTTCAGCCGTTAATTTTGTGGTTTTACTCTTGCAAATTAAAAAATAAAATCAAAATTAAGCATTTTAAGCCATGAAGCAATATATTTCAAAAGTGATGTTCATTAAATATTTGCTTATTTTGTTTTTTTTTTTCGTAGGCAATTTATTTTTCAAATTCACAAATTATAAAAAATGAGTTGAAACCATGTAATCAATGATTATCAACTTAAATTTTTTACATTTATTATATTCACTTCTAAAAAAAATTAGCGTGACGCTCAAGAAAATTTATCGCGCCCTTACCATGGTGTTCACAAAAACTAAGCAAATGCACACTTTTTTTAATAGATTTTTTTCGCTTTTTAACTTTTGTAATAATTAAAGTTTGTACTTTCCTTACGTTATTTACTTTATTTAAACTTGAAATTGAAAACTAGTAATATTACTTGATTTATAAAAATGTGACGCTCAATGCAAATTGTGGGGACAACCTTTCTTCAAATTCGCACTAATTAAATTTTGACGACTATAACAAATCAAAATACAAGAAAGAAACACAATAATTAAAATACTTTTATTAAATGTTGCATATTTACTTTTTTCTTGATTTTATTTTATTTTGTTTACTAAAAATTCTAACGGGGGACACATGCTTTTGTATGGAAGCATTCGGAGTGAGAAACAAAACACCATTCTGAATAAACAAAAAAAAAACAAATATACAATTTTGAGAATTACGTTTTTTTTGTTACATATTCCTCGCTGATCACTCTCATATTTTTGTTTTTTTTTGTTTTTTTTTACCTCAAATAGTAGTGTAAATTGTGGGGACACAAAAATTGCGTTTTTTTTTTTAAATTGACCCTTATACATATATATTTGAGTTGAGAGAGTACATTTAATGTATATTTAAATAATGTTTTCTATAAATAATTAAACATTTATATTGGAACATTAAATCAAATTCACATTAATCGTCAACATATTCAAATCATTAACATCAGAAATCGTATTAATTTTTATTATTTTATTTTTTAACAATTAAGTCCACTGTGCAAATTTTCGAAAAAACCATTAAAGACCCATTAAAGTACTCGTAAGTCATTTTCTACTACGAGCTATTTATTTTATTTCTTTTTTATTCAGAGCATCAATGTGAAATAGACTAACCCTCTTTGCGAATCCTTGGATAAAAAATCAACAGAATTTCGCCAGTGTTCCCTGAAGGCTGTCAAACGTAATTTGGTTAAAATTTTGAATTATGTTAAAATTATATTGAAATCCATAAATAATGCTTCGCTATATTAAATTTAATTTTATTTAAAAATTAAGCTATTTAAAAACTGTGTATTACAATCGTTTTACCTGCAATTTTAAAATACACTTTTAGATATAAGTCAGTTTACACGTGACTGACTTATATCTGTGATACACGAAGATTAATTTATCAGTTTCGCATGTAAATTTATGCCAAATAAACTTCGAAATTCTTTAGCGGAAATATTCTTCAAGTTTTTTGAATTTCCCAACTATTCAAATATAAATCATACATGCCCCTACGATATATTTGAATATATGTATACTAGGGTGGAGCGATATTTTTTTTCGAATTTCGATTCTCCTGTACTGTATGAATCGATGTTCTGTGCCCTTAAACATGCTGAAAAAAAATTTCAGCTTCCTAGGTCAAGGTCGTTAGGTGGCGCAGAGGACTTTAATTTTTTTGGACCAGATCGTTTTCATATTTATTAACGCAATCTACAATTTCTTGATATTAAACATTACTTGTGTCTTATAAACTAAAAATGTATTAAAAATAAAATACATTTGATTACATTTGATTAGTTTTTTTTAGTTAATTCAAATTAATTCAGTCTTTAATATATAATAAATAAGTGTAATGATATATCTTGTCTGGCCTTAATTCTGGAACGGATAAAACCATCTCTTGCTTCTGATCCACAGACTGAGTTTGAAGCTTCAGTGACGAGTTTGACGCACCTTTCCACGGCATGAGTATGGCAAGGAAAGTTTTCAAATTCAATAATTTTATTTTCCGAACGAATTAACTTTACAATTTCCGCATAAGTATATTTCATTGTCAATGGAGGTTCTGTTATTTTCACATTTGCCCAATCTATCAAATCATAGTAATTTGTCGCATTTACTTGTAGCACAGGAAGACAGAACTCACGAACTTTCTCTGTGGTATGTCTTTTTCTGGCTTCTGACACTCTTTAAAGAGCCAATTCCCTTATTTGTGGATCATCATCTTGTAGCATAGCGAGCAAAATATTTTCTGGATGAGCAAAGTATGAATTTCTTTGTATAGTTTTTAAAACGATTATTTTAAGGTCATCTCTTAAATACAAACTTCTTTTCACCATGTTAAAAACATGAAGTGGGCCATGTTTACAAGAAGACCTTGACTTTATGTCAAACCATGTAGGTGTGTACACTTTCATAACGAAAAGCGCTAGTTGTTTTAGACTATCTGATGGATAAGCAATACCAATATACAAACGAAGAATCCTATTAGCACAAGTTAACCATCGAGAGTGTGCTCATTTCCATGGGTCTCTTCTAGCTATACTTGGTGAAACTAAGCCAGCTGAAATGGCAGAACATATTTCGTATAAGTATTTTTATCAACTTTTGGCAATTCTGTGGAAATTATTTCAAAAGCTACTGGTTTAAAATCAAGGCACTTGTTAAGTTGTTTTCCTATATCGCCGGAAAAACTATTAGAACTTGTAGTGGTTCCATCGATAAACACATAAACCATTGTAAAGGTCGTTTCAGATGTTTTTCTAATAAAGCAATTACACCATTTTTATATCCAGTATTGACAGCCGTTCCATCACATCCGACTGCAACCAAAGATAAATTAAAGTTATACTTTTCTTCCATGAAGCCAAGGATATTTTTTTGAATATTAACTGCTTTTCCCGAATCTATCGACAAATGACCTATATACTCAGAATTTGGTTCAGATATCAGCGAGTTCTTCTGTAATTGTCTTCCGGTGTGACTCATTTTTGATAGAATTCATAACTAAGGTTTTGTCTTTACGACCGTCAAAATCAAAATAAATAGCCATCAGAGGTTTTTTGCAAGTAATAGAATTCAGCTCTTTGCGCATATTTTTTCTTTCTCGACATATTTTACTTCGGTCTATTACGTATGATGCATTTTGATGATGCATAGGTCCTATAACGTTTAAACTTAACAATAAAATCTGCAGATCGATCTGAAACTCCGGTTTTGTCACATGCCAAAGCAAGACTTCGCAACTTATGTCGCATCTGTTTACTTTATATATTATGTACAAACTCATATAAACCTCTAAAAAGGACCTTTTTATCCTTTGATCCAGATCACTAAATATTGACGTCAGGACAAAAAAAAATTGAGAAACGTCTTAAAATGAATCAAATTTTTATATTAGTCTAATGTACATATATGTATGCATGAGAGGCCAGCAGTTGAAATCGATTTATGGAAGTGTAAATTTAATTTCAGTAATGCTGATTCTTTACAAATTTCATATTAGAAAAACAGTGCAAAATTTTATTTAATTTTATTAATCGTTAATTTTATTATATAAAATTTTGTTAAATTAAATTCACACATATTTGTTCAAGTCTCAACTTATCGTTCGAATTGTATATTCTAAGAAATTCATTTAAACGTATAAAAAGTACGATTTATTAACATTCCTTATGCCTTAATTGTAGAGTTTGTTGTCTAATTTTAATCAAAATTTACGTTTTTCATGTCTTCAAACCGAAAACCGATAATGTTCTTTGGGTTTTTCTTTTTAAACTAATATAAATTTAAAAATTAAAAATATCTAATATAAAATTTATTGAATTGATTGATCATTTCTCCTACTAATAAAAAAAAAACTTCAAAAGTGAGTTTCTAGCCAACGTTTTATGTTTTCATTAAAAATACATTTATAAATTATTTATACAACTATTATAAAATCATTCAAAATACAATTTATCAAATATGTAAAAACTTACTAAATCTAGAACGACAAATATCATTGAACTCAGAAAATGTAAGTTTTCCTGCCTATATCCCAATGTTAAGTTTACAATGAAATTAAAAAAAAAATAATTTTTGCCAAAAGTTCATATCTATTTAAATATAAAACCAAAATTAACTTATGCTCAAACAACTGATGACCAGACTAAAGGACTATTTGCAACTGCATTCAATTAGGTGCAAACGTAACGTTTGAGCGATAGTTACTAAATATTTTAAAACTTTTTTATTCCATTTTGCATATTTTGACAATTATAGATGTATATTACGGCGCTTTAAATTGCATTTTTCTTCATCAGACAAGCGATAAATAAAAGAGATTTTTCATACAATGTAGACATTTTTTTTGTGCCTTCAATTAGATTTTTCATTTTATACTGCACTTTTAGCATTTTGAAGGTTTAACAACATAAACCTACGACTTTGCTCAAAACGTGTCATACAATCTACAACATACAACAATTACAACTGAGATTTGAACAAATATGTATTGGGTATTACAAAAGTTTTCTTAGTAAACCCGAACACTGCAATTAATACCGACGATTGGTTTATGTTCAATAAATAAAATCGTTGCAATTGTGTATTCACCCTGACCAATGCTAAGCATATTCAGAATTTTTGTATCCAAACGACAATGATCAACAATCAAGTCGTGCTAAAAGAAAATGAAATTTAAAGTTTCATTATAAAAGAAAGAAAGAAAAACAATAAATTTCGTAACTTACATTATAGGGACAAGTATGATTTATATTTGAATATGTCGTTAAGCCAAACATATTGTAAAAAATCTCCGCCACAGGATTACGTCTTTTATTGCGAAAAAACTCACACAAATCTACCCTGTATTGATAAATAGGTTTTACTGTCGAATCTCCACGTTTTATTACTTTTAAACTAATCTAATAAATAAATATTTATTAAAGCCGCAATTGCGATAACTGCATAAGAAGAAAACATACGGAGGTATTATTTACAGCTTTTAATAATTTAAAATACACCGATATTTCAGTTACATCCCGTCTGATAGCCTTCAGAACACATTTTTCGAAATCTCCCACTTTTACATCCAATGACTTGCATTGCAAATTCACTAATTTAATATTAACGCGCTGTAAGAAATTGAAAACTTGTCAGAGTTATTGTGTAAAAAAAAAAAAAATATTAAAAGAATTGCTTACACACTGCACTTGACAATTTAGAAGAAAATGAAAAATTAAAATAATTTTAAAAATGTTTATTTTTTTCATATTTTTAAGCGTTTGTTGTTCGTTTAACTTGAACAATTTTCTAAACTGATTTTTTTAGTTTGCCATGGAGTAACGTTTAATTGGCGTTTAATATAACTTCAATTACATATATTTAAGTAAATGTTGTTTTAATGTTAATGTCATTACGGTCAATCGAGTCAGTGGTTTTTCGTATATACTTATTTTTACTGTTGACTTTAAACGAATACGTATTGGACTCTATTGTGGAACATAGCACACACTTAGCACACACGGTTATGAATATTTTTCAGTTTTACCAGTTTGGGAGATTTACCATTGAGGGAATTTTTATTTGTTATGGGACATTTTTGTTGCTTAAAATACTATGTAGAGCACTGATGGCAAATATGGTACAATTGTACTTTTTTTGATACATTTTAAACACAGTTGGTACCGTGGTACTACCACGAGTCATATAGTACAATTTCAAAATACTGTTTCATTAAAATTTGGTATTTCTGATGAAACAGATAAATATTAGCCATGTCACATATAAGTTACTATTAGTGTAACAGTGCAAACAAAAGAGATTTTATTAAATTTCATGAACATTTGGGATCTGATATCAATATGATCTTTAAATATGCATCTATAAGTTGATTATTACGACAATAAATTTTTAGTTGAATTATCGAACAATATAAGTCTTTGACATATTTATTTACATTAAATGATTTTGAGGCTGAATTCAAAAACTAAAGCTTAAAATGTAATTAACCAGGATTTCAAAATCGTTAGAAGTTAACTCTTCTATTTCTTTTTTTCTTATGCTTGGTTTTACTATGTCATTTTTATTGTCAAATTGTCCAAATTCTTGACGGGTTGTCATATCATGATTTTCGTGATTGCAAACATAGATGTCGCCATATGACAACCCGTTTTCATACAATTGTCAAGAATTTGGACAATTTGACAATAAAAATGACATAGTGAAAACAAAGTGAAAACGCGGCCTTATAATAAAAATTCTAGTTATTTTTACCAAGGTTAACTTTTCGCAAATGACTCGATACTTCATAAATAAGAATATTTTTTTTATTTTATGATTATTTAACAAATATTAAAAATGGTACCATGGAGGTCTAAAAAGTACGATTTATTTATATAGTTGGTACGAAAAACAAAAACCCATTTTCCATCACTGATGTAGAGCAAGCTTGGCTACAGTTATCGCTAAGCCACCGTTAGACTTGGAACCCTATTTAGTTCGATACCGCTATTAAATAATCCACATTAGCGTGACCATAATATACATACACATACATACATAATAATCAGTGTTGTCAGTTTAGTAAAGTTCGAGATTTTATGCACTTTCAGTTTCATATTTAATTTGACTAAATTGTAAGAATTTAAATATATATTTTTTGATAATATACAGCTAACAGCCTGCATTGATACACGATTTCCAATTGTATTGCAAAAGTTTATATTTGTATTTGAAAATATTAAAATAAGTTTCTGAAAAGCTTTGAATTGAATTTTAGATATTTCTATATTAGAAGTTTCTAATTATATTTCAGAATTGTCCATCAGAATTTCAGGAAATTATATTAAACATTTGTGAAATACAATTAGAAACTTTTTATTAATATACCATTTGCTAATATATTTGTTATTATTAAAAAAATTAAAAGAACATTTAACATGAATGAATATTTATTTAATTAGTTTAATAATTCCCTCTTTGTAAAAAATGTTTAAGTAAATTTTTGGGACTTTTTCGCATTTGTACGAAAATTGCACTTTTTATAGTACTTAGACCCAATGTAATGATACCTTTTGGATTAAATAATCATCACCCAAGAATTTTCCATTTATTTTACATCTGGAGACAATGTTAGATAATGCCAGTTTAATGGTGAATGAAAAGGTGTGGATGTCAGGATTATGTTAATAAAATGTGTAGATTTTTGTACGATTCTGTGACGGGATTTATTTTTTGATTCTTATGCATTAAAAAATTATTTAAGTTCCAAAATTGCTACCCCGGCATATAACAAAAAGGCCTTAGTTTATCAGATAATTTGCAAAACAATTGAGAGAAAGTATTGTGAATTTAAATATTTATTTTACTATGAAACTAACATTGAATTTGACTTTAAATTATAATTTCTTGTATCTGTCAGCACAATTACGATTAGCATCATTTAATAATAGCAGATTTTAGTAACTAAGACTTCTAGTGACATTATTCTCATATAATCTAATATAAACTTGCATCATACGAGTATATAAGTAAACGGCGGTAAACTA
The DNA here is from genome assembly GCA_950370525.1 of Bellardia bayeri. Taxonomy (NCBI): domain Eukaryota; kingdom Metazoa; phylum Arthropoda; class Insecta; order Diptera; family Calliphoridae; genus Bellardia; species Bellardia bayeri. The sequence goes on along the minus strand of OX493268.1, from coordinate 42,756,941 downwards.
CTCAAGTGTCTTTAAAAGAACTCATTTAAATTTAAAAATAATAGAACCCTGAGTTTTTAGTTGAAAAGTCAATAGTCACAACTATTTTATTCCTCGAACAACAAGTATATGTATCATTAAAATTTTCTGTTTTGTGGACCAATAATATTGAGTCAAATTTAATTAACAATTTGTTATAAAGCCGGACTTTATGAGTAATTATTTTACTAAAAAAAATAAAAAAGTGCAATATTAACAACAAATTTTACGTTTGAAATTGCATCAATAATAGTAGAATAATTTAAAAAAAAATTATTGCTTCTTTAAATATGAAACACATCTTTTAATTAGAAGTTTCTGAAATACAATTGCTAATAATGTAGAGTAATTTTATTTAACGGTTTTCCCCAAGAAGATACACAGAAAAAAATAAAAATGAGTTTCAATTAAAATATTTGTGGAATCAATTAAAAATTTAATTGAAATCGGACCTGTAAACAAAATGATAGTATCAATTAAAAAAAATGTGAGATTTAATTGAAAATATCAGAAAAAGTAATTGAATCAATTAAAATTTTAATTAAAAATTATTTTAAAATCAATTAAAGGTTTAATTGAAAAAAAAACATGATTTTTTTTTCTGTGTAGCAAGAAGTTTGCTGACATTGCTGCTCCATCATATAGCTTTTAATGTTTAGCTAAGTTTAGACGATATGTTGATATGATTAAAATTAGCTGCAAATTCCTATGGCATATGTTAGACGTTTACACGATATGTTGAAAGTAGCAAATTTTTTGATGTCAGCATATGTCAGCAAATGAAATGTCAACATAAGAGTTAGCATACGATTTTTGTGTTTATACGATATGTTGAATTGTATGTAGTGCTACATATGCTGAGTCGTATAAACATTTGTTTGTGAAATTATTCAGTTCATATTGCTTGTACAGTGCTGATTTTGGATGACGATGAAGTGGAATTAAAAGCAAAAAGACGCAGAGTTTGCCAAAAGAAATGGGTAGAACGACGAGAGGAAGAAAGTTATTGTGTAAAATTATACAAGGAATTGGTATAAAAAATAGAGCATATTTTATTGTAAAAAACAGAAAAAATAATAAATAATAAAATATTGCAGAACTTACCAACAAAATCGAGCTAAATTATACACTAAATATGCAAATAATGCACGAAAACATGTAAAACATTTATAATAATTTATTGTTTATTTCCAGAGACCTGTGTCTATTAATTTGAACAATGCCGCCGGCCACTATATTGCGTTTTGTGTTCTTGTGTGTGTATGTTTGTAGGTACATATGCAACAAGAAATGTATTTACATAAAAAAACTATCTGCGGCTGGGCTTAAAGGTCGTGATACACTATCCACACAATCGTACGATTAATTCACTGGAAAATCTGACCGATTTCTATCACACTCAAAAAAATCGCAACAAAGTATGTCATAGGTGCCACACTAGTAAACAAAAAAGATGCAAAAACATATGTTTTTGTTAATGTAAACAAACGCAGTTTTCCGCCATTCAAATAAATATTTGTGTTCAATTATTGTGTTGATATATGTGAATACCTATAATAAATTATATAAACTATACAAACAATTAAAAAATTTTAAACGTCTGTTCTTTAGATTATAATTTGTGATTTAAATCAATGAAGCCGACATTGTTGTTTTCTTATCAGCTTTATTAGAAAATACAACTCTGATCGCATATGCATATGAATTTGCCATATGCTAAAAAGCTTGCATACGCTTGTCAACAAATAACATATCTGTCAACATACGCAGGAAATTTGTCAAACACTAATAATATTCTGTTTACACAATATGCTAAAATTACCAAAATACGTTTGTTGGCATTGTTAACAAAATGTTAGCAAATGTTATTAAACATACGTATGCTGAAAAAATTTTGCGTTTACACGATATGTAAGCTGATTCAACATATCGTCTATACTTAGCTTTATATTAAAAATTTTAATAATACTTGGTTTTGCATTCCTCAAATTTGGGTACTAAATAGTTTAGGTTTTTGAGATTCGACCTTTTCAAAATTCGAGGATTCAGAGGATTCAAATCCATTACTTTCACATAATCTAACTTGATTTTGTCCACATTTAATAATGACACATGGCTTTCTAATAGATTGAACAGTAGCAGTTCCTTCATGAAAATAACCAAAAGTAACTGTTTTCGTAACTAGCAAATTTTAAAGTATATTTTTACTTTTTTATTGCAGGACAATGTTTGCCTCAAAGGATATCGAATGGATGAACAACAACTACATTTCTTCAAAAAACAAATTAGTTTCACAAAATGATGTTTTGTTTTTCTTTTCTACAAAAATTAAATTTCATACCGTAATTTTACAGTTTAAGTGAGAAAAAAATCAGTTTTGGAGGAAAAATATATATTTTTTTCAAATTTAAATATAAAAATAAATTTCAAGCCTAAAAAGTACATAAAAATAGTCTATAATTTAAAAATAGTTTTAGAGCACATCAATAAATAAGTATGAATTTGATAAGATATGCGTTTTGTTTAATATGCCGCTGTGTATGCTTGAGTGAAAGTCTATGAGACACACGTAATTAAGTAAAAGTATAACATACCTTAAGGCGTCAATTTAAGTACATATGTAAATAATAATGGCATGGTACCTAATAAGCAATTTAGAAATAAATTTGATTTATGTCTGTCTATATGTTTAAGTTGTAATAAAAACTCTTTACAATTTATTTAAATTAAACTCAATAAAAATATTTCATCTTGTTATTATTAAATAAATTATTGTAATCTTTGCCATCATCACCATTTAGAATAACTTGTGATAATCATTGTTTTCGAAAATAATCTTTAACGAATCAAAATACTCACACTCTTCAGCAGTCAACACCACAAAGAAACCAAAACACAATAATGAAACAAAGTATATGTAACTGAGTTTATAAAGAGTTCAAACAGGAAACAAAAGGCGTTGTGCATAGCTGCAGACTCATTTTAATTTATTTAAAATTTCCTAGTCATCTTCAACGTCAGCCATTGTCTTAATGTTTGTATCTGAGCATACATGTATGCAATGTTATAGTTGTGTGTTATGTGTGATTCTGTGTCGGCATGTGAGTGTGTGTTGTTGTTATAAATAATTAAATTCCTAATTATCTCGACACACAAAAACTTTTACACCCACTCCACCACGCTCAATCATTTATAAGCTGTAAAATATGAGTATTTGTATGAGTTCATTAGTGCTTGTGTGTTTGTGTAAAATACATGCATATTTGCACGCACACATACATCTCTCTCTCTCTCTCTGTGTATGTTTAATGAAACTGACATTTAGATTTGTTTAAGTCTTTTTCTCTGAGATTTTAGTTATTAGCCCATTATTATCCTTTATGAACCGCTTTACCCGTGTGTTACTCGCATATTTATGTTAAAGTAACCGCAGAGTAAATACGTACATACTCACACACCTATATATTTATATGCCTATGCAGAAGTTTTTTTTCATACATACATATCTAAAAAATTTAAATGTTCTGTGACATTGTCGTTGTCATTTAATTAAATTTAATAATTTATTACTTCAATTTTGCTTTCGTTGGAAAGTAACAGAAAGTGAACATTTTTTATGGTGTAAATTAGAAAATTAATATTCATAGTGCCACTTGTGATTTTTCTCTGGCTTTTAGGATTTAGTTTAAAAATCTTTATTAAACATTATTTTACCTATACATAAATATTCAGTTGCAAACATTAGACCTGTCCTTGAAATGGCCTTAAAACTAATAGATACAGAATTTAGAGACAATCTGATAAACAGATTTTAAATATGTGTTTACAATTTTATTTAGTTTAATATTTGTTAGCATATTTTCCGATTTGTTACCAGCTACAGTTTTAAAAACAGATAACTTAACATCAATTCTAAATTAATGAGCTGAAATATTTACCAATTGTGATACAAAATAATTGATTATATGGTTTACATTATGAAAGAAAAATTATAAAAAAAACAGCGATTTTTCGAACATCACAAAAGAAAATTGCAATCTTAAATTTGTGAAAAATATTATTGAATACAAATAAAATGGCATTAAAATGCAGTTTACCGAAAAATGTCCGTTAGATCTGAATTTCTAAATATGGTAGAATACATTTCCGTATTTGTATTCATTCATTTCACATTAAAAAACAAGTAAGAAAGTATAGTCGGTCAAGCCCGACCATATATCAATAAAACAGTTTTCAGGTATGGACGATATTACCTATTATGGACCGATCATCCATATATTTAGTGTCATGACTTCGGTGAATATAAACATTATGTGTGTTAAACTTTATCTCGATGTAAATAAGTTTAAAAGATTTATGGAGGTTAAAGTGAATTACGAAGAGGGTCTTAAATGGGAGTTTTGACTATTTATGAACTGACTATTGTAAAATTAGGTGTCAACCTATTTGTACATAAGAAACTCATTTTTGTTAAATTTTATTCGGATAACAACATTTTTAAGAGATTTATTGTCATTAAAGTGATTTCGGGAAGTGGGCCTTATATGGGAGCTACGACTAATTATGGACCGATCTTTACGAAATTTGTGAATGTGATTTAGCTTCACTTATTACTCATTTGTGGTGAAATTTGTTTGCATATTACATAATTCAAAGATTTATGACCAGTAAACCCCAATTTCGGGAGGACATTTGTATGGGGGCCAGGTGAAATAATGGACCGATTTCCACCAGTTTCAAGTATATCCGTCCTTGGGTCGAAAAAATATCACGTACCAAATTTTATCGAAATATCTTCAAAATTGCGACCTGTACTCTGCGCACAAGCTTTACATCGTTAAATCGACTCACGAAGTGATTCCAAGTCCATCTGTAAACTTTAAGGTGGGCGTAGGACCAATATTTATGGGCGTTAGAAACATCAGCACAAATACATTATATCCTCCCCACTATGTGGTGTAGGGTATAATAATCACAAATGCATGATAAATATAAAATTAGAAAATTCCAATTTAAATTTCATATTATTTTAATATACAATTTTCTTTTTCTGCATGGTCAAACTTGTCAAATATTTGCCGACAAAAAGACGTAACCACTAAGTAACTTCTTATTTAGGCTAACGCACAACAAATATGTAATTTTAATTTATTTGATGCTGTTTGATCTTGCAAAACTCTTGTAAGAGTAAACAATGTCAAACAAATTTGTGCTAAAACAAGTGGTTACGCTTTTTTGAGTAAATATTTGAAAAATGTGACCTTAACTTAATGAACACTGATCAGCAGGAAAACCGGAATCATGCAAACCGGTATCTTGACCAATCCCTAAATTCTTCTTATTTTTTCAATATGATACTTTTGCTACAAAATAAAATGTAAGATTTTTTAAATTTTAGGTGCATAATATACATTTTAGAACATATTTCCGGTCCGCCTGATGCTTTTTTTTTAGTACTAAATTAGAAAAACGAATTTCTAGGATATTTTTTTAATCCTTAGCCTATCAAAATGATACAATTATTTATAAAAATATTGTGCAAATAGATTTTTAGATACATATATCGTAAGTTTGTTTTAAATTTATCTTAATAAACCATTATCTTACCACACTGAGTTTTATACAATTATTTCTTAACCATGAAAGAAAAATGAAGATATCGTCTAAAGACATCCTTCGATTAAGGATGATTTTTACTGCAAAATCCTGTTAAAACTAATATCATTACATGTAACATAATTGGAAGAATTGGACAACCTTATATTGAAATTCTGCAAAAAGTAAACTAAAGCAAATATTGAAATTCAGCAAAATATCACAGGAGTATGAAATATTTGATTTTGATCCTTTCATATTTTTTCTCAATTTAAAAAGGTAAAATGTTAAATATTTAAAGCCGGCGGATATTTTTCTAAATTGTGTTGAGAATATTTTGAAACATTCAAAATTTATCAATAATTTTTACTAATTTGGCAAAAAAACAACTTAAAAGTACTTAAACAAATAAACTAATGAAGACCTGTTACATAATCAATGTCACAATGTTAAATATACATACGAGTAGGTATAGCCTAAAAAACATTTGTGGGAAACTGTTTCTTAAATTGTTAAAAACATGACATATGACAGGAATTTTTAGCAAATACTAAAAATAAAAGGAATTAGGTAAAAATTTACCACGATTCCGTAATTTTCAAGACATCTTTTATCCAAAATTTAGCTTTTTTATACAACACGTTATGAATTTAAAATTGAGGTTACAGAATTATAAAATCGTTATTAAATTAACCAAATCAAACGGAATTATACTAACGAACTCATTCCGAATATTTGAGCTTCTTTAGATTCCGCTCAATTTTGTAAATTCACTAATGATTTCATCATTATGCTTCAACATTTTTAGTTTGGCATCGTTTCATAGACAATTTTGTAATTTGTTGAAAAATGAAAATCGTTATAATTTGTATTTTTTGTATATGGTAGTTTGTTTGATTGATTGATTGATTTCAACTCTAATTACACAAAAACACCCCAGTATTTTTGGTAAATTAAATTATTATTAAAATGAGAAAATATAAATAAACAGCCATGTCACAGAGGTTAATTCCGTTCGGAAGTGGAATTAATTCCGTATTTTGCATCTGCAGAAAAAGTAAAACGAAAATTTTTTTCGAAATGAAAGTACTTTTAATTATAAGTTATTTAATTATTAATTTAATTTAAAAAAATGTTTCGTTATACTTTTTCTACAGATGCAAAATACGGAATTAAACTCTGTGACATGGCTGAAATATTAATTCAAAAAATGAAAACTACAGGTGAATTCCATATGAAAATGTTTTATCGTTTTATTTTTATATAACCAATCAATGTGTGGGATTAATTATTCTTTCTAAAGAAATGATTTGCTTGCTGCATTGTAAAATGTTAATTTTTTTTTTAATTTTAGAATTCCAATAGATTTTGGTAGAGCTACTTCACGTTCCCTTTAATTAGTTTTAATTTAAAGCAAAATATCGAAATAGTTCTATTTGCGATCGGAATGTAACTTGAAAACAATTTTCGAACGTCTACCAAATTCTTAAGAAATTTCAAAAATTTAAGCACAAAAACATATACATATGTACATACATATACGAATAACTATATGTATATTGCATGTGTGTATGTAAATCCAACGAATGCAGTACATATTCAATATTACAAACTTACAATTTAAATTAATCCAAAATGTTGTTTAAATGAATAAGAAGATGTAAATCCAAATTCCAAATTATGTTCAAGTTTTAACATACATAATAATTTAATATGAATTTCACACCCGATAAAAAGTATTCACTTATAATTTTTTTATTTGATTTAGAATTCAAGGTAATAATAAACCTTTTCCTTTTTCTTTTTAATTAGAGTTTGTAGAAGGTATTATTTCTTTTAAATAATTTTCTTTCACTCATTAAAAACACAATCACAAAGAAACACGTGCTCAAAGGACGTTAAAAGGAACAAGAACAAACGAACAAGCAAGCGTGTTAATTAATATTTGAAAAGCTCTTGAATTTAATTTTTTTTATTTGTAAATATATTTTGTTTCAAGCTAAACAATAAATAAATACACGTATTTATGAATACTTAAAACATTAATGACGACTTAATATTGAAATATGTATGTTTGTGTTCACTTAGCAAATGTCAAGCAGCAATTTAATATGAATCGAATAGAATTTAAGGAAAAATCGGCAGATATACAACAAAACAAAATGTCCGCACTGTACGTAATGCAATGTTTTACATTCAAACCGCAACTGATTTGGAAAAATCAACGAACAGCAGCAGAAGGATGCGGCAAGTGCGTTGTTTGTTGACGATGTTTGACAACAGTCCCAAAGGAGACATGAAGTCTGTGTGTGGTAAATTCTATATCGTTCATACCTTTAGCTTCAGCCAACACAAACACAGAAACTCACAATACTACTCCCACTATTCGCATTTAGGACGTTGCTTGTGATGCACACACAAGTTGGTGTTTGGATTATTGAAGTTGTTGTTTTCATTTTTCACTTGAACAAGTGGTGGAATTTTCATTTCATTCATGAAGTCAATGTAAACAATTGCATGTTTGAGAGCTTATGTGTTCGACGGAAAATTGTCTGGAGTTCATAAATGTTGTGAGCAGTCAGGCGCAGTACATAGTTCTCTTGTAATCCACAAGTTCTCAAATGAAAATTGTAACAGATTTTCAGTCGTTTTACGAATAATAACGGATTTTCAAATTCAACAAGTTAGATGAAATTAAAAATGTTTTGAATGCAATAAATTCTTAAATAGCTTAAATTCAAAATCCTGATTTGATTATTGTAATTTTTTTATTTCAGTGACAGTGTGACCGAAACTGATAGCACAAATAACAAATTTATATTTAATTATAGGTAAAATTTAGCGTTAATTTTAGAATACCTTTTATATGTATGTGTTAAATTTTTATTTTCCTCATAAATTTAGAAATAATTAAAAGCATTCCAGTAACATCGTGGAATAAAAATAATTTTCAAAGTTTTTCTTGAAGAAGCAAATAAGGCAATTAACTCCACTTTGTGGTAGGTACTTAAAACTATTAAACGAATTGCAATCGTTGCCCAAGTTTATATAGAAATGATAAATATTAAATTTATTACTGAGGTCCAACCACTATTTAGAGTAGAGTTGCAGCCCGACGATAGGAAAGAAATAGGCAATGAAATTCATCCGTAGGATAACCGTGCAGAAACCTTTACAGCGTAATAAACCTGTACAGTATGTTAACTGTCAAGAGTATGGACATACCAAGAACTATTGCTGTATGTGTTGCATGCAGAGACCTGCACCTTTCGACAGAGTGTGATATTATTAATAAAGCTCTTAAAAGCAAATGCGGAAACTATGGCGGCGATCACTCGGCTTGCTATCGCGGGTGTCCAGTTTATAAAGCGTTATTAAAAAGATTAAGAGAGACGCAAAAGTTAATAAGAGGTGAAATAGTGGAGTCACCAATGATAAACCGCAACAATACTTCCAATTCGGAATATCCTAGTGTTTCTATCTTCAAAGAAAATATAATTTGTACTAAATTCAAAAATTAAAAATAATAAGCTGGAACTTCCAGCCATGCAACACACTATATAAGATCTTTTAAGAGCGCAAAACCAAATAATTCAAATATTCCTGACAAGTAAATGAGTTTTTTGAAAATTTGTCGTTAACATAGGCTTGAACCAACACAAAATCTGAATTGTCCCACTTCATGCATAATAAGTGTATAGTTGTGATGTTATTTTCGAGATTCATTTAACCAATAGATATGACTTTTATATTCCAGGATTCGCTTTCCATTTCACATATTATCCTGATGTTAAAGCAGATGGTGGTACTGGCATTCTAGTTAGAAAAAGAATAAGTAACATTCATTCGACTAGAATGAGAAAGCTCAGATTTTCTGTGACCAAGGAAAAATTCAAAGATTTTTTTAGTTGTTTTCTGGCTTGTGATGATTGTAATGACAAACACACATATTGAGGCTCTAGCTGATCAAAAGAACTGCTTGGAATGCATATCCTCTGAGCAACCAACTTATTGGCGCTCTGATCCTAGGATAATTCCTGATCTTATAGATTTTGCCATATCAAAAAATATAAATAAAACTTGTATTATGTACTACGAACTTATCATACTGTCTTTTGATATCGATCTAAATATCTATCTGGATAGACGCCTTACCTGTCGTCGCCACATAGCAGCCAAGAGGGTCCATATGAGACTGAAATCATCTAATCTGTGCTGACAAATCAACGACCAATCTAAATTAATCCTTGATTGTAAAGTCATCCTATATAAGATTGTTTTAAAACTAATTTGGCCATATGGAAATCATCTTATACAGAGGACCCAATCGAAAATTCTTAGGACCATGACGGGAACACCATGATATACAAGGAATGAAAATATCGATAGAAATTTAGAAGTACTATTGGTTAAAGATGAATTCTGAAAAATTCCTGAGAGATATACGAGTATGTATCTTGAATTTGCAAAACCATCCGAACGCACTTGCGAGATTGTTTACTAGAAATCATATACAAGCATATACAAGGCTTCGTAGAACTGATTTATCATCCTAAGTATGAAAAAAATGAAAAAATCAGTAAATATTATTTTTTTGTCATCCCAAAATTTTAATATTATATTTATTAAATTTTATGTACATATATTGTATTATTTGAATGTCATTAGTAAATCTACAAAAATAGACTCACTTATAGTTCAGAAGAAGTTGTTCTCCTCATAAAGTTGTTCTATCATCCCAAAATTTAAAATAGTGACTTGGATTTCGAATCTCACTTTTTATCAAATATCTTTATTTATTATACTTAAACCAGGGGACAAATGTGATCAATCAAAGAAGCTTGTTTTGTCGTCTTTGAATTTTATCTACATTTGGAGCTGAGGCTGTTCCACGTAACTGAATCCTATATAACGTCATATTGGTTTTATGATCAAATTATAAAATAAACACTATCCCCCTTATTCATAAAAACTTACAACAGGTTTATAAGACAAATTTACATACAAAATTTTCATTCAAAATTTGCTTTATAAACCTCTTATAAGCCTGTTGTAAGTTTTGTGAATAAGGGCATTACAATCTAAACTAACCTAGCGTTTACCCGGCATTTACACATGAAAGTGCAAGTCCGAAAAACTCACTTTTTTACTAAAACACTCACATTTTTTCACTTGCAGAGCTAGTCGAGCACTCGCATGCAAGTACATGCATGTGTAAAGGCAGGGTAACCCCCCGTTGCCACATGCAAGTGCAAGTTCGAAAAACTCAATACACTTACTAACACAATCATACTTTTCGCACTTACAGCTTAACTTGCAAGAGAATTTGCTTGTAAGTAAATTTTTGGCACTTGCCGTAAGTAGAATTACAAATGAATAAAGTGCTACCAGTGTTTAAAATAAAAGTTATGTTTCTAACAAATTTTCGGAGTTTTACAAAAAAATTATAAAGAAAAAAGAACAAAACTATTACACAACACATCCTAATAGTATTTTTAAATATAAATTATTAAACATATGTAAATTACAAATTTTTTTCCCGTATTTTTTTCTTTTGACAATACGGCAATACTGGATCCATATGCGTTTGAAAATTAACAGAATTTTATGAAAACATTTTGTTTGAAGTTTCTTTGTTGGCGACATATAAAAAATGAACTTGCACTTGTAGCCACTCAAAAAATTTAGTTGTTTTTCGTATAACCCTGCCTTTACACATGCAAGTACTTGCATGCGAGTGCTGTGTACGTATTATATACGAAAACTTATTCGAAAAACTCGACTAGCTCTGCAAGTGAAAAAAATGTGAGTGTATTGAGTTTTTCGAACTTGCACTTGCATGTGTAAATACCGGGTAAAATATGTATACTCTACTTGCAAGTAAATACTTGCATATGATAACGGGGGGTAAGCGTAGAGTTTCTGTCAATTAATTAATTTCAATTTGATTTCATTCAACAACTATGCTACACTTTTATGTAAGACGACAATCAGTATTTATTCTGATTGTGCTGTTATTTCTTGGTTATTGATATGAATAGGGGAGTAGTGTAAAGGATATACATACATACATATTAATGTATGTATGTGTATATTTCCGTTCGTTTAGGTTTATTTCCATACTTAAGAGAATTTTCTAATTATACTCGTATATGATCTTTTCAAGTAACGAGACGCTTGTTGAGGGTTTTCATGAGTGCTTAGAATAGTAACTAGTATTAACAGAAAATGTTGATGTATGTAAGTGATTGTTTGTTGGCAGTCAGTCATTGCAGTATAAAAAAGAAGCCATTGGTATAATATTTCAACAATTCCCAATTTAAAGTCTATGTGAGTTCGATATTAATGTAGAACTCTTTGTAATTAAGCTCACAAATAAATTTTGACTTTGTGCATTGCTATTAAGATAACCATTAATTGACTTTAATTTCGATTTCACTTAAAAATAACTACAATTAACAACGACCATATACTAAGAACAGACAGGCCATTTAAAGAAAATCCCCCAAACAGATATTTTTCAAAATACTTGTTTCTTACTTTTATTATTATTTTAAATGTGTTTAAGTGCACACAAAAATTAAATATCCCATTTGCACAAGTGCTACAAAGAACTATACAAAAAAAAAAAAGTCAGACAAAAACAGAACAGGGGGTAACAAGAGTTGGTGGGTGTCAGTGATGGTATGGTGGTGAAGGGTGGATGTCTGTTATGCTGTATATCAGGTAATTGTGACAATGCCAATTTGCCTCACTACCCTTAAAATTTATTTTTTTTTTTTTGTTGATTCCTTTGAATTGCCATTTACTGTCAATATATAGTTAACTAAAGGTTATTTTGTATTGAACACTAGAAATTCATTTACAGTCACTCTCGTACTTCAACAATTTTATTAACATTTTATTGGCCAACCTTGAAAAGAATTTGTTAAGAACAAATTCTAACCTGTCGTAAAATACATAATTTTCTACCACTTTAAAGGAGTATTGTCAGGAGGCAATGATCCGTTAATTCATGTGTGGGATTTCTTTTTAAGGAATACAATCTATTTTTGTTTTAAATAGTCTTTGATAAAGGACATCTGATTGCAAATTGCCAAACTGACAAAGGAATTCATTTAAAAAGACTTAAAATACACATTATTGGGTAATATACATATGCATGTGTATTTCGTAAAAGTAACTTCAATGTATATAAGAGCACTGTAAACAATGAATCCTTTTTTCATTGTCAAGAAACTAAATATTTACTATTCCTCGTACTAGTTATAACTTTTTGCAATGTTTTGTGGCAAAACGACTTAATAAATTTAAAATCTAAGGATTTTAATCCTCTTTAAAGTTATAAAAAAACATGGAGATTATTTGTGTGTTTGTCTCCTAGTACATAAAATGAATATATTTGCATATCTGTACATACATATGCACTTCATTATAAAATTCAAATATGTCCAATAAGAGGCACACTTGAATATAAAAGTTAAATTTTAAACCGTTCGATAAAATTTGCCTGATGTAATAAATCTTTGACAATCGGGCCAATTCGAATATTAGTAAACTGTGTCTGTGTCAAGACGAAAAGATTTATAGTTTTTTTAAAAATATTTTTTATAGGTTTTGTAAAAATATTTCGCCCACCAAAAAACTAAAGATTTTGTTCATGTAGCAAAGCCAAGGTTAAGTAATATTTTTTTTTAATATTTATTAAAAGCCATGGAAATGTTACGCATTTCTTAACGAATAATTAATTTAATATTTTTGTAACGATCATCAGAGTTATATTGACCCCATGGACAGTAAAGAGTTAATTTTGACTACAATTTAAATAACGGAACTCATTGAATATTTCCCTTAAAGATTATCCTTTTCCGTATTCCTGGAAATCTTAAGTATATTATTCCTATGGACTGAATAATAATCAAAACAGAACTGATTATAACAAATTTTTATAAATTTATGCTGGGTTTAAATAAATAGACAGACTGCGAATTGAATGTGAATTTTTCAGGAGAAAAACAAAACTGTTTAAGTCCCGAAATACTTTAAATTTGTTTGGCTCGCTTTTGAGAATTTTTTTATGTAGTTGGCCTATTTTCTTCAAAGAACAACTTTAAACTTTTAGCTAAATAACACGTATACATATATGTTATGTGTGTAATAAGTGCGAGGTGGTAAAACTTCCCAGCACGCCATATCCCAGCTAGCATTTTTAATCGTAGAGGACACTTCTGCGATCGGAGCTGGCGATTAAATTAATCGTCTGCGATGTCGTATTCCGATAGCGGAAGTTCAGTGCAACGGGAGAAACTGTGTCATCATGGCGACTCTTCCATATGAGTCTTCTACGATGCGATGAAAGTATCATTTTGTAGAGCTAAATACGATCGTTGACTGCAAACAATCTTCCAATGCTCGCCAAAATCCGTAAACGACGATTCACTCGTCCAACAAACGTCGAAATGACTCGCAAAAGCACCGTTTGGTAGCGAAACATATAAATCTACTCTAACAATCGTCTGAACGATTAAAAAAAGAGTCGCGAAATGATCGCGCTCGTCAAACAATCATCCAAATGCTAGCTGGGATGAGTCCGAAAAGAATAATTTCTGACACCTTTTTCGGAGCGTTAACGCTCTTTATGAGCCCAAAAAACAATCAGAATTGCTCCGAAAACCTTCAGAAAAGACGGTCATTACATTCGAAAATGGTCCGTCAGACAAAGCGCTTAGATAATGTCAGAAGTCTTCTATGAAGGTTTTTTGGGCTCTGTGTAATCTTGTTTTTATCATTCTTGTGTGGTACAGCTATGTTTTTTTTTTTTTTTTTTGTTCAAAGCACAAATAACAGGACAATAACACTTCGCTTCGCTTCGCTCCGAAAATGCTCTTTTGTTGGACTCTTTTCTGACTTCTTTTTCGGAGCGCTCTTAGAATGGTATGCTTTCAAATTGATATCGTATATGGAGAATACATTAGTCAAAAACATCAAAAGCTAATTTTGACCAAAATACGAGTTTTCATGTTTTAAATTAAATATAATTTAGCGCAATATGGTTAAAGTTGCCTTAGTAGTATATTTTTTATAGTTTACTTACATACATATGTATAGATCTGTAGATCGTTTTCTTAAGGCACCCTTTCTAAACTATATTTAGAAACAACTGATAAATTTAAGCAATATTAAAATTTCTTTTTATTGAAAAGAAAGTTACCTCTTTCCATAACATTTTAACAAAACCAACGTCCCCCATCTTTTGGCTTTTGCAACTGAAAGGGATTCCTGACTGTGAGATAATTCTGTGGCTTTTGTTCATTTTTTTTTTCTTTCATTTTCATACATTTCGTAACAAGTTTCTCGACTGTTTATTGTTTTTGGCAGCATTTATTGCCAACAACTTTTTAATCCCTTTGTCTTTTTTTGTTACACAATGGAATTTGAAAGAAAGTAAAATCATAAATTGCATTTAATATTATATCCACAAAATAATAAAACTAATATCCATGAAATACTTTTACTTAAATAGTTATGGGTAAATGAAATAAACATTCTTAGAAGTTTTTTAAAAACTTCTTGATAAATTTTAGTTTTTAAAAACAATTTTTTATTCGTAGTTTACTTCTATTTTTACAATAAATACTCGCAAGAGGAAAAATTCTCATTCAGTATTCTTAGAAGTTGTACGATTTTAAAAGCATATAACTGCTAAATTGCATGCGTTAATTAGCATATTGTTGAAGCAATAAATTAATATAATCCATATACATACATATGTACATATATTGTGTATATTATAAATGTCTGTATAAGTTTGTTTGTTTGTTTGTTCCGCAATCACGCTTAAACGGCTGAACCGATTTTAATGAAATTCGGAAGGTAGACATATCTATGCTAGGAAATGTCAATAGGCTATATTATTTCAAGACTTGAACCAGGGAGGGATAAAATGGGTAAAAACAGGTAAAATTGATACCTTTTTTTCTTAAACAACCAATCCCATACCTGGAAGTGGCATTAGGATTTATATTTTTTCAAGACTTGGACCTGGAGGGCATAAAAAGCATAAAACGAGTGATATTTTAATATTTTATTCTTAAGTAATGATTAACTTTGGTTTGAAGCAATTGCATTATTATTTTATCTTCTTCTATTGGAAAAGTACCTTTCTGAAGGTCTCAAGAGGTAAAAGCAAGTAAAAAGAGGAATTTTCAGTTTATACAAAAAGGGGAAGTAAAAAGAGGAATTTTCAGTTTATACAAAAAGGGGAAAGCCGGTAAAACCAAACGTCAGAACCGTTTTTTTGAAATTTGAAACGTAAATATATCCATGCTAGGAAGCTTCAACAGGCTATATATATTTTTTCAAAACTTGGACCAATTCGGGACAAAAAAGGGAAAAACCTGTAAGACCAAACAGGGAACCGATTTTATTGAAATGTGAAACGAAAATGTATCCAATCGCGAAAGCTTCAACAGACTATATATTACTTTGAAACTTGGACCAGTTCGGGACAAAAAGTCGAAAACCGGTAAACCCAATTGGCTAAACCGATTTTCTTAAAATGTAAAACGTAAATAGATCCATGTCAATAGGCTATATCTATTTTTAAAACATGAACCAGTACCCATGTACTGTAACTTTAGTGAAAACTTCTCGCGTCAAAAAGATGTGAAACAAAATATTCAATCGTTTCTCGAAAAGTGAGAAAAGAATGTGTCTGAAGCTCATATCGAAAATTATCAAAAAGGATTACGTCGTTACGTTAGAAAAGTAAAAAAATACAACTTAAAGCCAATGTGAAAATTCAATGTTTGAAACCGCTTATCACAGATATCTTACTAAAATTTTAAAATTTTCAATAACGACGGCAAAAATACAACCGTCGGCTATAGAAAATAATAAAATAATGTAGTAAAACTTTAATGTTGTTAACAAAATAATTTGTAATAAAATAAAAATATGTAGTTTCGCGGTGTAAAAAAGAAAACTTTGTTTTGCTAAAAGAAATTTTGTTGAATTGGTACATGACATATAATGTATAAAGTAATGTGCTTTTATTCATTGCAATGCATTGATTTCAATATTTTTTTATTTTTAAAATAATATCTCGCTGCGTTTTTATTTGTGAGTATATTTGACATTTCCAAGCGGGAGGCTTTCTCACAAAAATTTTACAGACACACTTTTTCTTACACACTTTTCTTACGTGACGGCGATTACTCGAAAAAAAGTTACAGGCACTGTTTGTCCACGCGGAAGCTACAAAACATGGGCTCAAGTCGGGATAAAAAGGGGAAAACCTGGCAATCCCAATAGGCTCAACCGATGGGATTGAACATTTAAACGAAAATATATCCATGATTGAAAGCACTTATGTTTTTTCAAATCTTTCATTTTTACAAACGAATATACCAAATTGATTGAAATTTTGAACCTAGATATATCTGTGCTTTGAAGCGTCAATTGGTTATATTGTTTTTAAAAATTTGGACCATGAAATGAACTTTCTATTTTCAAGGAAGGGTAATTTTTTGTTTTGTTGTTTAATGATAATTTATGTTGTGGTTTTATGCACTCAAAAAAAAAATATTGAGAAGTAATTTCTTCATAATACGACCCTTGGAAAGAAATAACGGGTAAAAGGCGATACAGACTTGAAATGTTAAATATGGATTTCTATAACGGAATATATGTGGGTACTTTTTTGGTACCCTTTGAATACTTTGTTCTTAGTTGACAAAAAGTTTTTTGTACCGTCGTAGATTCGTAGATTTATTTGCAAAGTAACTTTTTTATAAAACGACAATAAGGCGGTAACGACGAGTAAGAAAATTTTTATTAGGAAAGTACTTTTTTGATAGTCAATCTTCAGGGATTATTAACTGCTGAAGCTTTAAAGTTAGGATTTATTAAAGGGATCAAAGTTTAATAGTATGTTACATGGGTTTGGAAATTTAAGAAAATACTTAAGAGTTTTGGTACATTTTTGGTACCTTTGTTATTCAATTTCTTTAAAGAAATAGTATTGGATTTTTAGCTTTGTACAAACAAAAAAATTGTATTAGATAAGTATTTAATCGGTTTACATTAGAGGATCCCATATATTAACCGTAATATATAAATGTCACTCTACAATGCGTATTCATGAACTGAATGCGAAACCAATAATAACAAATAATTACACAAATACAATTTACAGAGTTAAAAATGTTCGTTTCAAACAAATAAAAACCTTTTATTGACAAATTGTACTCAAATTACAATCTCTAAAATTTGGTAAGCCCTAAAAATATTAATTTTTCTTATGTTGGTCATGTTTATGTAAGAAGTAGTCTTACAGTAAATAAATACAACACCTGTTAATCGGGTCATCTTTTAATTTAATTTTAAATATCGATTTCTTCTTTCTCGTCATTATGATTCTGATCAAATTTCAGACTGACCCATTTAAACAATTAAAATTTCAAATATAAATTTGTAAATTGCCAAAGAATCTGATTACAAAACTACGATCTGCTTATTTAAATGTACGGTTCGGTAAATTCGGTAAATTTTCGATCACGCTATAGAACAACATTTTTTAGAAAATTCAAAATGATCAGCGGTCAGGAATAAAAGATAAGAATTTGCCGGGAAATGCCGGGTTCAAAAGGCTAGTAATAACTAATATACATATGTACATATAACTATGTATAGTATATGTGCAATAGTAAAAACAAAAAATCTTAAATATTTGTATCTATACAATAAAATATTTGTATCTATACAAATATTTTATAAACAAAATCAAAATATTTATTTATTTATTCGAAATTTTCGGTTTAATTTATTTCTGAAATACATATGAAAGTGCCTGAAATATAAATAGAAAATTCAAAACAATAAGTTAAAATTTCAGAAATATACTTAAATATTTCTGGAATTTAACTGAAAATTCTTAAATATCTAATCCAAAATAGAGTTTATACAACTTTTTTTGTTCATAACAACGACCTTTGCCAATTTATCCAGCTTTGTTAACAAGTAAGAGTGCTATATTCGGCTATGCCGAATCTTATATACACTTCACCTTTGTTGTGGATGCATAATTATATTATATACATACATACATATATATATATATATTGTTACGTTTTTACCTTTTAAAAACGGTGGTTTATTTCCTTTAAATAAACCGGATTCTTTTTAATTGCAAAATAAAAGCGTCAAGTAGTTTGAAGAAAATATAACGAGTCTTTATTTTTTTTAAATTAAATGAACACACTGTCTTTTTACACACTTATATTATGGTTTAAGAACACATACACAAAGTTTTCGAATACACAACAATGACTCACAATAAACTGATTCATTTGGTTGGCCGTGTTAGTCTATACAGCAATCATAATTTCTGGAAGGTTCGAAACTAAGATACTAGAATGTTCGTGTCTAGAATATTCAGCCAAAGTCGTTAAAACTCAGTGCTGCCATATTGCTATGTTTATAACAGTTTATAACAATAATGTTTATAAATCAAAACTACTACAAATGCTCAACAAGTTGTATGTCGATAAACACGCCATCTGTTGATAAAGTTGTTCGTAACAATATTAATACACTTTGTTTGGTAGTTTTTTTGATGAAATTTTCAGAGGCTGTCTCGGATTTTTGCTCATATCTCCGTTATGTATTCACGAATTTTGCTGATTTTAAATAGCAAAATTCTCGAAACCATGTCTGACAGAATTATTCATGATTTAGATCCCGAAGATATCTGGGGACTTCAGAAAATTGATTTCAACAGACGGACATGGCTTAATAGACTCCGCTATCTATAAGGATCCAGAATATACTTATATACTATATAGGGTCGGAAAATTATATTGTGGAAATTACAATACTCTTCCCATGAAGGTGAAGGGTATAAAAATGATTGGTTGCCTGATTTATTAAAGAGAAAACGGATTTTATCAGGCTTTAATACACTAATTAAATGTTAAATCATTTTTAAATTGTGTCCGTTAACTAAACCTGCGTTTGTTAATTTTCGCGCTGTAACTGTAATTTGAAATGTAAAATATTGGCATTGTATATGTATGTATGTGAGAAGGTATGTCGTGGTTTTCTGAGAATATTTCATTACAAAGTTTTTAAATAAATTTAAAAAAACTTGTAAATTTAAAAAAAAAATTATTTTTAATCTAAAAAACTTTATTTTCAGGCTCATCAATCATAAAACAATTGAAATATATTTATAATCATAAGTTGTAACTGATTAAAAACATTGTTTAAGAATGATTTTTATTAAGCAGTTTGAAATTTTTACCCTACACTTAACATGAAGATATTCTGACATGTTAGTATGTATTTTTATAGTGAATAAGATGCATATTAAGATACTTTTATAAAACAATATTAAGATATTTGATATCATAAACGCACATTACGTTTTATTAATTCGTAAAATAAGCAAACGTTCTAACAAACATTCATAATTTAAAGCATAATTATTTGCATTGATGCATTTTTATTTAATTAAATGTTCCACAACATGTATAATTTTAATAAAATATTTCACAACCCTTCTGCTGGCATTTTTATAGATACCACCAAAATATTTATTCGTAATTATTAACAATCAGTTAGAACAATATTGAACTAAAGTCAGGTCGTAGAGTACCCAGTAGTTGATATTGACTCACGATATAATTTATATACTTGCCTCTGTTTATCTTTTCAATTTCTGAAGACAAGTTGTTGAATAGGAGGTCGTTAGTCCCATGTCCACAGTAAGACTACATGTTCTCCGATCTTCTACCACTTTTTTCATTTGACTGTCGATGTTTCTTCTTGTACTTGATTTCTAAACACCATTTATCCAACTCAAATGTCCACTTTTTTGTCGTATGGCGTTTTATTTTTCTTATTCTCATTCTTATTATTTACTTATTCCTTTAAGAGTACGAAATACAATAAAAATATACTGCTTACGTTTGGCAGCAGGAAAGTATTTTTCATCTTTTTATACCCTACACCACCATAGTGGGGAGGGTAATTGGATTTGTGCTGATGTTTGTAACGCCCAGAAATATTGGTTCAACACCCACATTAAAATATACCAATCGATTCAGAATCTGAGTCGATTTAACGATGTTCATCCATCCGTCCGTTCGTCCGTCTGGCTAGCTGGCTGGCTGGCTGTTCATATAAAGCTTGTGCTCAGAGTACAGGTCGCAATTTTGAAGATATTTCGATAAAATTTTTCGGCCCAAGGACGGATGGGATTGAAACTGATGGAAATTGGTACATTTTTTCACCCGGCCCCCATGCAAATGTCATCCCGAAATTTGGGTTTACCGATCATAAATGTTTGAATTATGCAATTGTCGAAACAAATTTCATTACAAATTAGTGGTAAATGAAGCCAAATCACACCTACAAATTTTTTGCAGATCGGTCCATAATTTATCATAGATACCGAAAATCTCTTTAAAGAGATTAACTCCTCAAAAATGTTGGTAGCCAATTAACATTGAACGCTAATATATTTCATATGTACACAAATAATAAGGTAGAATTTTATTATGATCGGTCCATAATTAGTCGTAGCTCCCATATAAGGCCCACTTTCTAAAATCACTTTAGCGATCACAAATTTCTTATAAATGTCGGTATCCAAATAAAATTCGACTCAAATAAGTTTCTTATACACAGAAATGATGGCACCTAATTTTATAATGGTCGGTCCGTAATTAGTCGAAACTCCCATATAAGACCCCTCCGTAATTCAATTTAACCTTTATAAATCTTTTAAAAGTATTTATATCGAGATAAAGTTTGACATACATAATATTTATATTCACAGAAATTATGACACTAAATTTTTGGATGATCGGTCCATAATAGGTTATTTCTCCCATATAACGCCCAATTCTGAAAAACTGTTTTATACATATAGTGTATATATAGGGTGTAGGGTATCATATGGTCGGGCTTGACCGACTATACTTTCTTACTTGTTTTTTCATACGAATTGTCATCACACATGTGTTAGTTGGGCCTTAAGACTCTGTGATTAGGTTAAATCAACATTAAAAACCTGTTGAAATGACTTTGACATTCTTCAACATACAGTTTTTTTTTTAAAGTTAAACTTTACTGTGGTGATCTTCAGCCAGGGATTTCCAAACAGACAATTGGAACTGACCAGCAAAGTAATATTCAAGCTTCCATAAAAAAGATTTAAGCTACGACGTAATAAGGACTAAAGTTTGCCGTTAATCGTGTTTAATTTTGATGGAATAACAGATTATCTTTCTTTGTTATTCAAATGAACAATTAATTTTCTCGATTATATCTACAAGTAAATATAGGTAATAGTTTTTACTCGAACAACTTCATAAAATATATTTAAAACCAAAAAATTGCCAATAATTTGTAAAATAAAAAGAAAGTAGTAGGACCCTAGGGCCGAGTTCTATTCATGTGCCGATATTTGCCAATTTGTATAGGATTCGTTACTTTTATATTAATATATTGCAATTATGTTGTAGTTATTGTGGTGATTACTGTTTGTTACTTTGTGTATTAGGCACTCAATAAACTTTGAATGCTTTTAATACAAATATGAATATATATTTTTATGAATATCCTATTCAAATAATATAACTTAAAACGTCTTTTGTGTTATTCAGTTGAATGAAAACGATTTTTTCCTCGATCATCCCAATCACTTTTACTGTTTAAGTAAAGAACTTGCCCTGTTAATTTTTTTTAATTCAATTTTTATTATAAATTATGAATAGATTACATTTTTTCGTTTTCGATGTAAATAATGAAAACTGACAGATTCTGCAATGAATTTCCCAATATAAATTTTAAAGTCCCCAGTTATAAAGTTTTATTGGGAAAATAATTGTAGGTCACAAAATATATTCCCGAAAATTTTCTCATGTCGGTCCGTTTTTCTAATAAAATTACTTTCATTTGATATCCATAATATGATAATATAATTGAGGTTCTTTTTTTGTGATACGATTTTCTACATTTTAAGTAGCAAAGGGTTGTATCAATATATTTTGTAACCTATTTGGTGTCTTTGGAAAGACTCCAAATTACAAATGGTGTAATAAACGTATATACATTTATCGAGAAGCGTTTAATGAGAATTTAATTATAATATTTATCGCCATCGAACTTACAACGATTAAGTTTTTGATTTCTCTAATAAATACCAATTTACTGAAAAAGAGATCAGGCATTGTCAATATTTTTTTAGTTTGTTAATTGAAATTCTGTTGGTGAAATAATTCAAAAATTTGTTATCGACATAAGCCTACTTAGGGTTAACGTAACATTTAACCTTTGTTGTAATTCATAAACACAAAACCATTTCAATATACAGCAGATTGTGACTAGCTGAAAAAAACATTTGCAAAGAAATGTTACTAATGTTGTACGCTACCATTTATTTTTATGGAGAATTGAATGTTGTGCTTGAGTTTTTTATCGCAATAAAAGAAGCAGGAGCCTCATCGGAACTTAACATCAGCAGCAGCTAAATGTTTGATTTGAATTCAATCAAAATGATTATAAAATAACAAACCAAGTGTATGTTCATTGTCTTCTGGCAAGAAATTAAGGTAAAACACAAATCAAGTCAAAAAGACATCATATTACCAGTTAGAGAATGTATACAGGAGTACACAAGCGCATTGCACATGTGTATCTTCATTCATACGAAACACTCTGGCAATTAGGGCTAATAGGGACCGGTCATTATAAAAGGCACATTAGTTAATCGTCAACTACATATTTATGTTTCCTTTGTACTGTACTCCAACCTTTTTTTAAATTACCAAGATACACAGAATCTTAGAAGAGATTATTTGCTTGTTGTAATATTTCGAATTTTTCAATTCTAAATTCTAAAAGTTTTGAGTAGAAATTTTCATGGTCAGAATAAAATAATCACAAGTCAGTCAGTCGTTCGAGTATAATCAATCCATCAAGTAAATATTGCAGTCGTTATAAATATTAATGCCTAAAGGTAAAAAGATATTTCCAACTGCAGCCAGTTAGTTGTACCTTGCATGTGAATAATGACAATTATGCAAGCTTAATGATTAAACATTTAAAACGCATTACATCTGGTCTACTACCATATTGACCCTTTTCGACAGACTGATAAACGTGAGGACAGACAAAAGCAAACAAACAATCAAGTCATTGTGTTGTTTTCCATAATAAATTAACAAATACAAGCACTCTGAAACACAAATCAGATCATACAATTACAGTTTGTCAACATTGTTAATGTACACTTTGTTCCGAGCGCATAGGGCAATACAAAACAAAACTTCAACTAACATTGGCATATATGTACCTGGCTGGATTATATATGTTAATATTTATATATTATAAATGTCTTGAACTTAACATATCGTCGAGGCTGTGTGATAACAGCATGTCATATTTTAGTAAAGAAGTTTATTGTATGTACGTGCAATTCCATCACTCACTGTACTATACATTCAACACGTTTTTGTTTAAAATCAATGCAAAACATTCACATTTAGGTTTGAAAATCCACATCGACATCACAACAGAATAAAATAAGAAATAACCAAGAATGAAAGAACGAACGAATAAACGAAAGAGTTAAGTTAACAACTTAATTGGATTTGCATGTAATTTAACTGTTTGGATTGGCGGAACAACAACAGAAAAATCGACAGTTGTTGTAAAGTGTTGGCACTTGATCAGCGATAAGAAAATTAAGAAAACAAAAAGAATACTCGCTCGTACGTACATTTACCCTCTTGCCACAATCCTCTCACACATATTTATGCACTTTAATGGGAAAGAAACTGAATTGTTTAACCCACTACGAAATAAAAGATTTTTTATTTTTTTTTTTAATTTACTTTTTGCAACCCAATAATTTGCAAAATTTACCAAATTATTTGAAAGCAACAACTTAATTATGAAGTACTAAAAAAATACTAAGAAAATTACCATTTAATGCGCTTCTCAAAGACCTTTCATATTATAGCAAATTTACATATAGTTCCTTTGGAAGTAATGTAAAACAAATCAAAAACCTCTAAAAAGGACATTTTTATCCTTTGATCCAGCTCAGCAAATACTGACCCCAGGGCAAAAAAAAATTGAGAAACGTAGTCTTAAAATGAATCAAATTTTTATATTAGTCGTGAACATCGATACCCTTGTTTTTCTCCATACAAACGGGGCCACCCTAATGTACATGTATATTTTTCCTCTTAGCATGTATTATCGCCTATATTTTTTTAAGTATAATATTATTATGCTTAATTCTGGTACTTCAGTATTTACTCTTAAAACTGATTATTTTAACACTGTGATATAATTGGATACAAGTGCTTACCACGACCTTTTATAAGTATATCATTACTACTCAAACTAGTCACAAGTAACTACTTCCATAACACATTGATAGTTAGGTCTCACAGAAGCCATTACAACTAACAACATAATAGCGCAATTCACAATCTTGTGCAAATGGTATGACATCATTGTAGTTGCAAAAAGGTTTAGCATATTTTTGCTCTTGCTGTGTATTTTGTTAGTGTAGAGCAAAAATATGCTACATTTTTTTGCAAATGCAATGATGCAATACCATTTGCACAAGATTGTGAATTGCGCTATTATGTTCATGCAAATCACTAGAAAATGTGTGATTATTTGACATGTAAAAAATAAAAGTCCTTATACAACTATTTCTAAGTAATACACACAGTGAGTTATTGAGTAATTGCAAGTTGTAACCGAGTTTTTGCAGGGATTTTAATAAAATTCCTAAGCAATTCTTCATTAGATATTTTTTGGAATGCTAAACAAGTGTTTTCATATAATGCAAAAGTATAACATGCGCCTGGATATAGAGACAATAGTTCTACTGCCGTATTTATAAAAAATTAAAGTAGACTTCAAGTGTACTTTAAGAAAATTTTTTATGAAAATTGTGTCTTAAAGCACACACACTTCAAGCCTACTTTATTTTTTATAAATACGGCAGCTAGAGTATAAGTTCTTCTGTTTAATTAAAAGAGTGATATATTAGTGTCTAAGTGTAGATTGAACCAAATTCGGGTATTTAGAAAAATGATATATAACGACTAACGTTTTAAAGAAAAATGTTGACCTTTTTTTTTATTTTAATAATTTAGATGAAACTTTTCTCTAGAAATGTCAAGATTTATCAATCCTCATCAATTTGGTAAACATTTCTCCCAAATAGGGCAAATGTAAATTAAAAACGAAATTCAAATTTCACAGCCTTTGAAAATTTATATTTTTTTAAAGAAAAAAACAGATCACGAAATGGAAAACTAAACATACAGTATGACTACATGAAGTAGGTATTTTCGAGTGTTGAAATCTTTTAAACTTTGGTTAGCCTAACTGTTCGAAATTTTCTTTTTGATTTTAATAATAATATTTTTGACATTTCGTTAATCTATTTTGTTACTTCTTCAACGAAATCAAGTAAGAAAGTATAGCCGGTCTAGCCCGACTAGTATACGTAATAAACAGTTTTTCAGAAATGGTCGATGTGTGGGAGATATGACCTTTTATGGACCGATCATCCAAATATTTATATGCATGACTTCTGTGAATATAAACATTATGTATGTTAAACTTTAGCTCGAAAGAAAATAGGCTGCATATAACTTTTTACATTTACTAACTCTTCATTCATCAATCGCATTAAAAATTATAAATATTTTTAAAATATGTATGGAGGTTAAAGTGAATTACGGAGCGGGTCTTATATAGGAGTTTCGATTTATTAGGTCCATTATAAAATTAGATGTCTTTATTTTTGTATATATGTATAAAATAGTTTTGTAAATAATTTTATTCTATTTTCTTCGACCTTTTTTATGATTTTTATTAAGTAATTTTTTTAAGCTTGAGGTCACTTTTTGTTTTTTATAAAAAATTTTTTATTTCTATATATAATTAACTCGATATTTCGATTTCCTTTGGAAATCTTCTTCAGGAGTAATTTTAATATTATAACAAATTTTTTAAAAAATTTTTAAAAAATTTTTAAAATTATATATAGAAATAAAAAATTTTTTATAAAAAACAAAAAGTGACCTCAAGCTTAAAAAAATTACTTAATAAAATAGTTTTGTTTAATATTTTTTGGATACCTACATTTTAAAGAGATTTATTCTCTTTAAAGTGATATTCGGAAATGGGCCTTATATGGGAACTACGACTAATTATGGACCGATCCTCAAAAATTGTACATTGTAAATTGTGTTCAATATTAATTGGACACCAACATTTGTAAGACAGTTATGCTCTTTAAAGTGATGTTCGGAAGTGGGTCTTATATGGGAGCTTTGACCAATTATAGTCCAATCTACATAAAATTTGTAGACTTGTAACCAGTCATTTGTGGTGAAAATTTTCAGAACACTTGCGTAATTCAAACATTTATGATCGTTAAAACCCTACATCGGGAGGCCAGGTGAAATAATGGTCCGATTTCCACCATTTTTAATCACATCCGTCCTTGGACCGAAAAATGTCATGTACCAAATTTTATCAAAATGTATCTTCAAAATTGGAACCTGTACTCTGAGCACAAACTTTACATGGACAGCCAGCCAGACGGACGGACGGACATCGTTAAATAGACTCAGGAAGTGATTTTGCGTCCATCGGTATACTTTAAGGGTGTTGAACCAATATTTATGGGTGTTAGAAACATCATGGTCTGGTCTAGTATAATTAACAAAAATTAGCCGTAACGAACTTGGAACTATTAAAATCGACAAAGAAAGACATTATTTAACATTTTCATTTAATGGTACATTTTGAATTTTGAAACTCATAAACTTTGAAACGAAAAATTAGATGCATTTGTTCCTGGCTGAAGTTTTAAAGTGGGAACTATCAACTTTTTGTTTTATAGAACCATTAAAATTTTTAGCTTTAAGCGGAAAAATCAAAAGTGGTTTAAAGTTTTTACACTAAATGTCGACTATATTTGAAGTGTTCTGATGTGATAGTAATTGAAAAAATTATACTGCATTGACAAAAATCCAGCATCTATGTTTAATTACATTCATTTTAAAAACATTAAAATTGAATAAATACTTCAAGTTAATATGAAAAATTAAAAGAAAAAGCGACAGAAATAGTTTCAACTTACCTTGAAATAATTTGCTCAAGTAAACATTAAAGACTTTTATGATCATAATGGCCACCAACTATGAATCTGGTGCAACATATGAAATTTTAGCTTCCGTAGAGGGGCACAAACTTTGTATAAATTGTATTTACAAATTACGGTCACTGGTGACTGGTAAGTGCCAGTTGCCACAAACTGAGAACGGAGAAGACTTTAAATACCACAAATTTATGACTATTTAAACTGTGATTTTCACGCTTTAATTGCCACGGCTACAATAGCAAAGTGACATGTCCACCATACATTCATAGTCGTTTGTCGTTGTCTGTACATACAAACATTCATGTGTATATCCATACGTACACACATACTTACAAGTATATATGTACATATACATACATACTATATTTTGTAGCTTAAACATCAGTGGGCAATTATACAACTTTACTATTGTTGAGAATTAAAATGAAATCCTAGAATTCAGAAGACTCTACATGAACATTAAAGCAACTGCAACAAATTGTTTTCTGTTTTATTTTCAGTTTCTTTGTTTTGATTTTTTCTGTAATTTACACTTGTAGGGTTGCCAAATTACTTTTAGGTGTTTTTATTACATATTTTTATGCCTTTCGGTTTTTGTGTTACATATGCATTGCAACATGTTGTTGCATCATGCCTCCTGCTTAAGTTAAGTTTTTATTTTCCTGGGCATTTTTAGGGCAATAATTAACGATCATAAAGTAATAAAGTAATTTTTTTGCATTATCCTTTGCTTATTTACTAAAAGCAGAAACAATAAAACAATGAGAAAATATAAAAAAACCCAGCTCTTTCCAGTTTAATTTTTGCAAAATAATTCTAAGTGAATATATTGTGTGTTTATGCCTTAATTAACATTGTTGATTTAGAACAACCTTTTCAATTTACTAATGAGACTTTATTAAACAGATGGGCATTTTTCATGAATGCCATAAAATTTAAAGTCGTTTGTTGATTTTCAACGAAACCGCGTTCATCCATCCAACATTAAAAAAGAAAACAATTTTATTTCAAGTAGTTTTATATTATTTCTTTAATTATATTTGTACCTACTGGTACTAGCACTAACGTAACTTCGTTAGTGCATCTATCAACATTAAGATTATTATTTATTGCAGATTGCATTCATTAGTTACAATGAATATCGTAAAACTCCTTTATTCTTTATTACAGCCCCTTAAACAATTATTATTATTATTATTATTAGCTGCGCCTTCAAAAAGAGCTGTATGTTTATTAACAACTTTATACAAAATTTGTTACTTAAAAAACTATTTTACCTTTGAAGAAATTCGAAATTTTAGTACGTTCTAGAGTTATATTTCAACTCCTACTTATATTACATACACCCCACATATATTAGAAGATAATAAAGTGATTGAAGTGATAATTGAACTTCCCTTTAGTATCTATAGGTTGTAACAAGCCAGCGACGATTGATGAACTTCGTACGAATATCGTAAGTGAAATTGCAGCAGTATCGGACGATTTATGCTTGAAAACCGTCGAAAATTGGGTTCAGCGTCTGGACTTCTGCAAGTGTGCCCGTAGTGGCCATGCAAAAGAAATCGAGTTCCATACATACTGGCATCGAACGTACTTTCACAGGAATAAAGAACTTCATTGATATCCAAACCCGTTTTTGTTTTATTTAGAAAAACTTTTGTAGCGCTCTTATTGAAAAATCCGATGCAATAAACGTTTGTTACACATTTCATGCCAAAATCTCATAATTTCCAAATGTTCATAATTTTTGTCTTGAAATATCTGCATTTGTTTATATTTGTAGAATAAATATTATTAACTTTCATTCATAAGTTTCGTTTATTTAAAAATGTAAGAGTTCCACCAGAAAACTGCAAAAAAAATCCAAATTTGTCGGTTCACAATTAAAGTCTCTAGTCTCTAGGATTATTATTTAAAATTAGTTTTAAATTGAAATTAGAATAAACAAAAATTAGCACTAATTTGGCATTTGTGAAGACTAATTTTATGTTTCTAAGCTTATTAAACTTGAAAATCCCTAGTAGAAATAAAAGTATTGTCGGCCAAGCCCACAGAGAGGGTGCCGAGGGTAGGATATTTTGCACAAAGGAAATTTTATTATCACATGCCTCCAATCAATTCTACATTATACTGCAAACTTTTTAATGAATTGAGAGCAGGATATCTTCAGCTGCCTATATTACAATCAAATGTTATCTAAATGACATTTTATTTCTCGTATTTATTATCAAGCCTAATTTTTTTGCCGATGGTCAGCAACTTGATGGTCAAAGAACAAATTCTATCTGAATGTTTTTCTTAACAAAAATTCATAGTAACTGAGAACCGCGATATTCGTTTTGTAATTGACTTTCGTTGTCATACGTAAATCTGTTGGCTATAATTTCATTTTTGGTTTTCGCTTTAAAACCTTCTTCGTTGTCAGCACTAAAAAAGCATCTTTTTTGTATATTTCATTCGTAAGCAATTACTGCTTCAAAAGAGCGCTTTTATTGAAGCGCTCGATTATGCGCTTTTCTCTTCAGTGCTTCAAAAAACACGAATTTTTTTTACTGGATAATCGAAATTATTTTATTTTATATCATTTTTAACCCGGCGTCGGGCTCGTGATAAAAAAACACCGACAGTCAGGTGGGTAAATATGACCCTAGTTTTTTTGACATTGTATTTTGCATAATTTTCAAAATTTTATAAACGTATCTGTAAGCAATATATACATGACTCTTTTAGCTATTTGTTATATGCCAAAAAAAAAAACATATTTAAATTTTAATACTGAGAAATACATAGCAATTTAAAAGCATATGGGTCATAATGACCCAACCTGCATGAAGTCATAAAATTTGTGTTGTCCCTCTCTGCAATCTCTATTGTTTTTCCTAGGGTGATGCACTTAAACGTTTAAATAAACCCTTTAAATTAAACTAATTGTCGGAATATTCATTATTGACACGATTATTTTCAGATTATGCGATTAGTATAGACTTCCAAGTCTAGGAAGTCGATGAAATCTGAATGTGATCTATTCGGGCGAGTATCTTCCAATGACGTTCACTAAAACTTTAATTAGAGAGTATTATCGGAAAGTTGATCATTCAAACCACGAGTTGCTAGAAGTGCACGTGAACGCATTACTAATCTTGATTTCCATAATGCAACTGAATAATTTGTACATGTTGATGTGGTGTGAGTCTTTCCATAGCGAAATGCTGAATAAAAATAAGATGACAGTATGAAAATCTGCAATAAAACGTATGAAAAAAACTCTAATTGAATTTCCCTATATACATAAATATCAGTCGACAAAGATTATTAATGAACTGAACACTATTAAATTCTAGAAAAATATTTGAAGAAAGTTTCCAGAGATTATATTTTTATATATTTTTTTAAAGAGATTCGTTTGCACTGGAATTCCGATCTCTACCCATATTTATTTATATAAAACGTAGTCTGACATACAAAACTACTTAATCGGGGCATATTTTCCTTCAATGATGAAAAAAAAACTCTTTACTAACACACAGATTTCAATAGCATTATGGTCACAGACTACGATTAGGAGAGGGAAAATTAAAAATATAAATTTAACATCATCCTACCAGAGGTTTAAAATCTGAATGTCAATATTACTTTGTTTAAAAATTTCTTTTTCGAAAAATAGGTCGTTAATGAATTTGTTTTGAAAAAATGCTGTCTCAAGAATGTTAAATGATCAACGGTCAGGAATAAAATATTAATAATATCTAGGGCCACGCAGGGTACAAAAAGCTAGTATATATATATATATTTATATCAATTATAGATATTTTAAAGAGCTAACCAACGATATATAACATGACCTACTAATATGGATCATCTATTATTTTTATTATTTTTTGTTCCGATATTTTTTAAAAAATCTGAAAAATCCGGAAATATTATCTGTATAGCATGTATATATATAACAATATTTACAAGTCAAGTAATTTAGTTTTAATTTCAGGTATAATATGACCCTGTAGGTAATATAGATTATGACATTCTGAGAGGAAATCTTTACTATGCGAAGTCGGTGTTCTATATAACATACTCGTAGAGAACAAAATCCTTCATACAGGAAATCTTTACTAAGCTAAAGCAGTATTATATATACCATAGAGGAGAAAATCTTTTAACTCGGCTGTAGGACTGCAATACATGAAATATTTGCTAATGGAAGCCATGTAAATCATGCTATAAATCTTTAATATACATAAATAATTTAAAGCAAAATATATTTTTTTAATTTTTCAGATCTTATCTGTGGTTTCAATACCTCTAATTTATAATACAAGTGATAAAATGTTTAATGTAGTTTTCGAGATATAGGCTCAAATATTTTGAATATAGAAGACCTGCCAACTACAAAATAGGCGTGGCCGACAACAATTTTTTTTTAATTCTTTTATCACCTCTAAAAGCCCTATTTGATTATTTTGTTTTATTTTCTAGTTTTTGATAATGTCACTAAAACCGACTTGTAATCACTTTTTGACAATAGTTTCTTATCTTATATATCTTTTGCACAGAGAAACAAATAACCGAGCCTGTTTGTGAAAGTAAAATAAAAAATGTTCAGTTACAAAACCGATTATGACATAAATTATTTTATTTTTTCAAACTATTTTACTAAGAATGAGACATTTCCCTAGTTTTGAATAGATCTAACGCTAACGTTGGTGAATAGTTTAATTGTTAATTTTAAAATAATTTTGATTTATATAATTTTTGATTGCATCACGATTATTTTCAATCTAAATTCATTTAGTAATACTGCATATATGTAGAAACAAGTTGATCGGTTCTTAGAAAGCTTATCAGTATATACTCACCATACGATCATCAGTAATTGACAGAAAGTAGTTTTTATGTTTTTTTATACCCCTCACCTTCATGAGAAGGGTATATATAAGTTTGTCATTCCGTTTGTAATTTCCACAATATAATTTTCCGACCTATAAATTATATATACTCTGGATCCTTATATATAGCGGAGTCTATTAAGCCATGTCCGTCTGTCTGGATGTTAAAACCGTAATATAAGTGTGTAAAAATACAGTGTGTTCATTATACCCGTTTTTATACCCTTCACCCTCATGAGAAGGTTATATATAAGTTTTTTTTTAATTGTGTTTGTGTATATTTAAATAAATAAAAACTCGTGATATTTTCTTCAAACTACTTTACGCTTTTATTTTGCAACCAAAAAGATTCCGGTTTATTTAAAGGAAATAAACCACCGTTTTTAAAAGGTAAAAACGTAACAATATAATATATATATATATATATGTATGTATTTGTATAATATAATTATGCTTCCACAACAAAGGTGAAGAGTATACAAGATTCGGTATAGCCGAATATAGCACTCTTACTTGTTTTATTTCGCATCATTTTTTCTAATACTGTATGTAAATAAATTTGAAATTTAAATGAAGTCGGAAATGACAAACCCGAAAATATATGTTTTCTTTACCCAGAGGAAGGAAACACAATTCGTAATTGTGGCAACAATTAAAGCCAGTAAATGATTATTGGACGTTATCACTTTGTAGTTATAAATTGTGAACAAAGTTGCAATGATTGTAGTTTTCTTTTATGAACCTTAAATAAACATTGTACGCAATAAAAGCCTATTTAAATATAGATTTCATTTAAAAAATTTTAAGAATTAATTAAAAACTTTTATATGTAAAAGTTCAGCTTTTGGCTAGATGGCATCACTATTATGTAGAATATTATGGTTAAAACTAGTTTGCCTTCAGCAATGTACCGATTGGTAAGCGCCGCCATATTTTGCACAGTAGAAGAACGATTAAAATGAAGTGGCGAAGGCGGTACACAAGTTGCAAGCGTTTTACACGTCCGGTATAACAATACGCATTTGTAATTATTTCCCTGCTTTCGATATTCTCACATCTCACCAGAAGGCAAAAAAAAAAAAATAAAAAATATTTCGAATTCTACTCTGCCTACCGTTTGGTTAATGCTGCCGCATATGGTTGGATTGGATAACTCAGATTAGTCGTAGTCGTCGTCATCGCCTTATGCAACGCGAAAGTGGGTTTCACTCTTGTTATTTTACGAAATTGCAACTGTGTGTTTGTAAACGAATGACTACTTGAGCTAGAGGTACTCGTATCGCTTCGTATCATAATAAGTGTATCGCATTTAGATTTTTTGTTTCGGTTTATATTTCTCTTTTTTTTGGGGTTTTAAGTAATTTATGATCCCTTTAGGGCAACAGCACAATTCACAACAGAAATTAAAAACACAATTCACTCTTTACTCTCCATCTGTTTGGATGATAAACATACGATATGAAATGGAGGGACAGACAAACTGTCAGACAGTGTATTCGTGAGTATTGGTACTCGCACTTTTGCAGGAAGGAGTAGGCTTTAATTTAATGCGAATTTATTTTTTATCTTAATTTTTAATTTTCTTAACTTTGTTTTGGTTTTAATTCGTTTATTAAACGATAAGACATTAAAACTTCACATGGAATGCCTGCCTCAATGGGCTGGCTGAGGCTTGGCTTGACTGTTTGCTTCACTGAACACTTGAGCACTTTTCACTGCTGGTTAAAAAAGGACGTGTAAGTAGGTTTATGAATCCTTTCATCCATTGCACTCATAGGATGCCAAAATTCAGGGCATATTCAATACAATGATTTTACCAATTCATAAATCGACCGTACTGTCTAAACGATGATTTTTATTTTCAAGATTAATTTTGGTGTATAGACGATATACTATAGATATATACTTATGTATGTTTGCCCATGCATGTGATGTTATTTTCATTACATCTTAAAGTTGTTTTTGTTGTATCTTGGATGCGTTGCACTCGTTTCACTTTGTTTATTTTGGATTTTGTTTAATGCGTTTGCGCGTGTTGCAGGAGCCAACTCAATCTATTCGCGTTGAGTATTAATTTTGCACTGTTTTCGTCATGCACACAATCATTTTGTTGTGGCCTTAAGTCTGGACTTATTGTGGAGCACTTTACGCGCGTCGCGCTCACCTAAAGTAACAACAAACAAAATGTATATGATATCGGTGTATCATGCCGCATGACAGCCTACCTTCAACATCAGCAACACATACTGCAACAACAACAACAACGACAACAAACAAGAACTAACTAACAAACAACATACGTACCAATGGAATATTGCAGCATGTGGCAAAACATGATTGTACTCGTATGTCCATTTACACCGGTTTTCTGTCTATGTCCCATTGTTGTTGCTGTTGTTTGTTTATTTGTTTGTTTGTGGTGTTTTTCTTGCTTAGTATTTTGTTTTCTGATTGTTGTTATTGTTATACTGTTTTTAGTTGTTGTTTTTGTTTCTATTTTCATTTCTTAAATACTCCAAACATCCAAGTACAGCTTTCAAACGAATCTGCCAACATAAATTCATTCTTGTACGGTAACCCAATATGAATGTATGGATGTAGTAAGTTGTAAGTATGCACGTAGGTAGTTTGATAAATTTCAAACCTTGATCTACATTTTTACTAATATTTTACTAATATTTTTATATTTGGGTCAATTTAAAATAAAAACGTTCACGACGAGTTTTGTTTTGCTTATTTTTAAAGTTTTTTCAAGTGGCTAATTTATGTAGAAATTGATAAAGAATCCGGTGGTACTTTTAGGCTCTCAAAAAAATCAATATTTTTGGATTTTTTTAGGTTTTCTATGATTTCTATCTTGAGCGACACACACCAAATATGTATAAAAAATCGCTAAAAATGCAAAAATATTTGAAATTCAAGCTTACTACGATGTTCTTTTGTTTCTCAAGGTTGACTTTTGCGAAAATCATATTTTGGATTATAAACAAAAAATCACGATTCCACTTGATTTTTTATTTTTTTTAAAAGTGACTAGTTATTTTAAAATTTTAAGATGAAAATATGTAAATTTTTGTTAGGCTTGTAACAATGTATTTAAAAAAAACTGAAATTTAAGGTAAAAACGTTAAAACGTTTTAAGGTTAAAACAAGTAAGAAAGTATAGTCGGTCAAGCCCGACCATATAATACCCTACACCTAGTATATGTAAATATAAAAAACTTTTTCAGAAATGGACGTTATTTGCGAGATATCACCTATTTTGGACCAAAATTCAGTGTCATGATTTCTGTGAATATAAATATTATATGTGTTAAACTTTATCTCGATATAAATATTTTTAAAAGATTTATGGAAATTAAAGTGAATTACGAGAAGAGTCTTATATGGAAGTTTCGACTAACTATGGACCGATCACAATAAATTTGAACCGTATTATTAGTATCCATATTAAATATATTTGTGTGCAATAATATTTGGATACCAACATTTTTAAGAGAGTTATGCTTTTTAAAGTGATTTTCGGAAGTGGGCCTTATATGGGAGCTACGACTAATTATGGACCGATGTTCACGAAATTTGTCGATATGCGTTAGCTTCATTTACTACTCATTTGTGGTATATTTTTTTTGCATACTTGCACAATTCAAAGATTTATAAACGGAAACCCCCAATTTCGGGAGGACATTTGTATGGGGGCTAGGTGAAATAATGGACCGATTTCCACCATCCTTGGGCCGAAAAACTATCACGTACCAAATTTGACCGAAATATCTTCAAAATTGCGACCTGTACTCTGCGCACAAGCTTTACATGGACAGCCAGACGGACGGACGGACATCGTAAAATCGACTCAGAAAGTGATTCTAAGCCGATCGGTATACTTTAAGGTGGGTGTTGGACCAGTATTTAGGGGCGTTACAAACATCAGCACAAATCCAATATACCCTCCCCACTATTGTGGTGTGGTGCTTTTTCACTTTTGTAATAATTGTACTGTCCTTACGTTATTTACTTCATTTAAACTCTAAATTGAAAACTAGTAATATTACTTGATTTATAAAAAAGTGACGCTCAATGCAAATTGTGGGGACAGCCTTTCTTTGCAACGTCAAATTCGCACTAATTAAATTTTTACGAATATAACAAATCAAAGCACAAGAAAGAAACACAATAATTCGAATAATTTTATTAAATGTTGCATATATAATTTTTTCTTGATTTTATTTTATTTTGTTTACTAAAAATTCTAACGAGGGACTCATGCTTTTGTATGGAAGCAGTCAGAGGGAGAAACAAAACACCATTCTGAATAAACAAAAAAACAAACATCAAATTTGAGAATTACGTTTTTTGTTACATATTCCTCGCTGATCACGCTCACATTTTTTTTTTTAATTTTTGTTTTTTTTTACCTAAAATAGTAGTGTAAAGTGCGGGGACACAAAAATTGGGTTTTTTTTTTTAAATTGACCCATTTATGTATTGTTATTTGCTACATTAATCTTGTGCGGATTGTATTATATTTACATACGTTTGTGTTGTTGTTTGTAAAGTTCAAAAATATTGTTCCCTTGAGATGGAACCTGGGGGGTTATTGTGATATTCCATTATCTACACATGAGTAAATTTATTATTATAATGTATTTTTTTTAAGCGAAGTAACACTCAGGCAATTAATATGTCTATATATATTGGCATTACTTTTTTTGGAAAAGGGTAGTTGAAGAAGTAAAGGTGGTGAAAGAAGAAAGTTTTTTTATATCACAACTCTGCAATTGCGCATTATGTTTGTTTTTAGTGCAGATTTTATAGCTTGATTTTATAGCCTTTATTTAATTATTTTACTTCGGTGGCGTTTAATTTCTATAACACCGCAGGAGGGCGCTGTAATAAATATTAGTTATAATGGATAGAAAAGAAAACGAATAATTATCAGAAACTGATGTTGTTTGAGTGGCAGCGGCTTGGAATCGAACCCGGGCTACATATACCAACGCATGCTTAATGATCAAATGCGCTTACCAATTAAGCTACAGCACCCTGTAATTTTTCATATTAGGCATAAATACTGTGGCTCACAGCTTATTTTATGCAGTGCATATATTATTTTCAAAGCTTCATTAAAAAGAAAACTAACGTAATATTTTAAAACTAAAAAACTCGTTTTTTCATGACACTGCACCTTTTATTCAGTCAATTTCTACTGTAAATATAGCTCAATGCAGCGTTTTTGATTTTTCGTTTTCCTTTTTCTCTATGTATTGTAAGTCCGAATTTATAATTGAAAATTGTTCAAATGAGTCCGCGTACAACATTAGATCAACGAGAATTGGGTTTAAACTATTTCCAAAATGGCAACTCACATCTAAAAATAGCAGAAATGGTTAACATTAAAGCTTCCACAGTCCAGAAAGTTATTAAAAAGTCAAATAATCATGAAAATCGGGCCCACAACAAAGGCAGAAAGGCATCAAATAAAATTTTTAATAAGCGTGCTGAGCGACACATTTTAAGAAAAAATAAGGGAAAATCTAAGGATATTAGCTTCACAACCGGTCTCCGAAGTGAAGTATAAGATCAGATTTTCGATTTTACCACGATTTAGAAAAGCAGTGTAATGTAGTGTTTTCCAGGCGGAATTGTTTGCAATTATGGAAGCTTGTGACACACTATATGATCATAACATTCACGGCAATATAGGTATTTTTGTCGACAGTCAGGAGGCGCTCCTCTCATTTAATGCCTACACAATTTCATCTTCACAAGTTAAGCAATGTAGGAATTCTCTGTCAAGGCTAGGTCGTCTATCTGACATTACCTTGGTCTGGGTGCCTGCGCATAGGAACCACTACGGCAATGAACGGGCAGATGAACTAGCCAGAAAGGGATCTGCCTTAGATATCTCCGATGTGGTCTCAGTAGCAATTCCACTGGGGACTATTAAAGGTATCATCTTCAGACATTTTCTTACAAAGGCTGAGTATAGATGGCGTAATTTAGACACATGTAGGATAAGCAAGTTTATGGGGCATCTTCTAACGAGAAACGTACTATGCAACTGATAATCCGGAATAGGAAGGATATATCGAGGTTGCTGGCAGTATTAACGGGACGCTGGACGTTAGGCAAGCACGCAAATCGCCTGGGACTCTCTTTTAACGACCTGTGTCGTAGCTGTAAGGATAGGGAAAAAGAGGAAACGATTTTAATGGGAAACTATACATTGAACAACCTTGGTGAGGTAGCCGGGTCAAAACTCAATGACCTACTGAGATATCTCACAGCTACAGGTTGGGTCTAGCAAGACACGACTTTCATCTTAGCTACAGCATGTTGTATAAGACATTAAATCTGACGAGTGGTGTGGTCTTTTAAAACGGGGTCCCTTCGACTCTACTTAAGTGTTCGCACATAGTGAACTACCACGTAAACCAACCAACCAATAACCTGAAAACTGGTTGCATTTATGTCAAATTCCCTTAAATCTGTTGTAGATAATAAAGGCTATCACACCATATCCTGTAATTGCCAGTGTTAATCTCGCATACCTGCGTGTATAAAATAATCTGTGATGTCAAAAAACGAGAATTTTTTGATTTAATTAAAATGTGCATGTTTACAATAAAAAATTTTTGTTTGTTAAGGTATGGGTCACACATGATAAATATTTAGTCAAAAAAGCGTAACCACATTTTTTAGCACACATTTGTTTGACTTTATTTGATCTTACAAGTGGTTTGTAAGATCAAACAGCGTTGGTGTGGATTACGTTGGCATCATTGGACCGTACTTTTTCCAAGTCGTCAAAGGCAGGAAAGAGTCTTTTGGTTAAAATGGTAGAGCTGGACTAATTGAGTGGCGAGTTCGGTGAATAGAATGTGCGATTACACGTCTTTAGACTATTTTTTGTAGGTCTATATTAGGACTTATATCTACATATACATGTCCGCAACGGTTGACGTATTAACTGGATACCGGACAATATGTTGGAGAGAGTATGCCACAATTGAACCCAGCGTATGAACCATTTAAGGCGTTGACGCGGTCAGCATTTAGATCATATTTAGTTGTATAAATCGTTCTATCGACGCAAATAACGATTTTATACATTTTCAAAAGACCTTAAAAACTCACTCAATGTATTTTTATATTGTTATTTATCTTTTAAAAGTCGTTTTTACATGTACATATATACTGATTTGAAAAATAATAAGAACGGACTCTTCATTTTCAATGATAAATTTAAGCTAACTAAATACAATAAAAATACTTTTATGATTATAAAAAAAAAGAACTAGATTTTGAAATAATAAGTGACTATCGAATGTTTGTAATCGGCCTCCGTCCAATAATTATCAAACTATCGGTGTATCTGTAACTTCATGTATGTGCATTTTTCGTAATGGGATGCAATAAAAAAATTACGTTTTTCTCATATAATTTAGTATTATTTTATTCCAGCTTTAAAATTGGACACTTTGGGAAAAATGAAGGAAGGAAAGAAAAATTGAAAACAAGATAAACAACTGGTTACAACTTCTATTTAAGAGAAAGAGAGTGCAAGTGCCGATCTATGGAGACTTGTAATTCTTCAGTTTTTCCTAGTTTTTGTCTCTAATTGAAAAAGTAGTATCTCTATAAATGAAAACAACTGGCAGTTGTTATTATTGTTACTGTTAAGTCTTTGTTTAAGACTATGAACGTTCTTAAACATACATACAACTTTTAGATCCATTTTTTGATATGACTGAAATTATATTTTTTATACCCTACATTTGGTTATATTTAAAATTATGAGTTTATGCTTTTTATACCCTACACCACCATAGTGGGGAGGGTATATTGGATTTGTTCTGAAGTTTGTAACGCCCAGAAATATTGGTCCAACACCTATCTTAAAGTATATGGATCGGCTCAGAATCACTTTCTGAGTCGATCTAACGATGTCCGTCCGTCCGTCTGGCTGGCTGGCTGTCCATGTAAAGCTTGTGCGCACAGTACAGGTCGCAATTTTGAAGATATTTCGATAAAATTTGGTACGTGATATTTTTTCGGCCCAAGGACATATGCAATTGAAACTAGTCGCAATCAGTCCATTATTTCACCTAGCCCCCATACAAAAGTCCTCCCGAAATTGGGGTTTACCGATCATTAATGTTTGAATTATGAAAGGAACCAAACAAATTTCATCACAAATGAGTGGTAAATGAAGGCAAATCACATCTACAAATATTGTGCAGATCGGTCCATAATTAGTCATAACTCTCATATAAGGCCCACTTCCGAAAATCACTTTAAAGAGGGCAACTCACTCAAAAATGTTGGTATCGAAATAATATTTGACACAAATATATCTTCTATATATACAAACAACACCGTAAAATTTAATGTGATCGGTCCATAATTAGTCGTAGGTCCAGTATAAGGCCCATTTCCGAAAATCAATAAAATAAAGAGCGTAACTCACTCAAAAATGTTGGTATCGAAATAATATTTGACACAAACATATCTTCTATATATACAAACAACACCGTAAAATTTAATGTGATCGGTCCATAATTAGTCGTAGGTCCAGTATAAGGCCCATTTCCGAAAATCAATAAAATAAAGAGCGTAACTCACTCAAAAATGTTGGTATCGAAATAATATTGCACGCAAATATATTTCATATGTATACAAGCAATACGGTACAATTTTATTATGATCGGTCCATAATTAGTCGTAGCTCCCATAAATGGCCCTCTTCAGAAAATCACTTTAACGATCATAAATTTCTTAAGAATGTTTGTAATCAAATAAAATTCGACACAAATAATATACAGAAATGGTGACACCTAATGTCATAACGGTCGGTCCGTAATTAGTCGACACTCCAATATAAAACCCTTCCCGTAATCAACTTTAACCTCCATAAATCTTTTAAAAGTATTTATATCGAGATAAAGTTTAACATACACAATATCTATATTCACAGAAATCATGACACTAAATTTTTGGATGATCGGTCCGTAATAGGTCATATATCCCATATAGCGCACATTTCTGAAAAACTGTTTTATACATATACTGGGTGTAGGGTATTATATGGTCGGGCTTGACCGACTATACTTTCTTACTTGTTGAGTCTTAATTTGTTCAAATATATTATAATGGTATTGTTTTATTTATCTGTTGAATAATAAGTTATTATATGAAAGTCATACAAATTTAAATTATTTCAATGTTTATGAAAATCATGAAGAAAAGTTTTTGGTTTTAGCAATATATACAATACATTTAAAAAGAAGTATAATTTAGTAAAATTTTTATAAAAATAATGTTTTTCAGACATTCAACATGTACATAAATATGTAATATGTAATATGTAATAAAATCTTTATTTATTAACATAATGCAATCAAATTTTTAAAGTATATTAAATTTATTATTCATATACAGTTCAACCTTGGTATAACGAATCTTAAGGGGATTAGGAAAAAAATGTTATATCGAATAATTCGTTACAATGAGGTTCGTTATATCGAGGTGAAGTTGCACTTCTATTCGTTATAACGAGGTAATAAAAAATTTTGTATGTATATTAGTCATCATCTGCTTACCATGTTATAGCGAAAGATTTCCGCTAAAAAATCAATAAACATTTGAAGGAAAACACTGTATTTTGTAGTTTTAAAATTCAAAAATATTATTGTATTTAATTCAAAAATAGTTTACATTTATAAAATATTAAGTCTGAGCCAGTGATTAACTAGCTAGATTGTAAAAACAACTGCTGCAACAAGCGTACAAGCTCTTGGCAACAATTGTAGGTTTGCTGGAGACGTTGTCGTTGCAAATATTGCAATAATTGCAATTGCAATTGCAATAATTTTATATAATTTGGATTAATTGTTGGAAATCGTTATGAAAAGGTTGTAAGTTGACAAAATTCGTTAAATAGATTTAAATAATTCTATCTATTTCGTTAGTCTGCAGTGAATGGAAATTCGTTATAACTAGGCTATTGTCAAATGTTTTCGTAATAGAGAGGTTTATTCTGTATTAAATTTCATGGAGCGTTATAGGGGATTTCAAAAAATTCGTTAAATCGAGGAATTCGTTATAGTGATGGTCGTTATATCGATGTTTGACTGTAATAAGATAGTTAAGTAAAAAAAATTTAACAACGGAAATCCAAAAATATAATTTTTTTCACTTTTTTCTCATAAAAAAATTTTTCTCAGTACCCCTGATGATAATGCTTAAAATTGCCGTTTGTGCAATTGGACAAACTTGCGAGCTTCGTTTCATGAAGCCCCTTTTTACGTTTTGTACGTCAGTTTGTGGGAAACTTCAATTCAAAAATAAATAAAATATAAAAGACTCTAAATTTTTGTTTTAAAAAAGATATTTGTTTTTAAAAATGCATAAAGAAAGCCAAAGGACTAAAGGTGCGGTCACACTTGGAAAATATTTGCCGAAAAAGACGTAACCACTAAGTAAGATATATTTGAACTCGTTTAAGAATTTAAAAAAACTTTTCTTATTTAGGCCAAAGAACAACAAATATTTAGTTTTAATTTATTTGATTCTACTTGATCTTGCAAAACTCTTGTAAGAGTAAACAATGTCAAACAAATTTGTGCTCAAGCAAATGGTTACGCTTTTTTGAACAAATATTTGCCAAATGTGACCGTAGCTTTAATTACGTAGATTATTTGAAGAAGTTACCGTTTGTGGTGTGTTAACACTTGAATTTTTTGGTAAAAATAATGGTAAGTCCTTTTGTGTTTGTCATTATGTTACTTTTCTTTTTTGGTTGTTTATATGCAGATAATCAACGTAAAGCGTAAGAAGAGATTTTGGAAGATTTCACAGAATATTTTCGCTATGCAATGCCATTTTTTCGTCATTCAGCCCGAAATCACACAATTTCCTATTCGATGTGTTGCCTAGTTTATATGAGAGCAGATTTAAACAAATTGTGCGGTTTAATTGGCACGGGTTTCAAACAATTATAAATTTTATTAAATATGTATGACAAAGTTTTTTATGGACCTCATTCCTGCAAGCAATTTTTTTTTATCAGTACTATCCTTATACAGAGGTTACCTCTGCCATCTTACTGTGTGATGTTTTTTTATATAACATAAAAATCAGCTGTTGAGTTCAATGAACAATTGAACAACG
This sequence comes from Bellardia bayeri, assembly GCA_950370525.1. Taxonomy (NCBI): domain Eukaryota; kingdom Metazoa; phylum Arthropoda; class Insecta; order Diptera; family Calliphoridae; genus Bellardia; species Bellardia bayeri. Next base: position 42,713,060 of record OX493268.1, on the reverse strand, counting down.
CAAGTTTACGAGCCAAAATTGAGGACCCTTAATACTTTATATTTTAAGTATAAGGTTTAGGTTTAAGGTAGGTTTTTGTTAAAATTTTGATAAAAAAAAAGAGTGGGCCAAATTGAGAGCAAAGTAGGGGCAACATATTTGGAAAATTATATTAAAATGATATCCGTAAATATACTTTAAAAAAAAATAAATGTATTTTTTTTCTATAATTAAAGAAAATTTATTTTAAATAATAACAGAATTAAGGCATTTTTTACCACCAAACTTACTTTAAAATTTTTTTTTTTTTTTTATATGGACCTAAAAAATATATTGATTCGAAATATTTTGCATCTGATGGAAAATATGTATTATTGTTTAGCTAACAAAGAAATTTAAAAAATCGCTCAAAAATTCTGTCCAATATTGAAAAAAAAACTGGACCAAGGTTTGGCAAAATTAAAAAAATGGCTTTTGAAATGAAAATATCCTAATAAAATCCAGAGTTATAAGTAATTTTTCACTTAAACCTTTAATTAATATCAATCATACGTACAGCAGGACCAACATTTTTCAAATCAAAATTAAACATAGTGTTATTGAATTTCTTGGAAAAATTAAGGAGCTAAAACATGAAAATGAATAAAATTTATTTGATTTAGTATTGAAAAGTTGTAGAAAATAACTGCAAAAAAATTAAAAAAATAACAAAAAACAGTTTGAAATTTTTGTTAAAGTTTAAAGAAATTACTGTATATAAAGTTTATTTAAGATCCAAAAATTATAAAATATTTTTAAAAACCTATTATTGTTTTGAATTATTTTATTTTCTATTATAGTTACAGTGTAAACGTAGTTTTACTCTTCTTAGAAAAAACTATTTTCTATTTATTTTATAGCCGTTGCTGTAATGTAATAAATTGTCAACTTTGTGAAAAGGCTTTTCACGTTAGTGAACTTAGCTGCATAAAGACATAAAAGCAACCCTACAATAATTGTAGAAAAGTACTTACTTTGTTGCCATTGCAATTATAGTGGCCTTATTGTGACCTTTTTAATAATATAAATAACTACATGTGATCAGGCGTTAAAAAAGTTAATAAAAATTATTTTATACTGAAAACAGAATTTTCTGTGCAAGAACTAGGTCACCTGAATTTTAAATAATTTTATTTAGTTTGTGTTAAATATTAAATACATAAAGATTATTCTAAGAAACCTTATATGACACTTGATCACTTTTATTAGTTTAATAAATCTTTCCTTGAATGCTTATCTAGGGTTTGAAGTTTTGAATTTGTTTGCGGAAGCAATTATTTATTAAATTGAATAGCAGCTGATATGTTTGCTGAATCAAAATTTTCAAATGCATATAACTCGGAAGCAATTAAAGATAAATAGCATTGGAAAGCATGTTTTTAAAAATCTAGCCAATGCCTCTTTAAAGAAATCACAGTCTTAGAAATCGGATGATAAAAAAAGGTACGCATTCGGAACTTGGCTACGACCAAGTGGAATTAAATCTCGATCGACCAACTGTTTAGAAATGCCAGATTTATTTTCAAACAATTTTGTCTCACTGTGCAATGATAATGCAATAAGAACAGCTGATTTTAAATAAATATTAAATTGAATATAAAATGTAATTTATGTTGGTAATTTACAAAAAATATTCAAAGAATTAATTAAACTGATATAAATAACTGAAAAAAATTAATGTGTGGATTAATATTAAAAAAAGTTCTTCAGTGTCTTCGTTCTTGAATATTAAAACTGTTTTTCTGCTGATGTTTATATCGCCAAAAAGTAATGGATATTAAGTTTCAAAACTACTCATCGTTTTCAAAATAACTTGAACAGCTGTACCAATATACATATGTATCGTAACTGGTACATACTGGTACGAGAACGGCTAGATCGATTTGTCTGGAATTTTTTATTAGTTTTGAAATTTTCAGGAGATGGTTTATATAAAAAAAATGTAAAAAGAGGACCACGAGGGGGACAATTTTTGCCTCTCTGAAACTATCTGCTTAATAAATTTTAAGACATAGATAGATCTGAGTTTGGAAGGACACAAAGGTTATATATTTTTCAAAATAGGACCACGAGGGGAGTAAAAAGCTATTTTTTCCTCTCGGAAACTATCTACCTAATTCTAATCAAATTTAAAACATAGATAGTTCTTAGTCTCCAAGGACACAAAGGCCATGTATTTTTTCAAAAATATGACCATGAGGAAGTAATCTATATATATAAAAATTAAATGGTTCATGTAATGGCATCATGTGAGAACGGCTGGAGCGATTTGGCTGATTTTGTTTTTATTCGATTCGAAATTCTCAGGAGATGGTTTGTAAAAAAAAAATTCAAAAATTTCGTTTAAAACTCGGATCTTTTTTTTGGGAATCCAGTCAACTTTAATAAAAAAAAGCCCTCTAAAGTATGCTGTACGAATTTAGATATTTTATTTGCAAATAACCGCCTGGCCGACGATGTCGAACGATAACGTTCGCTTAGATAAGACTTAAGACACAAACTTTTTATCGTATCTATTTTTTACTCAATCAAGTTTGTTTATTCCACAATCAAGTTTGTGTCTTAAGTCTTATCTAAGCGAACGTTATCGTTCGACATCGTTGGTCAGGGGGTAGATAAGAACAGGCAGGTTGTGAATACATCGTATTCCATGAAATACAAATCATTAGTAAATACCGAACGAAGCAGGGGGCGGTCAGCTAGTATAATAATAAATATTATTGTAATATAAAATAAATGTATATACCTACATATTGAAATATTTTAATATTTGAAAGAAAGCTCTTCAGTATCTTCTTTTATTGAGCAAATCTCTGAATATAAATTCACTACGAGCTTAAGCTAATATGTATTTACATTGTATAAATTGGTAATAATGGAAGAACGCTATGGTTAAAATAATGAATGCAAGCTGTTTTTATTTTTGCCTCTTGTATGTTTTGAAAATTCCCCCAGAAATCTAAAATTTATTATTCTCGAACACCACTGACTTATAAGGCCGGAAGTATTGTTCTCAAGTAGTGTTAACTTTATCCCAATGTCATTTATTCTTAAAACTTATAACTACAAGGATAATATTCTGAATATTCAAATCCTTTTCAATTGACGTTGCAAGTCTCAAATAAATCCGACTAGTAGTTTAAACAATTTTTCGATCGTTGCTAGTGATTTACAGGATGTTTAATAAGATAGTTCTGCACTCTTGAACTGACCACTAATCGAACTTTGCAAGGTCTCACAAAAATATTGCAATATCAAATAATTGTTTTCATAAAATAGTGGTAACGTTTTACAAGTCAAATATTTGATCAATGTCAATGTACCTTAAGATAATATTGTAACATCTGAATGTCTGAGCAAGTCTCTTAAACAATGTATCAAGCTTAAAGACAAAGCTAATCTGAACATGTAATTGCTCTTGTTAAAATATTCATAATCTGTTTAGTGTAAATTGTTTTTGCCATTATCATAATCGTAATCGCAATCATGATGTGTCTCCCTTATAGTAAACACATTCTGCTTAAAGTGCTATTGAGGACAGGAACTGTATTACATGTATATACATACATACATACATACATACATATAGTCTCTATGCAACAACCAACAGAAAGAAGTAAGTAAAGTTAAAAAAAAAGAAATATCTTAGTGCATTAGATTTATCAGAAGGTGTTTAAATTTTTTTTTTTTGCTTCTGGTCTGGTTAGAAAAAAATGCATTTAAACCGGCTGGATGCGTCGCATAATGTAACGTACATTAATGTCGTCAACATTTAACATCAGAATGAAGCAATAACAATAAAGAAAATTGCAAAAAACCGTTTTAGTTCCATATTTTTTTTTAAATGAAAAACTAAACGACACTTCAGTGGTTGATCCTGTTCTTCCATGAATTAAAAAAAAACATGAAATTCTGTTTAATTCTTTTTATTTTTTTTTTTTGCATATTTACACGTCTATTAATAAAAGTTAACTATCAGACACTTTATTCATTATTCTGTTAAGATTGATGCACATCTGTCAAATCGCTAAGAAAATGAATGTATGTTGCTTTCTTTTTTTGGAATTGAATATTCTTTCTTCCATAAATGGAAATACGAAGTACGGCGCCTTTACAAGTTCAATTTTTTTAATTTTTCAATTAGAGCACTTCTGCATCGACCGAGTATAATTAGTATGATAAATGTTTTAAATAGTTTTAAGACTGAATTTCTAATTCACATTTAGCTCATTAAACATGTATAAATATGTGAGCATGCAGACTAGTTGTATACAATTTTTTGGGGATTTTTAAAATGTAATAATAACTTGTTCCCAAAACTAAAATAAGAAATAAAAAACGAATTGATGGCATGTCAAGACCGAGTGTAACAATGGAATAGCACTAACATATGTTGAGTATACCTGATAAATTGTTCTCTTCACGACCATTTTTAAATATTGTGTATCATGACAAAATTTATGAAGAGCCAACGCAATATAAAGATTTTCTGGAAGGGTTTGCTGCTGTGCGTTATTAAATGTTTTAATATCAGTTGAAAGTTACACCTCTAATGTAGAATTCTGTTTATGCAAACGCGTAGATTGAATGATAAGAATACATAAATTACAAAAAAAAAACTCACAAAAAAAGTAATTTCAATGGTGAGAATATAAATATGTTAAGTCTTAAATTTCAATTTGAAATGATAAACCATTTTCAATAAAAAAAACGCAAAGGTTTTACATGAAAATATTATATTTCTTACATTTTAGCCAGACCGTACGTAGGCCATTAGAAATTCTGTAAATCACTAAAATGATTGGTTGCATGAGAGCTAGAAAATTATGGGCATATCTAAATGAAATAGCTTCTGGAACTTTTCCTAGATTTCTTTTGCTTTTATAATTGCCTAAAAAGTGTATAATTTATGCATTTCTCTTACCATACAAATAGAGTCTTACAAGTTTGTTGGAAAGAAAAAATTCCGTTGAAAAGTGTTTTAGAGTTTTAAATAAAAATGCAAGATTTAACAGTATTTCATAAATAATTTTGGACGAATTTTCAATATCAGTGCGGGAAATTTTTTGTAGCAGAACTTTCTTCAGAAAACTTATTATGATTTTATGCCCTTTGAACTAAATTGTCTCAAAAACAAATATTGCCATTATTTAATCACAAGTAGAAAACAATTTTAAATTCGTTTTAAATATATTTTATTCAGACTACGCTTTTTTTAACGTTTAACAAATTTATAATTAATTGGACTCATGGAACTCACAACTCATGGAATATTTCTTATAATAATCTGCTAAGAAATAAAATAAATAAAAAATTTACCTTTGACCCAGGTTTAACCCATTTTGTAACAAGCTAAAAAAAATATTTGTATAACTTAACGAAATTTTCGTGGCTAGTTAGAAATCGACTTGAGAATTGTTCGAGATTTTTTTTTTTTTGGAAGTGTGGTTACACTGAAAACTGTTGGTCAAGATCTCGACCGCTGGAATAATTAGAGTAATAAATTGTCTGTATAATATAATAAATACGAAAACTTTCAGATAAATGAAAACATTGAGCCATTTTTTAAACAGTTTTATTTATTTAAAATAATTAATAAAAGCAATTATTTTAAAAGTGTGTGGCAGGCTTTGAAGCAATTACATACATGCAAATTTACGTTGCACTTAGCACAAGTATAAGCAGTATGCTTCTTGCATGACTGAGACATGCATTTCGTATTTTTTTTTAGCAATCATAGAATGCAATTTTCATGCATTGACACTGACGCCGTCCAAGCAAGTATCCCAAAGTGTCCACCACTACTTCTTTCCTACGATTCCGATGCTATGATTGGTCACAGCATTATCATGCAAGTCAACTCCTTCCATATACATATTTATTGTAATTAAGGTGGCTATACACTACGTGTTTTTGCTTATGTATTTTTAAGTTTACACCTCACATGTTTTTCTTTATGTCTGTCAAAATTGGTTATTTTACATATGGGTTTTAATTTTTGGTCACCAACTTGTATGTACAATTACACGTGACATCGCCATGATTAAAACAGCTGATACGCTTAGATATTATTCTTTTTTTACAAATAAATTTCCATGTCGTTTCTTTGAAAAATGCGTTAAAACCACTACAAAGCGTCACTAAATTGCCGGCGTCAAAAATATTGATTTAAGGTTTTTCGTTTTTTAATATACAAGATTGTATAAAAAATAATTTATATCATTGTTATTAAATTATCAAAATGGGATAAAAAAAATATTTAATTTATCACTTATGCAAATTCTTCATACGGCCGGCTAATAATAGCGCAGATTCAACCGTCGACAAATCTTTTCGCCTGGCATATACATTTGAAAACATGTGTTTGAACATAAGAAAATAGAGCGTGTTCTAATCGAAAAAATACATATGCATTTCCACATGTATTTTACACAAGCAAAATTTTTGAGGTCACCAACTACATGTTTTTACTCCCATATGTAAAATTTGACATATACATTGTCAAAAACACGTAGTGTATATGCACCTTTAGCAATAATGATAGCTTGGGATACGGCAATTCTTTTTTTCTGTCGTATTGCATTACATTTCTTATAGGGTCCATTTGTTCATTATTGGTAGCCAAAGTGACTTCTGCATTGTCTGTCCATCGATTTACTCCTATCTTATGTTCTTGGTCGAATGTGTAATCTATATCGTGTTTAATTAATATTGTTTTTAGGCCTGAGTTTGCCACGAATTGCCTGTTTGTACGGATTGTACGGGCTTCACAAAAACCTTCATCTTTTATCCGGTGAAAAGCTTATCGAAACACACAGTATGTTGTGGAGGACTCTTCTAAACGGAGAAAATACCTAAAACCACGGTAGAATCTAGGCCAAATTGTTTATCATATGCATCCCTAGCTCCAGCATATGGATAGAATTGAAATCTTACATTAGTTAAATTATATAATTACTTCAGTATATTTGTCGTCGCTGCAATTCTCAATTATTTGAAAATTTTCACTTGCACTCAAGTTCTACTCTTAGGCCAGTTAAAAAAAATCGCGCTAATTATCCCAGTGGCGACTATCTGGAACAGATAAATAACTAATTTGTGTTCAGTATAGTTAATTTGGACTATTTAAATCAACAAATGTTTTTTTTTTCTTTTTTAGTTGAATATAGTATTCCCAATAATTTTAACAATGGTCTATTTTTAGACTATTTATTTGCCCGCCCGGTGATACCGTAAAAAGGGAGGTAGGGCTTAAATAAATTTAGCGAAACTGATTTTTCCAAACTTCAAAATAAATTTAAGAAACAGTAATAATTCCCACACCAAATATTTTAAATTATTTTATGAAATACAGCAAAAATCTCGACCAGTGGTACAAAATGGGTTAAAAGGATTTAATAAGGGTTTTCAAATATTCAAATTCAAAATTCAAATTTATATTCAAAGTTCAAAATTCAAAATTCAATATTCAATATTCAAAATTCAAAATTCAAAATTCAAAATTCAAAATTCAAAATTCAAAATTCAAAATTCAAAATTCAAAATTCAAAATTCAAAATTCAAAATTCAAAATTCAAAATTCAAAATTCAAAATTCAAAATTCAAAATTCAAAATTCAAAATTCAAAATTCAAAATTCAAAATTCAAAATTCAAAATTCAAAATTCAAAATTCAAAATTCAAAATTCAAAATTCAAAATTCAAAATTCAAAATTCAAAATTCAAAATTCAAAATTCAAAATTCAAAATTCAAAATTCAAAATTCAAAATTCAAAATTCAAAATTCAAAATTCAAAATTCAAAATTCAAAATTCAAAATTCAAAATTCAAAATTCAAAATTCAAAATTCAAAATTCAAAATTCAAAATTCAAAATTCAAAATTCAAAATTCAAAATTCAAAATTCAAAATTCAAAATTCAAAATTCAAAATTCAAAATTCAAAATTCAAAATTCAAAATTCAAAATTCAAAATTCAATATTCAAAATTAAAAATTCAAAATTCAAAATTCAAACTTCAAAATTCAAAATTCAAAATTCAAAATTCAAAATTCAAAATTCAAAATTCCAAATTCCAAATTCAAAATTCAAACTTCAAAATTCAAAATTCAAAATTCAAAATTCAAAATTCAAAATTCAAAATTCAAAATTCAAAATTCAAAATTCAAAATTCAAAATTCAAAATTCAAAATTCAAAATTCAAAATTCAAAATTCAAAATTCAAAATTCAAAATTCAAAATTCAAAATTCAAAATTCAAAATTCAAAATTCAAAATTCAAAATTCAAAATTCAAAATTCAAAATTCAAAATTCAAAATTCAAAATTCAAAATTCAAAATTCAAAATTCAAAATTCAAAATTCAATAACTTTGAAATCGATTCCTGCATTTTTTATAACCAGAACAATTTTCAACCTATAGAAAATTCTGTATACGAGTATATTACGTTTCCGTTATAGCTAAATTCGAAAATTACTATTTGCCATTTCAAAACTTGAGAGCCGCTGCACTAAAAGTTAACATTATACGATTTGAATGAGAATTATTCCTCTTGCGAGTATTTGAAAATTTTTAAAAAAATTTTAACTTGAAGTAAAACTTCGAATAGAAATTTTTTTCAAAATTATACGATTTGACTTAATTTTTTAGAGCTGGAATACTATATTAAGTGTGACACTAAACATGCACTCATTATAATTATAATTAAAGTGTAATTCCAAAATAATAGCCCAATATACACATGTACATATGTATAATACTGCTAAGTAATGTGTAAAATCAAACTTTTATGTAAATATCCTTAGATTTGATTTTATATGCAATGAAATTTTAAGATACATATAATTGAAAATGTAATAAGTTGAAGATAAAGGATGTACAATAGCAGTAATACCATAAATGTACGAGTATATTAAAGCGTATGTTTTCTCTTTCAGCCGATGCCCATTATGCAAACAATCATCACTCGTGCATATATGAAGTTCCTAAATTTATTTTGAAATTGTCCTACACACACACATGTATTCTAAATTACTTGGTCACAGTTGGTTATAAATGGCCCTGGTTAACCTGCTGAAAGTTTAAACAACGAACAATTATTTATTCGCTGCATTCATGTTTATTCAACTTATACAGATATGTAAATGCACAACATACTTAAATAATATAGGGTTACTATTTAAAGTTGAATCAGATTCAGGGACAGGGAAAAATTCCTTGAAGCACAATTATTGTAAAGGGAACTAATATTAACACTTTATAATACATAATATGAAAAATATGCTAATTTTTAATGATATTTATTTAGGGAATACATTTCTATGAGCAGGATGGGTTACTCAATTTTCATACTGCAGCGAATGGCTGCCGCCGTCATTCTCCAGCCAGCCTGTTGCTTTATTTATTTATTTATTTATTTATTACCTAAATCTTTTCTTGATAAATGTTTTGTCGATATGTGTTTATTTATTATTTATTTCCCAAATACTGGGAATATACTCGTATGCAGTGGTATCTTCTACTTCGTCATTAAAGCTTCTGAGCTGGTACAACTAGATACCAGTAATGTCAGCAAAGAGGTCTGTCAGATGGATTCCAGACAGATTATATGTATATCCGCATATCCATATTGAGACCGATTTTGTTGTGTCATTCCATTTAATTGAATATTATGTGAAATCTTGTCTGAATTCATTCATATTCGTAGTGCACTTTCACAAGTGCATAAAACTTATTCTGTAATGTTTTCACTTCCAGGAACCCATATTGTACGATATACACTCTTAGGAAATCTAAAATCTACTTTGCTATCATTAAATATGTGGACCATTTAAGCTGAATTTGTTCATCAGGTACTTCCATTCCATATACATATCCATTAGTTCGGCATTTATGCGTAGTCTGGTGAAAAATACCACATCCTACCTTATCGTATTATCTTGATCGGTCAGTCAATATTTTTATGACCCTCTACGAAAAGCCATTTGGTAAAGCTCTATCTATCCAGTACATTTAAAAAAAAAACCTGTGTTGAAAGCGATTTCAGATAACTTGTAATTGACAGGAATATTCATATTAACGGTGCATACAATTTTCTTATTCCCATTACTTCCATGCTTTAGTGGCATTTATCTGATTGTGGTTTTAATGATTTTTATTCTGCAATGTTAACCACCAAACCACTGTATCTTTATCAAACCAAAGTGTATTCTTTCATCTATCGTGGATGTTTAGCCCCTGATAGTATCTTATCCATTCCAAATTTTAAATAGAAAATATTAGATACTGATAGGCTTTAAGTCCTTAGCCAAGGTATGAGAGGCTTTCCCTTCTGAAGCATCAGATTATCAGTAGCCACAGCATAATAGTATCAATGCGTTCCTGTAAGTTCGATGGGAGCATGCCATCAGGACCTGAAGACAGTCGGAGGAGTAGGTAAGCTGACTCCGATTTTTAATGGTGAAGATTAATTTGGTTACTCAAGTTCAATATATTTTGTCTCTGTGGATGACAGTAGTTTTGTCGTCCTCTAGATAGTCGCCCGATTCTGTCTTCAAGCTCTGCCACTTGCAACTTGCCAAAGAAGAGGGCTCAAGATCATTTTCATTATCACATGAAAGAACAGATTCTTTGCCATAGCTTATAATCTAGTTCTTCTACTCTGGAACTTATCACCTTAGTAAGGATATTTTCTTCTCCTAAATCTTCCCAATTGGCGACAGCGTCTCATCGAGTCACAGAGACCTTCAGGGAACCTTTTATATTTTCAATAACTTTGACTATTTCTCGGTACTCTGTTGCTAAATATGGCCTCCACGGCCTGAAAGTAAAAATAAAATTCAGATCGGATCAAGAGCTGCTGTTAGTTATATTTTATGTTATGTTCATTATATCAAAACATAGAGGAGTACTAGCTGTATGATGCGATTTAAATCTAGTTATGCATTCAAAACTGGAGTTAAAATAAAAAAGTATTTTTCTAATCTTTCAGAAATTATATGTTTACTTGTAATTTGGAAAGCTTTCAATAAATTGAGTATCAAGTTCAATCAAACCTATTTTAGATTGACGTACGATTTCTATTAATATTTCTGATAATACTATAATTAATTCATCGTATTTGGTGCCGATGAAAACGACAATGACGATATTATTAACAATTAAAATTAGAACAATTTCTATGCAATTGACTAAAAATAAATTTACTGCACGTATTATTGATAATTTGATTTTATAATTGAAGTGTATTATAAAAACAAAAAGAACTAAATATTAATCTAATCTTAGCTACTAATAATTACTACCACTACTGTTTTAAATAAAACACGTTTTTTTTGTAAATCCCCTACAAATTGATATAACTGGGGAGGCAAGTAGGCGACGTCCGGAAATACTTCTAGTTTTTGTTTATCGCTAGTATAGCATATTTTTAAAAATTCATACTATTTGAGTAACCACTTCACAAAAATGTATTGTTTTGAAAATTATTTACAATTGTTTTGTTTAAATGATTTATAGGTGAGGGACACCTTTGAACAATGTTGATAAAATCTCAGCTTAACATTTTTGCCGATCCTTAACCGAGTTTTTCACATGACAACCTTGTTTTCTAGCAACGTCAACAACTTTTGCTAGTTTTTTCAGTCGTCGACCGAATGGAGTTGGGTGAACAAGTTTTCGCAGTGCCATTGTAATTGTTTTTTATTTTTTTGTAAGAGTGTAAGAAGTATTCAGTGATCGTTTTCTTTCGTGAAAGAAATTTATTGCAGTCCAAAATTCATTTCAAACAAAATTAAGGCTGTAAGTAAAACTATATAATAAGTTAAAGCTGTGTAATAAAACAATAAATTTTGTCACTAGATTATTTAGAACGAGACCCCTGAAGAAGTTAGAATCAAACTAACGAACCGTTGGGTAAATAAAATAAAAAATAAAAATCGAACAAGTTTTTTATTTACGTTTGGAAACAAACATTTGACCAAATTAGCCTGAAGGAAACTCCTTAAAAATCACAAAACTGCTTTAATTGCCAAACATATTAAGTCTAACAGGATTTGTCATATCATATGTCAATTATTACAACAAAATAATTAAGTCGCTATTACAAATAATTCCAATTGCTAAGAATTTTAGTTTAACACTGTCCTCATATACCAGACAGATTAATGGGGATTTTCAAGAAACACTCAAATTTGTTTATTAATTTATTTTGTGTATTTGTATTTACAGAGTTTTATACTTAAATAATTTGTATGACGCTTTTAGATATTGAACATTTTTACAACCGCAGATGAGCTTCAAATATAAAATAAATATTTAGTATTGTCCTGTAGGGGGGATTGTTGTTTCAGGTCGGGCTTTTTCTAGCAGTAATACAACGGAAATGCCTGCCAAACATTTATCCAAGTCAGCATAAGTCTTTAAAGTTTCATCTACATATTCTCGAGAACATTCATCCGTGCAGTGATTTTGTTCGCATTAAATTGTTTTAAATCTCATTGTTATGTATTCCATTTTATCGATGGAAACATTTCGTATATTTTTTGTGGCCTTCATTGCTTCGCCAGACTGGACAAAAAAAATTGTAAGATTAATAATTAAGTAAATAATCATGACACTTACCGCACCGTGGTAGCATTCGAAAGATTCATAGGAAGAGTTCTGTTGAGAACACTTCCCTAGAGCACCACATACATCCATAGCGGACAATTCTAACAGTCTAATTCATAAAAACTTATCAAGGGTTTATAACAGGCTTATAAAGCAAATATCCATACAAAATTTGCTTTATAAGCCTATTATAAACCTTTGATAAGTTTTATGAATAAGGGGGTAAATCTTTACGATCACCCTCGACTTCTTTGTCAATAGCACTGCTATTATTGGCGGAACGTTGTAAACAAGTTCCGTATGCGAGCTCATATTTGGCAGTTAAATGCTAACAAACAAAGTTAAAAATCTACAGGCATGATTATTTTTGACATAGAAAAGGCATTTGATACCGTGTGGCACAATGGACTTATATATAAACTCCTCCAGGCTAATATACCAAAATATTTATGCAAACTTATTGCGGATTTCGGATAGAACATTTGTAGTAGCTGTTAATAATACATTATCCTCCCCTAAGTCCTATCCTATCCTTTACTGTACTCAATTTATACTTCCGATTTATACTTCCTCATACTTAAATGTTGCATACTATGCAGATGATACCGCTCTCATAACGTCTAGCAAACTCACTGAGGCACTACTAAATAAAATGGAAAAAGCATTTAATGCTTACAAAAAATATCTTAGCAAATGGAAAAAAAATAAACCCTAATAAAACTCAGGCAATTATATTCCCCTACAACAAAACTCCCAAACGATTACCAAATCGACAGTTGAAAATTCAAAATGAGAGACTAACAATCCAAAATGATGTTAAATACCTTGGTATGTGTCTTGACAAGAAACTTAATTTTGCAAAACATATCGCAGAAATATGCAAAAAGTCCCTCAAAACGATTAGAGCTTTGTTGCCAATTCTAAGTAAGCGTTTAACTCTTAACGCTAAAAACAAAAATTTTATATTTCAAAGTGTTATTAAACCATCTTTAACATATACAAGTCACATTTGGTAAAAAGCAGCAAAAACACGTCTGAAAAATCTTCAGATAATTCAAAACAAATGTCTCAAGATCATAAACAACAAAAACTGGAGATACTCTACGCAACTTCTTCACTTCGAAACGGGTTATGAACTCATCGTTGATTTCATAAAGAGGGGCTAAACAGTAGATATCATGAAACCGTAGTAAATTCTCTTTATCAACTGATAAGGGAATGTAGAGAACAGGCTTAAGAGCAACCAAAAATAATATCACCAAATCGAAAATGATATGTAGTAAATTATTATTTTCTGGTAATTATATTATATACATATATATTTTCTAGCTATATTTGAAATATATTTTTATCATATAAAGGTTTTCCTATTTTTCCTTTAAATAAAATTATAAAGTAGTTTGTCGCTGCGATTCTTTTCGTATCTTCTTTAAAATTGTATTTGCGTCTACATTGTGAAATTTTTGTTGCAGAGATTTTTTATGGATGTAGACATGTTTTTATATATTTTGTAGCTAGCACATACATACATACATGCATACATGTATAAAAAACAACGAATGAAGGAACAAAGCGTGTCTCACGAGTACATGCATATGTGTACCCTTTTTAATATGACTCACCGCTCTCGCCTACAAAGCAAGAATCGTAGAGACAAAAATTTCATAATGTAAACCGGGACTAACTATTAACATCAGTCCATAAAATACAATTCGTTGTATTATTTAGATAAAATCTCGAAAATTGTAAATAGTATATAAAAAAAAAACCTGTAAATAAAGATGATTTTAAAAATGAAACAAAAAATCATCTTACTGAAGGCGAGGTAAAAACAAAACTGTTATGTGCCACGCCCACTTTCATGCCCATCTCAAAAAAATAAATGTTTGTATGTATCTCCTTTATAGAATCGTAAACTATGTATTTGATCATGTCAAAGTTGTTGTGCATGAGCCCGGAAAGGTTTCTGAGTTGGTATGAACATGCCTACTTTTTTAATTAATTAAAACGCCTGCCGGGATGGCCACACCGCTGCACCGATCTTACTAAAACTTTAACGGGATATAACCAAGACTTCGGCATGACTAAAACTACTTTTTTCGACCGCCTATTTTTTTCAAAATCAAATAAGCTCCATACAAACGGGAAAACCCATTTGGGTTAAATTTCATGATGTTTATAATCAAGAAATTTCAGCTACATATTTATTTAAGAAAATTCTATGAAAAAATAAAAAAAAAAATTTTGTCTGAAATTTTGAAAATTTTTAAATTTAAATTTTTTTTTTAATTTTTGATAACCAATTGAATGCGCCTCTCAAAGACCTTTCATATGATACCAAATTTACATATAGTGCCTTTGGAAGAAATGTGAAAAAATTCAAAAAACCTCTAAAAAGGAACTTTTTATCCTTTGATCCAGCTCACCAAATATTGACCCCAGGACAAAAAAATTGAGAAACGTAGTCTTAAAATTAATGAAATTTTCATATTAGTCGGGAACATTGTTACCTTATTTTTTCTCCATACAAACGGGGCCACCCTAATGTACATACATCTATAGTATAGTAAAGCTACACAGTTTACCTTTTATTATGTATAAACATTGGCTGTGTAAAGCACTTAGTGATCAAGATATAAAGTAAAAATACGTTAAAGTCACTACCTTTTATGCATTTAAAAAAATATATAATACTTCTCTAAATCTTCACTAGAATTCACAAATACATATGGCAAAATTTTACGTTTGGCCTTCACGATTTAAGGATAAAGATTTTAACATTTTAGTTAAACTTCCGGTATATATTCTACATTATATATACTAAAATATTGTGAAACGACAACATTTAAAATTAGTAACTGCAAAGAAGTATAATTCAATCGCCAAAACATTGCAAACATAATTCAAATCCCAGCTACACACTACTTGTCATAACTTTTTATATTTTTATTCTCCTATACATACATAAATGCATAATTAATCCTTAAAATTCGGTTAACAAAATTTTAAAAACTTGAACATTTCAACCTATCATGTAAAAACTAAATCTCATATACGAGTACAAGTAAATACCAAATCATACCAAATTATAGGGTGAACTTCATAAAATATTGCACTGTAATTTCTATTTATTTTAGGTTTATTTTAGCTGAATTTCATCTAAATAACGAGATGAGGCATAATATGCATTTATGCCTCTTTCTTTCAAAACTGCACTTTGTTTATATTTTTGCAGCGTGTAACATAAAGCGATTTACTTTAACACACAATAAATTAAGTTCCAAAGAGTCCTAGGAAACTGATTTTGACTTTTAGAAATGTCAAAATTTTCAACTCTTTACACTTTGCGGTTATTCTCGGAAGTGGAGCTTGTACAGGAGCTATGCTCAATTATGGACCAACTTTAACAAAATTCAATAGTATAATTTTTACATGCTTATAACTCATCTGTGCAAAATTTCGGTTCGGTAAGGATGTTTATGTTTATGTGGGTTAATGAGTTTTCGGGAATAGTTCTCATAAATGAAATATGACCTATTACGGGCCAATCATCATCAAATTCTGTACGATGATTTATATGTGTACGCGAATTATTTGTGTTGAATTTCAAAGTAATAATGATTTTATTAAGAGATTTATGCGCATTTATGTGATTTCCGGAAATGGACTTATATGTGGGCTACGATGAAATAGGGACCGATCGTCATAAAATTGGGTATGAATATTTCTATATATCTGTGGACTATTTGTGTGGAATTTAAACTTGTTGCTGATGCTTTTAAGAGATTTATACGTATTGAAGTAATTTTCAGAAGTTTTAATGAGGCCACGGTCAAATATGTACCGATCGTCAAAATATTGGGCATGAATATATATATATATATATATATGTATGGAATAGTTATGTTGAATTTCAACTTGATCAAAGATTTATGAGCATTTAAGTGATTTTTGGAAATGGAGTTTTTTTGTGGGGGCTACGGTGAAATATGGACCTAGTTTTTAAAGGGTTTCGAAAACTTCGCCCTTGGTGTATACAGATGACTAAAAATCTTAAAAAATCCATTTTTTTGAAATTTGATGGAATTGTAAAATATCTACAAATAAAAATATCTAAACCTTTTTCCTCCACTTTGACGACCTCTGACACCTGCTTTTAGGAGGTCCAAATTCAAAACTTAAACTCAAAAACACTTCCAGATATAAATTTCCACACAGTGCGTCATCCTATTAAATGGAGTCACTGATGTAAAGTGTTTGAAAAAACTCACATTCAATGATACGAGGAAGAACAACTTAAAAAACGAACAATCATTCCCAATTTATAGCATTAATATAAAATGGATTTTAGAAACCCTGCATAAGTTTAATCAGTATGCATACACGTACATACATATTTAATTTTATATGTGTAAACATATGTATACATATGAGTACAAACTATTTATTTGTGCCTTTATACACTGAACAGTGATTAAATTTTACTAAATACAAGAGCTCTTAATTCACCAACATTGAAAATATCAACAAACACAAGAACAGTGAAATATTAATAAAATATAAATAACGAATTAATTCGAATGTCCAAACATAAATAATAAACAAAGTTATAGTACCTTTTAGAAAGAAAAAAATCAAGTGTAAAAGCCGTCAAATATAGACAGACATAGATCTTTCAGTTAAAGAACTTAGAAAAATGCCTCATTGTCAGATCTCAGCTAATAATTTTATATGGTTATCTAGATATACTTCTAGAACAAGTAATGAACATACTATTTGCTAACGTCAGTTGTCACTTTATGGAGTTTTTACTGTTTGCATATAATGATAAAAATTGTAAACCTATCTACTTTAAAATAATTGCATGTTTTCCTAAAAATCAAATTAACCAACATCCCCTGTAACTCGAAATAGTGATGCTGTTTACTCGCGCTCATATTCTACGTTGCACAGTGCTTTGTTTCATAGACAAAAAAAAAACAAGAAAAATTGAGGCTAAATCTATGATTGCTATGGTCAATATTATGATAGTTCTATTTTATTTAATTTAATTACTCTTACAGGTGATCAAAAGGTGTACCCGAGAATCCTCTGCTACCCTTTGTATCTACTAAAAAAATAAACAAAGTTTTAAATGCATTCGTCCAAAATCAATAGAGAGCAGAAATATTTTTGGTATATTCGAATTTTTAAGGCCTAAAAATTATATCCCTTTTAGGTACTTTTTTGTCAAAAGCTATTTTTTAAATAAAAAAAAATATAGAAATAGCTACTATTCTCTAATTCCAAGTCTACCTAAACTGATGTCAAACATGGCTCAAAACGGGTACAACTTTTATCCGTAAAACCCTATAAAATAAAAAACCCTGCTAAATAAATAAACAGAAAAATAAACGCTAACATTCCTACGGCTTAACTCAATAAAGAGCAGAAATATTTTTGGTATTTTTTTTTAAATTCGAATTCTTAATGCCAAAAAACGGATCCTTGGACTGTTGGTACTTTTTTATAAAAAAACTTATTTTCTCAATAAAAATTTCATGAAATTTTATTTTCTAACAGAACGTAACTTTTTATACGGGGAACTAAAAGGGGCCTAGAGGGAGTAAAAATAGGACATTTTCTATTATTTATTAAAATTAACAAGTTAAAAAAGTAAAATATGCATTTAACCACTCAATATTTAACTCTTAGTATGTTGTTCTAAACTTAATTACTAACTAATAAGAAAAGGGATAATTTTGGTACACATATTTTGGTACTTTTTTGATATTTTTTTTTTTTTGTTATCTATAATAAGTACTTCTATTTGAATTTTTCAATAAAATTTGTTGAACCTCCACTGAAACTCGAACCCCTGATTGTTCGTCTACAGTTGTTTGTCTACAGTGCAGTGGACCAAACTCGAATTCGAGTTCTCAAGCCCTAACAATGTTATTTCTTTTTGGTACTTTTTTGTCAAACAGATTTTCTCAATATTTCCAGTTCTTACAAATAATTACAACGACAATTTTCTAAAATTAATTGACAAAACTGAGGCCGTTTTTAATGATATTATTTGTTAAAAATAATATATATATATATATAATAAGCATTTGACCACGTAAAATTTAACTGACAATATGCTACTCGAACTCAAGTACTAATTGGAAATAAAGGGCTATTTTCATATTTTGATATTTTTTTTAAATTCTTTCTGTTAACTATTATAAGTACATTATATTTGAATTTTTTTTCAATAAAATTTGCTCCACTTTCAATTAGGCTCTAACACTGGTTGTTCGTTTACAATTCAGTAGACCAAGCACAATGGGCTGCACCAGAAGTTTTTTTTCATGTTTAAAATATTAATTATATTTTCTAACAAAGTTTTTCACAAAATTCACTTTTAGCAATAGTACAGACAAAAACCTTATTTTATTTTTATTTTATTACATATGTACATATATATTATACAGTCGTGTTTAAAATAAAGTTACTAAGGTTCTTTTTCATCGTAATTATTTGGAAAAAATGATTTGAAATTAGAAAATATATTTTTTATACATATATTATTACTCAACAATTTTTCTGAATTCTAATGCTGCTTAAATTATGTCATATTTAGAACTTTTTCAATTGGGAATGTCGATTTACACATATTGAGTCATACTCTATTCCAATGTTATTTATGCTATAAATTTGTTAATTTCTTATTTAAAATTATTCAATTTATTGATATTTGTTTAGTCGGGCTCGAGTTCATTAAATTTAATTTTCATTAAATTATTTTTACTGAAAGAATTGTTTTACAACATGAAATCTATATTAAAATTTATTGATAATTTTTCTTGGGTGAGCTGGGCTTTGAACCTGGGTTGAATTTAAATGTTTTGAGAAATCCCACTTTCTCTCATCAGAATTCTTTTCGTTCTAACCACATACACAACTGCGGTGCCGGCCAGTCAACAGACAAACATCAATCTTTTAACCAGTGTTAGTTCTGGTAGTTACATGTTTCGAGAATCACCACATTCTCTCATCAGAATTCTTTCAATTTACCCGTCTGCATTTAGTTTCTGGTAATGGTGTTAATCAAGGAAGGTAGACTTTTGTCTACCGTGTTTTCTTCGTATAGGTGCGTTTACTACTATTTGATTTTTTAATTACCTAAAGGTACGGCCACACATGGCAATTAGTTGCCGCAAAAGACGTAACCACTAAATAACATATATTTTAAAACGTTTGTTTATTTAAAAATAAAATTTCTTATTTATGCCAAATCACAACAAATAATTAGTTTTAATTTATTTGATACTTTTTGATCTTGCAAAAAAAAGTAAACAAAGTCAAACAAATTTGTGCTAAAACAAGTGGTTACGGGTTGTTTTGAGTAAATATTTGCCAAATGTGACCGTGTGTCTGTTTGTGATAATAAATTACCAAATTATTTAATGGTAAATTTAGTCATCTACATTCATTAACTGATGGTATTTTAGATTTTCATAAACTTAAAAGATAGAATATGAGTTCCTGTGAGATTCCAAATCCAGGGATTTCTTTCCTCATTCTGTAATTTTAACATTAACTGAAATACCTGAAAATATGTCTGGGGAAAGAAATAATTTACCAAGAAGACTAATTGGCAATTTATAAACCTTCTCCAAAAAATGTGATGGGTGTTTGTAAGTTCCTTTACAAATCAAAAAAAATCAAAATGTTATTATGCTTTTAAAAAGTTGTGCGTCTGTTAGTTGAAATGGACATCTCCAACCCAATGGATTATTGTAATCATATGAGTTTTAGTATATTCAATCATACTCTCAGATTTCGCTGTAATAAGAAATTTATTAGATTATTCCAATTTTTTATTTATATTTTCATTAGAATAGGCCATCTCTAAAACCATGGATTACATATTATCCTAAATCAAATTAAGATTGACATTGATTCTCCTTTTCTAAATTCTTCATCTAGATTAGCTACAAATTAACCAAACAAATTTATTTATCATATAATTCACAGGTGAAGAGTTAAAATTAAGCCTTTGCTTTTTAAAAAGTTTTTTACGAGTTAAATTAACGCCATGTCTTGCAGCTAATTAAAAAAACCAAAAGTATACAAAGTGGTAATTTTTATTTTTTTCTTAAGAAAAACCATGGAATATAGGATAATAAAAGTTATAATCAGGAAACAAGGACTGTATTAATGGTACATTTTCTTACTTTTAGTAAAGTAAGTAGTCGATTATCTTTATCATTTGGACGATTTCCAATTCCCAAATCATAATGGTATTTTTCAATCTGGAATTGGTTGTAAAAAGATAAATCTTTAATCTATTTGTGTTCATGTGTCAGGTAAAATTGGTAATTTTTCTCATTTCAAAATTACTGAACCTGCTAACGCAAAATATTTTGTTAACCTTTTCATTTGTACCAAGTTTTGTATTGTGTTGTGTTCTAAGTTGGATAGAAATCACACATTTTAAAGGCATTTTTTGGTTCTTCTTAATCAATGCGAATATTCTCTTATTATGCTTTTCTTTCATATTTGCCGATCATTTGCAACATTTTTTTTTTAAGAGTGTAACACTCAGGCAATTAATATGCCTACATATAACACAGAAAAAAAAATCATGTTTCTTTTTCAATTAAACCTTTAATTGATTTTAAAATAATTTTCAATTAAAATTTTAATTGATTCAATTACTTTTTCTGATATTTTCAATTAAATCTCACATTTTTTTTTAATTGATACTATCATGTAAACAGGTCCGATTTTAATTAAATTTTTAATTGATTCCACAAATATTTTAATTGAAACTCATTTTTATTTTTTTCTGTGTAATTGTGTTACTTTCTTTGTAAATGGAATAGGTTGAACAAGTAAAGGTGGTGAAAGAAGAAAGCTTTTTTATATCACAACTCTGCAATTGCGCATTATGTTTGTTTTTAGTGCAGAATTGCAGCGTCTCTGGTGGTGAGTAGGCGCTTTTCAATGATATACCACCGAAGGAGGGCGCTGTGATATATTTATTTAGTTACGATAGGATAGAAAACTAATAATTATCAGAAACTGATGTTGTTTAAGTGGCAGCAGCTGAATGGATTTGTAAAGTAAAAAATAAATATAATGGGACTTATTGGTTTTAAATTGTAATGCAATTTTGAACTACTAAAATCCGGCAATCTATCTATAGATCGGTGGACCTATGTCAAATAATTAATTAATATGGATTTATTACAGAAGAATTTCGATCATATATTCGTATTTTTTACATCAGTTGCGTTTCAATTTGCTTTAAATTAAAACTTTTATTAATTTCTGTATAAAGCACTGTTCCTCAGAATTTTGTTGTCTGCAGAAATTCTTTAGTTTTGTGAATTTTTACATGAAAACACAGCACTGTTCGTTGTCATCACCGCAAACCAGTCGCACCATCATCTTCGTCGTTGCCATGGTCATCATTTAAATCATGGCCTTAACTTACAACTGGGCAATAAGAACAAACACTCTTGTAAATTTAAGTGTAAAAAGGGTTACTTTTTGTTAAAATTAATGTTTTGATTATCTTACATGAGCAGAGAATTGTAATGAACAGAACATATATCATGATCAAGTGAAACGTGATGATTATACATTTATTCCCATTTAGCAAACACAGTCTCAAATATCTCGTGCTTTATTTTTTAATGTATAAAAATATAAATAAATAAATAAAAAGCATGGAATGTAACATGAGAGATTCCTTCTTTAGTTTGAACACGACTTGCAAAAGAGCTGAATTAATATGAATTCTTTGTAAAGAATACAGCACGCATAAAGTAAAATAATTAAAGATTTATTATTTAATAAAGTATTTTGTGTCAAAATTTATTAGCTCTTGTAAATTTTTATTAAAACCTTTTTTAGCGCTTTCAATTATTAATCTTAAAACTACAGAAAACAGTATCGAAAAAAACTGATAGGTTTGTAAAGCTGTGAATTATTTTATTATAAATATTGGATTTTTAGGTTTTTTAGTAAACTGATAGAATAGAAGGAAAATTTTCGTTTTCGAAAGAAACTGCAGTAAGATCATCGATACGCTTTGAATCTCTTGAACGACCTGTGAACCAGGCTCCAAATAAGATGGAAAATGAAAAAAAGATCTAGGATCCTACAAAAATACTATATTCTAAAGTTAATCGCTTCAATGCAAAGATAGCAATCCGTAATTAGTACTCGAGTTTAATTTGTAATCGTGGAAACAATTAGTTGACACTTTTTAAGGTGTTTTATTTATTTATTTATTTTAAAATACTTTTTTAGTTATAAACTTACAAATTAAAATAATTCAATAAATCCTTTGAATATTTTTATAAACAGTGGTTTAGAAACGTTTTATTTTGAAAATCATTCTGTTTCTAGGAACTATTAAATATATCGTAACGAAATTTCACATTGGCGTTGTCAAATTTTATCATCTCGGATCTTACATACTCGTATTTTAAAATCCGAATGAGCTGAAATGTAAACTATAAATAGTCCTTGAGAAGATCTACCAGAACGATGCTTAAACGTGTATGTTAACCCTTTTAGTTTAATATAAACAAATTTTTGTTCGATCTGTTTTAGGTTTTCTAGTTATGGCTGGACTACGGAGGAAAAATGTTTGTAAAATATCAGCTATATTTGAGGTAAAATTATAAATAGAATTAAAAAAAACAAATATATCTTCCCTATAAAAAACTACAAGTATCCAAAGTTGGAACATGTAAATAGGTCCATATTTTTTACGTTTTTTCTCGAAAAAGTGACTAAATTTTTTCCTTTATAGAAACAAATTAACTTCAAAACTATATGTGACCCGGCCTATGAAAAGGTGGCTTATGACTCAAAAAATATTTGTCCACTTTTTTTTTGGTTTCGATAGTTTTTGAGACGCTCTTTAACGTGGTAAAACTAGATAGTCCTAACTTGCTTAGAAGTGTACTAAAAATATAGAGAAAGAAGAGCACAAATGAAATAAAAACAGAATTTTATTGAAAATCCAGAATCATACCAACCAGAACTTAAAAAAACATGACTTCCGTGAGTACATTTTAATATTTTAGACCGAAGGAAATACAACCAATCATATTTGAAGCTACGAATTTTCAATAATTGAGCATTTTGTTTCATAACAACGTGCCCCACGCTTTTCCTTACGGGTTGTGTGAGATTTTTTTCATTTTGATTTAAAAGTTTATGTTGTTTGAAATGTTCTGATTTTTTTACTTTTAGTCGATTTTTTTAGTATTCATATTTATTTTGTGTTCACAACTGATCAATACATTAAGGTAAAAGCGTTTCTTAAAATTTTTTTATTTTTTACTTTTTAGTAACGAATATCTGTAATTAATACATTATAATTTCCATGCTAAATAAGAAATTTTTTTACATGTTAAAAACATTTTATAAAAAGAAAATGTGCCCCCCCCCCCCTCTACATTCTATCATGGTGAATGCCTGCAAAGTTTTATCCATTTGCATTGAGTAGAAGGCAGTCAAAAAAGAATTTTACAAAAACAAAAAAAAATTGCCCCCCCCCCTAGATTTTATCCTGGCCACGCCCATGTATTCCTGTATTATCATCGGGAATATGTATGCCTGCAAAGTTTTATCCATTTGCATTGAGTAAAAGGCGGTTAAATTAACGTTACAAGATTTGATTTTACAAAGTGAAAGTAAAGAAAAGGTTTTAATAATAATAAGATATAAAAAATAAAGATAAAAAACTTGAATAATAAATGTAGGAAAAATATTAAGAAAATTTAGAAATATTCGAATAAAATCATATTTTTACTGTAAATATTATTATTATTATTAATTTTATTATTATTATTTTCTTGTATTTACTAGTATGGTAAAAAAAATATTGATTTTTTAAGGTCCGTTTCAAAACTCCATTTTCAATTTTTGAAAAATTTTGTTTAACTAAATTCAGAATTTTTATTGATAATATGAGGAAACAAAGAGATAAAAAAATTATGTCAATATCTTTTTCTGTACCCGCGATTTTAATTTGACGGCTTTCGTCGGCAAAAATCTAAATTAAACCTTAAACCCTAAATGCGCATGTGTACGAAACATTTCGATTCTTTTACATTAAAATGCCAAAATAATTATTCAATGGCAAAATTTTTGCAAAAACTGAAAAAAATCATATTGCACCACCAGAAATCAGAACCGATGTGGCGACAGTTATCGTTATCCTATCATCCTAATATTTTTTAGAACATGTTTCTACAATCCACAGAACAACTCTAGGGGTGGGGACGGCCTGTAGCTTGAAATTTTTTTTCGTCAACACAATCTTGTATTACTACATACACACAATGGACCAGAATAGACATTTCTTGAAAACATTTCTGTCATTTCTCCGATCAAGATACAATTTTACATGACAGTAACGAACTTTGAGGGTCACTCACTGGCCCTCTTCTGTGAAATTTTGTTACAATATAGCTTCTGAGATACCGAATTATTTTCAAAATATTTCCTCAAGATAAATATTATACTCAAGTATAGAAGTGTAACTATGGACTTGGTATAAAAATTAAACCTAATGTAAATGTTATTATGAACATTATGATTAGTAGCAAACATTTAAACATAGTATCAATTCCACAGTATTTAGATCTAGCTTATTAAGCCCCTAACAAAGTAAGATGATAATTAAATATATGTTTAAAAATGTTTACACAATTATTACACATGGACATGAAAAGCAAAGGAGCCAATTGAGATACAATTGGGCCTGAGGGTTAAACAATAAAGACAGAATCAAAATAATATAAATAAAAAAGACATCAAAGACACGAAAAGATAACTTTTTTAAAAAGTGCATATATTTGTCATTGTAAAACATACGAGATCTGTTAAGAAGCTCTTTTGACAGATTTAAAAAGTGCTTAAAACAACGCATTTTAGAATGTTGTTTATGTCTCCTGTAAAATTATTTAACTAAGCGTCTGTGCTCTGAGATTTCTTAAAACCTTCAGTGGTACTAAATTGAAACTTTTTAAAATACTGAACAATTGTTTAGTTTTTTAAATATCTCAGGAAAACTGCAACCGACTTGTAACGTTAATAAAAAATATAATATAATAGCAATAATACATGATATTTAAATAAGCCATTTGCTGCGATTTAAATTAGAGTAATTCATCAAATTCGAATTTATAATATTTGTAACTTTTCAATTAGTTCGGCTGCACATTGCACTTTGACATCAATATGTTTGCCTATGGTGTTCTTTTTTGCGAAAAATACGCTTTATCTTGAGTTTAAATATTGATAACACCAATGCCAAACATAGATACTTTAATTATTCCCATGACAGCTTCTACGCACCGATATGACACGATATCACTCGGCCAAGGGATGTCAACTCAGCAGCCACTGCTGTTACAACAACAACAACAGAAATACTTTAATGGATTCGAATCAGTAAAACTGTTGCTTCACAAGATGTACTCGTATATTAAAATTTTTATCCACACATTTAAACAAATCGGTACTAAAATTCGTATTTGTATAAAACAGATTTTATTACAGTTTGATTAGGATTATAAGTAAATGTACAATGGAAGTCATTTCCAGCATATGGAAGTATTTGCTTAGGGATACAGATGGGAATGAGCAGTATCAAATTAAAATAAATGTGTCATAACTTTCAATATAAATCATAAAACCAAATTTCCTTTAAACTTTAGTATGTATTTACAAAATGACCATTTCTCGAAGATACTCACTTATGTATGTACTCGTATATCGCAAATTGTTAATACGTGTTGACCATAAAAATCATCGTACACTTAAACATACATAGTATCATGGACATACCGGAAATGTCTACTATTATGTGGGTGTAAACGGCTGCAATGGAAAATATTCAAAGAAATCACAGCATACATTTAGGCATTTTGATATAAAATACTAGGCTAGTGTAGTAAATAAAACCATTAACATTTATGACATTTTGTATAAAACACCCAGATACAAACTAACACATGCACTCACTCTTTTATACTTTTCATTCATTCAATATGTGTAGTGTGGTCTGTATATGTATACGAATATTATTTTGAATGTAATGATAATAATAATAATAATATTTTTTTGGTGTAGCCGTAATAGTTAATGACCATTTTATGCGTATTATTAACATAATAAAAAATACATGAGCTACTCAATGGTAAATATGAACTCATACATAGTGTATGTATTTGATTTAGCTCCTGATTTATCTTATTATATTATATTTGGTTAAAATGTTATAAGAAGGGTGCAAGTTGACTAGATACATTTTATGATACATATTATTTTATTTTATTGAGCAAACAGCTGTATGTAAAGTTGAGGCAAAGTGTTCTGATGATGCTAACGATACATTTTAAATACCAGTTAAATGTCATAAAGTTTTCATAAAAAGATATATTTTCTTTGGATGAAAGGTGATAAAAAATTTAAATTTTTCTTGGTGTCAGCAAAACTACAACCATTTGGGGACTCATTAGTAAAATACATCCACTTATTATCTGAGGTAGAACAAAGTCCATATTGTGCATGTTGTGATCAGGGATATTCGGGGCTATTCGAAAACATTTTCGAAATTAATTTCATAAATATGTATGTTGTCTGCATAAAGATAACATGCATGGAACGTAAAATATTATTATAGAAATATTAATCGCTTTATTTCTGTGTTGTTTTCAGACCTGCTATTTTTTGTAATTTTTGTTTCTTATTTGATAATTGTCATGCAGGTCTTTGACGTCCGTAATATTTACTTGAAAATTACCAATAATATTTACATGTGATGGCAATTAGTGCAACGTTCATTTTGAAATGAATTTCAAAATAGCCTCTACCTGATTTCATGTAGATACCAAAATCTGGAGTAGTTTTATGTGATATAAAGTGGTTTTCTGTGTTGTTTTCAGACCTGCTATTTACTGTGATTTTTGTTTCTTTTGATAATTTTCATAAAATTCGTTGACGTTCGTGTTAATTAAGGTACGGTCACACTTGGCAAATATTTACTCAAAAAATCATAACCACTTGTTATACCCTCCACCACCATAAGTGGTAAATGAGGCTATATATGTATATACGTTTATCATTCCGTGTGTAACACTGAGAAATACTCATCTAAGACCCAACAAAGTATATATATTCTTGGTCCTTACAAAATTCCAAGTCGATTGAGCAATGTCCGCCTGTCTGTCCGTCTGTCTTTCTGTCTCTGTAAAACACTCTCACGTCCAGAGGACAAACCGAAATCAGCAAAGTTTACAAAAAACCGCTTATAGTTCTCCTAGGCAGTTTGGTATTGAAAATCAGCAATATCGGTATAGTAGAACAAGAGTTATGGATCAAAATGTAAGGCACGATGGCCACGTATCAAACTGATTTGACAAACTCAGTTTTTTCTTGATTATGTTAGTGAAAAAAATTTCACTCGTATATGTTGATGTGAGTTTGATGAAAATTAAAGCAATTTAGATTTTCACTGCCGCCGCTACTTCAAACTAAATATTACCAATACATACATATTATTTGTCAAATCAGTTTGATACGTGGTCATCGTACTTTGGACAACCTCTTTAAAAATTTACATTTTTAAATACTTTTCTTACTATATTTTTAAATATATTGCAGATAATATCATGAAATTTTATATATGTTGTTTTTGTGATAAAATAAGAAAGTGTAATGAAAATAGTAAGAATAATTCCATGATTTCTCATAGCCCCCATAGACAAATCATCCCGAAATATTGCTCAATTATACATAAATGCCTATAAAATTAGAATATCAATATAAAATTCAACAGGAATAAGTTTCATGCAAAAGAAATCGCATAAATAAATTTGTTTTCGTTCGGTCCATGTTTGACCATAGACCCCATATAAAGTCCACTTTCAAAATTCATTTAAATACGTATAAAACTGTTCTAAATTTTGTTAAATGGTTAAAATTTGATATAAATAATTCTTACAGGTAAATAAATTGTTGTACTAAATTGTATGGTGGTTGGCACATAATTGGTCATAGCTCCCATACAAGGACCACATCCGAAAAAGCCATTTATCTTTATATATATCGTATAAATATCGATACCGACTCAAAACTTTTCACAGATCATTTACATATATACAAAAATCATCCCACAAAATTTTGTGAATTTCGGTCTATTTTTAACCGTATGCCCCATATAAAGCCCCCTTCCTAAAATCACTTTAATGCTCATAAATCTCTTATAAATAAGGGTACGAATCCAAAATTTTACACAGATCATTTACACATATGCCAAAATCAAACTGCTTGGGTTTAAGAATATCGGTCCATATTTGACTATGTCCCCCTTATAAGCTCCACTTTCGTAATCCATGTTAATACTAATATATATCTTAAATATACCGTTATTATGTTGAAATTCGACATGAAATATCCTCATATACATACAAATCACTGTTCCAAAATTTGAAAAGATTGTCACATAATTTGTCTTAACTGCCATATAAGAATCATTTCCGAAAAACAATTTAACCCACAAAAATGTCTATATCGATAACCTATTTTGATTTTAATATCAATTCCAAAATCTAGGGTAAATTTATGAGTTATACAGTGGTTTTCGTAAGTGGACTTTACATGAATCATAGTTAATTATGGACAGATATTTGAAAGACATTTATAAGAGGTCACAAACGCATAAAAAAGACTCGTTCAAAAATTTACTAGCAAAAAGTTTTCGCAACACAATTAGAAAGTATTATCTCATCTAGAAAGTATCTTAAAACCGGATTATTCTGATATAGAAAATATACTTGCCATCATTTTCACTTATTTCATTTACATATGTATTTTAGACATACAATCTGGCAATAATTACATTTAAATTAATTAATTATGTACTTTTTATTTCATAATATTTGAATAAATATAACCAAATTAATAAAATGAGATTATCAATTTGGAATAAAGTAAATTATGCTAAGAAATATTTTAAATGCAATGGAAAGAAATATAGTTATTTTAAATACTGATAATGGAAATACTACAGTAGCAATTAATAAATTGCTATTATGAATAATTTTACATAATACTGATATTGTTAATGAACTTTTCCAATTAGAAATCATTACAGGTTTCGGGAGAAATAAACTTAGAACAAATGTACTTCATACATCTCATACATTTTATTTACCAAAAATCCATAAAGAAACATTTCCTTTAAATCAAATTTCTTTATACATTAACTGCCGTGTTTATAAAAAATTAAAGTAGACTTCAAGTGTACTTTAAGAAAATTTTGTATGAAAATTTTGTCTTAAAACACACTTCAAGCATACTTTATTTTTTATAAATATGGCAGTAAATGCCCATCTTACGAAGATTCTAAATAAGATAAAACAAGCAAGAGTTTATATTCGGCTATGCCGAATCTTATATACCCACCTTGTATATCGATAACGACATTTACAAGAGTTATTTTATTTTTCGAATTCCTCACACAGTAAGGGACAATCGTCATAAAATAGTGTGCCATAATTTTTATGTATTTGAGACCTATTTAGGTTGAATCTCATATCAATAACGATATGTACAAGAATTTTGTCGGTATTCCAGTTATTATCGTAAGTGAATCTTATATGGTAGCAATGGCCAATTAATTAATTAATTAATGGCCAATTAATTAACCCTCACAAAATCCAAGTGTATAGTTTTTGCATACAGGTACATATAATTGATTTTTGTAAAATTTTGGTTCGATATCGATATTTATGATATATTTACGAGGTTATTGTGTTTTTCGAAAGTAGTCCTCATATGGAGCTATGACCTATTATGGGCCACTCACAATGAAATTCTGTGTGACGATTCATTTATATATGTAGATTATTTGTGGTGAATTTTAAGTTGATACTGATGTTTATAAGAGATTTATGCGCTTTTAAATGATTTTGAAGTGGACTTTATATGTGGGCTATTTAGATTTTTCTTTGCATGTATTGCTTTTCTCTAGGCATTTACACTACTATTTTAGGTAAAAAAAAACAAAAAAAAAATAAAAATATGAGAGTGATCAGCGAGGAATATATAACAAAAAAACGTAATTCTCAAATTTGTATGTTTGTTTTTTTGTTTATTCAGAATGGTGTTTTGTTTCTCCCTCTGAATGCTTCCATACAAAATCATGTGTGCCCCGTTAGAATTTTTAGTAAACAAAATAAAATAAAATCAAGAAAAAAGTATATATGCAACATTTAATAAAAGTATTCGAATTATTGTGTTTCTTTCTTGTATTTTGATTTGTTATAGTCGTCAAAACTTAATTAGTGCGAATTTGGCGTTGTAAAGAAAGATTGTCCCCACAATTTGCATTGAGCGTCACTTTTTTATAAATCAAGTAATATTACTAGTTTTCAATTTCAAGTTTAAATAAAGTAAATAACGTAAGGAAAGTACAAACTTTAATTATTACAAAAGTGAAAAAGCGAAAAAAAATTGATTAAAAAAATGTGCATTTGCGTAGTTTTTGTGAACACCATGGTAAGGGCGCGATAAAATTTCTTGAGCGTCACGCTAATTTTTTTAAAAGTGAATATATTAAATGTAAAAAATTTAAGTTGACAATCATTGTTTACATGGTTTCAACTCATTTTTTTATACATAATTTGTGAATTTGAGAAATAAATTGCCTATGAAAAAAAAAACAAAATAGGCAAATATTTCATGAGCATCACTTTTGAAATATATTGCTTCATAGCTTAAAATGCTTAATTTTGATTTTATTTTATTTTAAAACAACAAAATTAACGGCGGCTGAAAGAGCACGGAGATATCGAAAGAAAATAAAACTCGATAAAGCGTAATGACGAATATAAAAGAAAAAGAAAGAAAGGTATAATCGTGGTATATTTGAGTTTAATTTTTATTTTTACTGACTGATTCTGTTTTTGCCACAAACTTAATTCGAAAGTGGTAAAAATTAATGAGAAAGAAAAAAAAAGCCACTTGTCATTTCATGAAATTTATACAGATTCAGAATAAGAATTCGAATGAAAATTTATAAATTAAGTTAAGTTATTATTTTGCATCAAATATTTACATATGTGTATAAGTTTCTTCAAGAATTACTTCCTTTTTTCCATTTTTGTTAAAGACATCAAAGAATATGTACATGTTTAGTTTTGTATGAAAATTTTTGATTTTTGAAGTACTTTTGTTTTTTTTATTTTCTTTTTATAAAAGAACAAACCTTTTTTCGTTAAAATTTATATTTGGCATTATTTCTTGTTTACGTGCAACAAAATCTCTTGATCGTCAAAAAAAATCTCGAGCGTCACACTTATATTTTTCCCTTAAAACGCTTATAATTGCAGTTTTTTTAAATACATTGTTACAAGCCTATAACTTTGCAAGTAACCTCTAATTTCAAGGCTTTTTTTAACAAAAATTTACATATTTTCATCTTAAAATTTTTAAACAACTAGTCACTTAAAAAAATTAAAAATCAAGTTGAATCGTGATTTTTCGTATAATCGAAAAGATAATTTTCGCAAAAGTCAATCTTGAGAACTAAAAGAACATCGAAGTAAGCTTGAATTTCAAATATTTTTGCATTTCTAACTATTTTTAATACATATTTGGTGTGTGTCGCTCAAGATAGAAATCATATAAAACCTAAAAACAATCCAAAAATATTGATTTTTTTGAAAGCCTAAAAGTGCCGTCGGATTTTTCATCAATTTCTACATAAATTGGCCACTCTTAGAGGCGAATTGAAAAAACCTTAAAAATAAAAAAAACAAAATACGTTGTGTACGTTTTTTTTTAAATTGACCCGTGTACCATAGATCCAAATTCCGGGAAGACATATCGAGGTTGTCTTAAAATTTATACGGAACCAATTTTGTCATTTTCAATGCCAAACATTTTGGTGGATCAATGAATGTTTCGGAAAACTTTCATTGTTCAATGTTTTTTTCGCGAAGCTCTATCGTGCCTTCAAAAGACGCACAGACGAACTATATACTTTTTGGTTCTCCAATATTTCCATGTGTTAAAAATTGAATGATAAACTTAATATTACCCCTATCTTTATGGTGGTGCGTATAAAACCCAATTTAGCAAATATGTTCAGCCATGTCACTATGACATCCATGATGCAGGAAATGCTGAAAATGCAATCCACTATCTTACAAGCCATTTTAAAGAAATGATTTGTTTAAAAATTTGTTTTTGGAACGCGAACGGCCTCCGCCAACATAAAAACGAACTGGAACACTTCCTGATGGATAAGCAGATTGATGTCATGATGATTGCTGAAACTCACTTGACGGCGACAGGGTACTTGAAAATTAATGGCTACGTGTTGTATGATACTAAAGATCCCCGCGGAAGAGCATGTGGTGGTTCAGCAATTCTTATAAAGAACAGAATAAAACATTATTTAATGAACAACATATGTAAGGATTACCTACAAGCAACAAACATTTGTATTGAATTCTGTCAATACAATTTTGTTTTATCATCAATTTATTCGCCGCCTCGATTTTCAATAAAAGAACACTAATACTACAGCTTCTTCAATTCCTGGTTGCTAGTCATCATGAATTTAACGCCAAACACACATTTTGGGGTTCACGTCTGGTGACCCCGAAGGGTCGTGAACTCTTCAACACCATTGCCAAAATGGGCTTAGATGTACTCTCAAGCGGGCATCCCACCTACTGGCCGACGGACCGACGGAAGATTCCCTATGTTATTGACTTCGGAGTAGTGAAAAATATCCCTGTAGAATCGATACAAGTGGAGCCTTCATTAGACTTGTCTTCAGATCACTCTCCTTCTATTATTTTAATGCGTTTCCTTCAAGGGAATGGCTCTCCATTTCGGGACATATCTAAAACTAGAGTAAGTTGGATAAAGTATAAAAAGTATTTAAGTTCCCACTGCACGAAAAATGTAGTGTTGAGAACCACCGAGGATATTGATGGGTCCATTGGCAAGTTTACTGAGGACATACGAAGAGCTGTACATCACGCCTCCACATATGACGTTGAGTGCAGAAGTGGGACAAACAGAACTTATTTCGCTGAACTCGATCATCTCCTGTCAGAAAAAAGAAGAGTCAGAAGAGAGTGGCAAATTCACAGATCTCCTCAACTGAAAGCTAGGCTCCGGGAATGCAGAGATATATTAAGAAATTTCTTAGAAATCCAAAGAATGACTTCACTTAAATCATACTTGGAGGATATTGATAGTTCCCCACAATCTAACTATTCATTATGGAAGGCGGCACGAGGTTTAAAAAGACCAGTTAGAGGAAAGCCTCCTCTGCGAAATCCGACTGGTGACTGGGCTAGAAATGATTCCGAGAAGGGGCCTTTATTTATTAACCATTTGAGAAATGTGTTTACTATAAACAACTCAAATAATGCAACTGATTTGCCACCACTCGTTATTAGACCTCCTGTACCTCTAAGACTTAGCTTTAATGATGTTCAAAGCGCTATTGGTACTCTGAACCTTAAAAAAGCTCCAGGTATGGATAAAATCAGCAACAAAATGCTTGTGGAGTTACCTCGTGTAGCTAGAAGAATTATCCTCTTTATCTTCAATGCTATTTTACGCCTAGAATACTATCCTGCAGATTGGAAGGTATCTATGATTACCATGATTCCTAAGCCAGGGAAGGACCCCACCAAAGTAGAGTCATGGAGGCCAATTAGCCTACTGCCGACAATTTCAAAACTGTTTGAAAAATTGTTAATGGCTAAGTTGACTCCAATTCTGAACGACACTCAATGTATTCCAAATCACCAATTCGGGTTCAGAACTAAACACAGTACCATCGACCAAACACACAGATTAGTAAATGTGATAAGACGGTCGTTTGAAGAGAAAAAATACTGTTCCGCGCTTTTCATTGATGTTTCCCAAGCGTTCGAAAAAGTCTGGCATGAAGGTTTAATGCATAAAATAAAATTAGCTCTGCCTGCTAACACCCACAAACGTATGAAAAGTTATTTATATGGTCGCAAATTTACAATCAAAGAAGGCGATTTTTTAAGCCCCGCTCAGCCAATTGAAGCAGGAGTACCCCAGGGTAGCATACTGGGTCCTACTTTATATTTGATTTATGCATCCGATATGCCGTCAGACCCCAATATACATACTTCAACTTTTGCTGACGATACAGCCTTTATTAGCGTTCATAAGGACCATCAAATAGCATCACAGAATTTGCAGAATTATATTTATAAACTAGAGAATTGGCTTGAGCTTTGGAAAATCAGGGTTAACGAACAGAAATGTATTCATATAACTTTCACATTGCGAAAAGATACCTGCTCGTTCATCAGAATAAATAACCAAATTACCCCGCAACACAATGAAGTCAAATACCTCGGAATCCACCTCTATCGTCGTTTAACTTGGAAGTCTCATATCGACGCAAAACTTACACAGATGAGATTAAAAGCAGTGCAACTTAATTGGCTAATCGGCAGAAATTCTACATTAAAGTTGGATTGTAAACTTTTGTTGTACAATGCAATTCTAAAGCCAATATGGTGTTATGGAATTTAATTATGGGATACTGCCTCAGCATCCAACATTGAAAAAATTCAAAGGGGTCAAAATAAAATTCTATGTATAATTACTGCAGCTCCATGGTACGTTAAAAATTCTCGAATTCACAAAGATCTATGTATTCCTTTGGTGAAAGTCCAATTTACAAAATATGCCTCAAAATATGTCAGCAAACTTGAACACCATCCAAACCCACTTGCACGAGACATCCTTAACTTTAGTGGCCATGTTCGGTTGAGAAGAAGAGATACCCTTGCTTTAACTCAAGCGCAAAACAGATGACTGAATCAGTGGATGTAAATTTTTTGTAGTATCTTAATATTTTGTAGTATCACTGGACTTATTATTTTCTTTTACTATTAAGATTCGAAAACTTATTGTCATTTCAACATCTGAAGATTCAATAAATAAATAAAATGTATTAAAAAAAAATAATAATAATATTCCTCAGCAAAATCAATAAAAACACTATCCAGTAATTCTACGTAGTTCTTTGCATTCATTTTATGAGAAATAAAACAAATTGCAGAACGTGGTTTGCGAATCATTTTTTGTTTTGTCACATCTAGAAATTCATATATAATTTGGTTAAGTCGTCTTTTGGTAACATTTAGTCCCAGCTCCGACTTTATTTGGTTACAACTGAAATTATTTGTGATAGCTAGGCGCTTGATTGATTTCCTATCGCGGTCAGTAACTTTAGGTTTTCTACCAGATATTTTTTTGGTGCCGTATGATTTTGGATCCGCCAAGTAATTTTGTATGGTCGGCTCAGATCTCTTAACATGGTTTGCAATGGACCTTATTGAAATTTTAACTCTTTATTTAAGTAAATTCTATGAAAAAATAAAAAAAAATAAAATTTTGTCTAAAATTTTCAAAATTTTTGAATTTAAAATTTTTTTTTATATTAAATGAGAATTTTTCCTCTTGCGAGTATTTGAAAATTTTTAAAAAAATTTTATTCGAAGTTTTACTTCAAGTTAAATATACAATTTGTTTGAAAACAATTGTATACACTACAACTTATTTTTGTATATATGTAACAGAAGTATACAAAAATAAATTGTAGTGTATACAAATGTTTTCAAACAAATTGTAAAACTTCAATTAAAATTTGTTTTTTAATTTTTTTTTTATTTTTTGATAACCCATTGAATGCGCCTCTCAAAGACCTTTCATATGATACCAAATTTACATATAGTTCCTTTGGAAGAAATTTGAAAAAATCAAAAAACCTCTAAAAAGGACCTTTTTATCCTTTGATCCAGCTCACCAAATATTGACCCCAGGCCAAACAATTGAGAAATATAGTCTTAAAATGAATCAAATTTTTATATTAGTCGGGAACATCCGCAACTTTATTTTGGGGCCACCCTAATGTACATACATATGTATTTGATTTATTTGCAATTTCTAAATATGCTTAGTCATAAAAATACAAAAATTTTGCAAAAATTCAGTTTTTATTTTTAATTTTTTTCTAAAAGATAAAGGGTGATTTTTAGCTACTATCTTTTTGGCAACACTGATTTAAACAGCTGACGCACGTTTCGTGTTTTGTTTCACTGTCAAACATCTTCAGTTTGGCCTATAATTTAACCATGAATGGTCTTACAAACGAACAACGCGCACAAATTATGGAATTTTATTATCAAAATGCGTGCTCTGAAGAAAGTTCAATTGTGTTCAGCGACGAAACTCATTTTTGGCTCAATGGGTAGGTAAATAAGCAGAATTGTCGATTTTGGAGTGAATATCAGCAATGGTATCATTGGACCGTACTTCTTAAAAGATGATGCGAATCGTAACGTTACTAATATCCACCTTTTTTTGCCCAAAATGCCACAGCTTGACTTGCATGACATGTGGTTTTAACAAGACGGTGCCACATGCCACATCGCCTAGATCGTGCGATTTAACGCATTTAGGCTATTTTTTGTGGGGCTGTGTTAAAGCTCATATCTATACAGACAAGCCCGCTTCAATTGACGCATTGGAAGACAACATCTAAGCATTTAGTCGTGAGATACCGGCCGAAATGTTGGAAAGAGTATGCCAAAATTGGACTAAGCGGATGGACCACTTGAGGCGCAGTCAAGGTCAATATTTGCATGAAATAATCTTCAAACATTAAATTATATGGACCGTACTATCGATTCAAATAAAGATTTCATGCATTTTTCTGAATTTTATGTGTTTTTTTTTTGAAAAACTTTCCTATAGCTTTTAAAAAATCACCCGTTATTAATAGGAAATAGTTTCAAAAATTACTAATAAATACATATTTCAGAAATTTTCTTAAATAGTGATTGCATTTAAGATAAATAGACGCAAAGGTTTTAAAATTTGTTTACAGATTATATTTAATTAACTTATTTATTAGAATTGATTTGTCACAAAATTGAAAATAGTGAATCATGGTGTAACTATACAAGGTGAGTGCAAATCGTCAGCAATATAGAAACAATAGGAATTTGGTTTGTGTAAAATAATGTACTACTGTCAAAAACACTTGAAAAAGTATTACTCTTGACATACTCGTAAGGAAATTGTAAACAAAGTCAGTCAGCTATGCTACTGCACTTACCCTGTATAGTTACACCATGTAGTGAATAAACAACTTTTAAATTTGCAAAAATATCCTACACAATCGGATTACTACCTACTAAATTTAAGAGAACCAACAAGTTGTTGTTTTTTGCCCCCATAAATTTATTATGACTTCTTGCCAATAATTTTTCATTAAAATTCATAAATTTAATAAAGCATAAAATTTGCTTAAGAATTGTGATTGGAAAAAAAACGAAAAGGAAGTGACTGACATGAAATAGAATGAGAGAAAGGAATTTGAAAAATAAGTAATAATGTCGTCAAGTTAACAACATGAAACAACAACAGAATGAAACATAATTTAGTTTGCTGTTGTTGTAATTTTTAATTTTATTTTAAACAACAACATTCCATCGTGTAACATGAAAAGTATCGACAGAATGATGGAATGCCAAAAATTTTCGTTTTCTTTTCCTTTTTTGTATTCTATATTTTTCAAATTTACAAGGAGTGGAAGTTGAACTAAAAAAAATGCAAATCAGCTTAAGAAGACTAAGTTGATGATAAAGAACAACAAAATAAATTAGATAAATAACTTTGCTTGTATCTACTACAATGACGTACAATAGACAGGGATAACAAAGGATATTGATATACTGCACACATACTCGTGCAGTCCAAAGCAAATACTCGTAACAGAAAATGTATTACAATATAAATACAAGGAAATATTTATAAATAAATAAAAGAGGATGGAAGGAGAATAAGTAAATTTACGATATTGGAAATACGTAAATTATGTTTGATAAAATACTCGTAGAACGAAATTTAAATACCAATTCTCTTATCAATACGACAACATAACAGGGATGAACTAGATTAAACAATTGTACATATAAGCGAAACGATGTGGTTCCAAATACTATTGTGATTGAAAAAAAGTACTTTTAAAAATAAACGAAACATTAAGTTGATTAAAAGGACCAAATACTCCTTTTACTTGGGCATTAAGATTTCATTCATATTACTGCCTACTGCCAGCCAACTAATGGCGTTTTCTTTTCTGGCAAAAATGTTACATATATGTTACACTTTTTACCCATTTCCCATATAAAAAAGGAAAAAAATGTAACATTTTTGCCAGGAAAGAAAACGCCATAAGTCGTAATAGCACAACAACTAAAGTACTAAAGCAGTATCATTTCCTTGCTACAAATTTTCTATTTCGTTGGTACAATTTGTATTTTACATTTTACAAACCCGCTACTTACAGGCACATGCAAAAATCAAGAAAATTCCATTACTATTTATACATTCGAGTATTTATTTATACTCAATCGTTCTTTTTACTGAATAGCAAAAGTGGGTGTTCAAGTTTGTTCTGCCTCATTCATTGTAGATGTTCATTTTCTTTTTGGCTTTCTACTCCTTTAGACGTTGTTGCTGTTCTTTGTTACTTACCCCAACATACTTTATTGTTTTGCTGGTTCGTTAAATACACGGGACTATTTAAGGATATTAAGGCATTAAGTCAAGCTAACAGCCAGCAGCCAACAAACAAACCAACAAATACTGCCAAATATTTTTAACTAAATATGTATGTATGTGTATGAGTACACGCGTGTTTGTATAAATGTGTATTATTTGGTTTGTGGTTGTTGTTTAAGTTTGGTAGGATTTTCTGTTTTCGTAAGGCCTTCTTTCTGTATGTGTATCAGCGTACATTGTTGGAATATTAACGAGTCCGTTTATTTGAAACAAGTAGGGACATTGTAATGTGCCAAAAAAGTTATGATACCATTAAGAACTTTGGTCATATAAAAGACATTTATATTAATACCTAAGAACCGACTATTCATACTTATGTACATATATGTTTAGTTTACAGTGTATCCAATAATAAGGAATACTAACTAACACAATAACACAACTCGCAGAATTATGATAATTTAATTATTGATTTGTTTAGAAATTAAATTAGTAAAAATCAGTCAGCAACTTGTACAGTTAGAAATGTCATAATTATTTCCGAAATATATTGAGATTTAAGCCCCAACCTCCAACGTAAATTGTTTTTCACATAAAATCTGTTCTTATAAATGTTTTAATATTTATGTAACAAAAACTAAACCAAAACTTGATATCATTTATTAATATTTAAATATTTATTAAACTAACATATTCAAATTCATCACATCTGTTGCACAACATTTCGACTCACCAGCACTGGATATCTATTCCTAATTTCTTAATTGGGGTTAACATATTTTTCTATTACGTCGGTTTGATTTCTTAAATGTCAATACAATGAAGCGTAGAGTAAAGACGTTTAATAAATGGTGGTAAGTTTCTACATTCATTATTTTATACAAATATCTGAATTCATTTTAGAATATGTGACAAAAGGAGTGATATTCTTTTAAACAACATTATCCATGTAAATGTTGTTCCAGTAGATGTTTGTGGTAAATTTCTACATATATTTCTTACAATTTAAGGCAGTAGTTAAATTTTATTAAAATTTTGTCGTAAAGAATGCGAGCACGTTGTATAGAAACACCATACTGATTATCAATCACTACGATTTGGATTTTTATTTACTTGATAGTTTTGAAAATCACTATACACTCTTATTCTTAGAAAGTTAATTCTGACGTTTAAGGGATTTATTATTTTATTGCCTAAAATCCGAGTTCTTTGTTTACTTTTAGTATACCCTTAACCTTCATGAGAAGGGTATATATAAGTTTGTCAATCCGTTTGCAAATTCCACAATATAATTTTCCGACCCTATAAAGTATATATATTCTGGATTCTCATAGATAACGGAGTCTATTAAGCCATGTCCGTCTGTCTGTCTGTTGAAATCAATTTTCTGAAGTCCCCAGATATCCAAATCTTCAATAATTCTCTCAGACATGCTTTCGAGAAGTTTGCTATTTAAAATCAGTAAAATTCTTCCATAAATAACGGAGATATGAGCAAAAATCCGAGACAACCTCTGAAAATGTCATCAAAAAAACTAATAAACTCATCAACAGGTGGCGTTGATCATCTGTATTAATATTGTTACAAATAATTTCATAAACAGATGGCGCTGATCAAACAAAGTGTTTAAGTGTGTTCTTAAACCGTAATATAAGTGTGCAATTAAAAAGAATCCGGTTTATTTAAAGGAAATAAACCACCGTTTTTAAAAGGTAAATATAATATAATTATGCATCCACAATAAAGGTGAAGGGTATATAAGATTCAGCAAAGCCGAATATATCACTCTTACTTTTTTTTAAACATTTTGTGAGATTGATTCGTAAATTGAAAAATTAGTATTGAAAAGGCCAGAATATCAGCGGGATTTATCAAAATGGTGCAAATGCAAAACAGTTTTACGATATTTGTAAATTCTGGTCCCATTTTTTGAAGTTATAAAAGTTATAAGTTTTTGTATATCCTTACGATTATTGACACGATAACTAAATAATCTGAGCTTACAGCGAGAATTAAACAATAATAATAAATAATTACTTTGGAATAACAATGTGTAATAAAACTTGCTTATATAATTTTTTATATTAATACAAATTAAATACATTTAATAATAATTCCATAAAATATTATTTCTACTTTTGGTTGAGTGGCAACGACGTTTTTTATTTCTATCCAATATTTTTATTTCGAGATAGAGCATTCCATTGTGTAACTATAAAAAGTGTGTGCAAATCGGCAACAAATACAACACAATACAGATACAACTGGCATTTTGTTTCTTAGTAAATTGTAAACAAAGTCAGTCAGCTGTGCTACTGCTTTTACCTTGTACAATTACACCATGGAACATTCTTTTTTAGTAATGCATTGTGGAATTAAAAATTGTTTGGTTTGTAATTTTTTCCCGGGAATAGGGAAATTTAATATCCCGGGAATTTAATTAAAGCTCAAAACAAGTAAAAAAGTATAGTCGGTCAAGCCCGACCATATAATACCCTACACCTAGTATATGTATAAAACAGTTTTTCAGAAATGGGAGTTATATGGGAGATATCACCTATTTTGGACCAAAATTTAGTGTCATGACTTCCGTGAATATAAATATTATATGTGTTACTCTTTATTTAGATATCAAAGATTTATGGAAATTAAAGTGGATTACGGAGAGGGTTTCGACTAATTACGGACCGACCATTATAACATTAGGTGTCATTATTTCTTTATATAAGAAATATCTTCAAAATTGCGACCAGTACTCTATGCACAAACTTTACATGGACAGCCAGCCACACAGACGGACGGACGGACATCGACTCAGAAAGTGATTCTGAGCCGATCGGTATACTTTAAGGTGGGTGTTGGACCAATATTTCTGGGCGTTACAAACATCAGTTCAAATCCAAAATACCCCTCCCACTATGGTGGTGTAGGGTATAAAAATTGTTTAAGACATGAATAGATCATCCTAATCATGGTGTTATGTATGACACACTTTGTTAAATTCTTCCTTTATATATTTCTCAAGCAAGATGATTTTCAATGACAATTGTTACGTTTATGCTAATTACTACAGTTTTTATAACATTCATTGTTGGTAGTATATGTACAGAATGTTAACTTATTAGATATAGAATTTAATAACGTAAAAAAAATTATAAAATCTCTAAGTTTTTGGCAAAAATTTTAAATATAAACAAACCAAACAATTGTTTAATTGTACAACGTATTCTTTGTCACACTGTACTCATGCTTAGTATGTATGGATACTTATTATATGCATGTGTTTGTATTATGTATTATGTGCATGTACGAAAATTATGGTGGCTTTTGATGTTAGAAATAGTTTTAAATATATTTACCAAGATCTAAAGAAACCAAAGAATACATAAATATGGATTAATATCTAAGATTGCCATTCTTCAATATTAAAGAACAGTTTAAAAGAAAGTTGTTTGTAAGAAATTGTTGAACTTGTTCGACAAAGACTTTAATTCACTAATTTAATTTCGGTCGGTAGATTTAATTGATTTACTAGGGTTCGTTAAGGATTTCCATTAGCACACTCCGTTGATTCTAGGACTCAGTATTCATAATAAAATAGTCAAATACTTAAATATACATTTTAAAACATGTATATCTTAAGAATGTCTGTTTTATTTTTAATTCTAGTTTATTTTGAAAAATATAAGAAGAACTACAAATTGCTGGCGTTAGCTACTTTTTAATTAAATTGTTTGATTTAAATTGACAACATTTATGGTTTAGCTCTCTGTAGTCATAAAAATATTTATTGGAAAAGTAGGTGCATTCTTAAAAATCGAATTTTTTGTTTACTTGAGTTTTGTGATCTAGAGATTTAAAATGGGTAATCCAAAAGTAGTCAAAAACAAGCAAGAGTTCGACTATGCCGAATCTTTAATACCCTCCATCTAAACGTATTCCGTGTTTTTTATTCAGTCTTAGTGCAAATTGTATTAGTATTTTATATATTGCTTGAAAGACAATTTT
This sequence comes from Bellardia bayeri, assembly GCA_950370525.1. Taxonomy (NCBI): domain Eukaryota; kingdom Metazoa; phylum Arthropoda; class Insecta; order Diptera; family Calliphoridae; genus Bellardia; species Bellardia bayeri. The sequence goes on along the minus strand of OX493268.1, from coordinate 42,669,777 downwards.
ACGATCAACATAATTTTTTTTAAATGTTTTTAAGTTTTATCTAATTTTGCCCATTTATAATTAATGTAATTACCAATTCTTAGGGTAAAGGGTAAGATATAAAGTCAGGCCTTTTTGTTTCAGTTTGATCTTAATAATATTATTTACAAGTGATTTATGGGTGGCATAGTACAAGTGGACCATATATGGACTGGTAGCTTCTAAATCCAGTATCCAGTAATGAGATTTGGTTAAAATCCATTATTTACAAAAATTGTATGGTTGGTTGATGTGCTCGGAAGTGGACTTAATTCGGGAGCTATTGCCGAGGTGGACATTATATGGGGGATATAGTCAAATATGAACGGATATTCTCAAAATTCAGCAGTTTGATTTTGGCATGTATGTAAATGATCCGTGTAAAGTTTTGGAACGGTACCGTTATTTATAAAAATAAATGGCTTTTTTCGGATGTGGTCTTATATGGGAGCTATGACCAATTCAGGGCCGACCACCACAACAATTTATTTACCTATAAAGATTATTTATGTCAAATTTTAGCCGTTTAACATTATTTATATCTGTGTTATATGTATTTAAGTGAATTTTGGAAGTGGACTTTAAATGGGGTCTATGGTGAAACATGGACCGAACTAAAAAAAATTTGTTTTGCGATTTCATTTTGCATGAAACTTATTTTTGCTGAATTTTGTATTGATATTCTAATTTTTTATAGGCATTTATGTATAATTGAGCAATATTTCGTTTTTGTATGGGGGATAAGAGAAATCATGGACCTATTTTTTTCCTCAAACTTTGTTCTTTTATCATAAAGACAACACATATATATTTCAAAATATTGCAATAAAATGGACAAAAAATATCAAATTTTTATGTAGGTTGTCTCACATATTGGTCCATAACTCTGGTAGACCAAAACCGATTTTCCTGATTTTTAATACCAAAGTTACCCGAAAAATAAGAAATATTTTGCTGGAAATTTCATTTAGTTCAGTTGTATAGTTTGGACGTGGAGTGTTTTACATAGACGGACAGACAGACAAACATGGCTAAATCGAATTAGAATCAAGAAAAAGGATCAAGAAAAAATATACTTTGTTGGGTCTCAGATGAATATTAAAAAAGTTTCACACGTAATGACAAACGTAATATACCCTTATTCGCCATTCTTGGTGGTGGAGGGTAAAAAAAGGAATAAATATTTTATTGGTGCTTATTTCGTACCGCGTATAATTTATTCTAAGTATTTAAGTTTATATAAGGCGAAATTTTGTAGGGGTATCTATATAAATCAAACATTTATGACCGATACAGTTATACATGTTGGCAGAACATTCGTATGGGGTCTAGTTGGAATGTATAATGGACTGCTAGTTCTTGGACCGAAAAAAACGTATATACTTAATTCTAATTAAATATCTTCAAAATTGTCAGCCAGGTCGCAGTTTGGAAGATAGTATTTTGTTAAAATTGTACAAAAACTATTTACATAAACAACTTTTTTAGTGGACCCACTGATTTTATTATTATTTTTTCACTAGTGACTTAGTGACTTGAGTATTGTTTGATGCAATTAAATATATTTTTATTGTAAAATGAAATTTTTTGTCACAGCTGAACAAAATATAATTTAGCACAGCCAGCTCAATTGAAATATCATTCTAATGCCGAGACTTACATGAGTTTACAATTTCTTTTTTATTTTTTGAATTTTTTTGGGATACCATATGTTTCATTCTCAGCAATAATAGCAGCAGCAACAAAAGCAAAAAAAAATATTACAAAAAAAAAAATTCAAACCAACGAGTTGGTTGCAGATTGTAGACACACATGTGATGTCACCATTACATGAGTTCATCTTCCCCCACTTTGACAGCAACAACAGTGCAACTAACAAATAACAACAACAACAAAAGTAATGATGTAAATAACACTTTCCATAACCATTCATCCGTTCATTCATTCACACACAATGAGGTGCAAGTTTTTTGTGAAAAATAGATTTCTAAAACGTTTAAGCCAACGTGGTGCGTCCTGAATTTTAAAATTCTTAAAATGTTGAAATGAAATTTACTTACGTCTGAAATGAAATGAAACGAAATAAGAAGGTAAACAAAATGTTAGGTGATACCAACAGCAACAGTCCTTCTCCAATACCTCTTCATCTATCCAACCAAAGTTCTAGTCGACTACAATGTCTCTCATGTGCCAAATAGCATGTACGTGACCAATTCTTTCTTCCTCCTGCTGCATTGTAAGAAGTTGTGACTTTTTTCATTTCTAGAATTGTACGTAAATACAAAAGGTGATCATTTATCTTAAATGCGAAGAGGAAACATACTCTATGCGCTTAAGGGTATTTTTTTCTTTTTTTTTTTTTGGATGGTATGAGTCAGTTGCTTGGCAGGCTGACTGGCTTGCTAAGGGATTTAGGAATGATAAATATGGGTGGGTGGTAGTTTTTTCTTAATAATAACAAAGGCATTTCTTTTACACACTTGTGTATTTTTCTATAATTTTTTTTGTTGTTTGTTTATTTGAAGACACCATATGCTAAATATCATAGAGCAGAGGATTTTGTTTTTTTTTTTCCATCATTTTAAGGGCCATGCTCCAAGGTGAATATGTAATTTTTTAAGCTGCTTATCTTTCTTGGGACATCTTTCTTTTAAACTTAAAATACTTCCACGTAAGGATATTTATGCTGGAAGCTTGCATTTCGAGCAGGCTGAAGTATTTTCACTTGAAAGTTTTTGACGATTTCAATTATAAATAAGAATAGATATATCTTAAGATTATGATTTTATAAATTGAAGTCTAAATTAGAAATTTTAATCAAGGAATGTATCAATTCAAAACTTTTCCCACAAAGATTTTTATAAAATCTGAACGAGTTTTGTAATAAGTATTTATTTAAATACTTGAATAATTTAAAGATTCTAAATTGAGATGCTTTACTACCATGGTGTAACCATACAAGGTGAGTGCAGCTGTGCCACTGACTGCATTTGTTTACAATTTACTTATGTCAAAAATAATACTTTTTCAAGTGTTTTTGACAGTAGTACATTATTTTAGACAAACAAAATGCCTGTTGTTTCTGTCTTGTGTTGTATTTGTTGCCGATTTGCACTCTCCTTATATAATTACACCATGCTTTACTACTTCCTTTCACAATACAATTTTTACTTATTAGTTTAGTACGGTCTGTCATTAGAGCCAAGTATTTACCACAACAGCTTATATTATTACATACTCATTTTACATTGTCTTTTTGTCACATATCACGCTTGAGTGGTGTCATACTATCATCTTATTTAATTCAGTATTGTTTGGCAATTCATTGTGGGAAGGCTCAAGCGGCAACAACGTCTCCAAATTATTTATTTGTATTACAAAAATCAATGGCTTTATTGGAATATTATTTTGGTGAGCAACTAATTTCGTTGTTAGAAACTGTCTGCCTAAAAGATCTATTTTTTGTTTATTCGCGAGATACCGGCAGCAATGCTGAAAGAAGTAGTGCAGCAATACTTTCCCACCTATTCTTTATAAATAGTTTTAACAGGTATTACATAATGGAATTTTACGCTTTCTTGGAAAGTTTAAGGTCTCTATGTTAAATAACATAAATAAATTACTAAAGGCAAAAAATGTGTTCAAAAGATACATCACCTGTTACGAATCTCGAATTTTAAGTAATACACCCAATACAATATCAAAATTACCGAACAGAACCATGAAACGTATATGTGACCCGGCCTATGAAAAGGTGGCTTATGACTCAAAAAAGAAATTGCGAGACACAGCTGTTAAAAATAAACAATGCATTTCAATGACGATCAAATGGAAGTGGATGAAAATATTTTTACAGTGAACTTGTCCATTACAGATAACGAAGAAAAGGAATTGGTAAATAAATTTATTTCGCAAGATTTCTGTAATAATAAATGCCAAAAAATGATACCGTTTTTAAATTTTTCAATTCCATTTATTATCTTGATTCTGGATTTTCAATAAAATTCTGTTTTTCTTTCTAGTTTTCACCACGTGAAAGAGCGTCTCAAAAACTATCGAAACCAAAAAAAAGTGGAAAAAATGTTCATAGGCCGGGTCACATATTAAGTTTACAATACTGAATATAAAAAAAAATTAATAAAGGAATAAATAAATTTACAAGTGTACGAAAAGGGAAATTCTTTAAGTAAATGTGTTTTTATGTGGGATTTCATTCGGAATTTTATTTTTATAATAAAAAGACTTATTTGATTCTTAAAAATTTGATAATGTAATTTGAGTTTAAAAGCAGAATATTCAAAATCCAAAGAAATATTAATAAAATTAACAATGTTTTTCAGTCCTTTTTCATACAGAATTCCTGTTGTGACCCATTTGTAAATTGAATCATCATTGCTGTTAATTTAAATAGTCTTCGGAGACCTATGGTTTGTTCCTAAATAATATTTAGGAATTTATCTGGTACCAAAAGCTAACTAAGCGACTGCTTTACCTAAAGCATTTCTTACTGGATTTTATGACTTACTATAGGTAGCTAAAACCCGGTGTGGTTCACTATCCCCATCGTACATATACATATGTACTCGTATATATGTAGTTAAATATATACATACATACTGACATATGTAGGTATGTATGTGAAAGGCATTCGAACGATTAACAATTTGAATGCGATTTTTTCACGGCCCAAATCCAATTCTTCTTGATGTGGTTTAAATAATATTGGACTTCTGTTTCAGACCGTGATATTGGTTATAAGGCGTGTTTCGCCTTTAGTTGGTGTTTCTGTAGCTCTTGATGTTAATGATCTCGAAGTTGGCACATTGCATTTTTCCAGATACATATGTATGTATGTGATAAATAATTTTATTATTGTTTGTTAATGTCACGTATTTTCCAAAATCACTTATTAATGATTCCAAATTTTTTCATACGACGACGAGAATTTTTTTTGTCTGCGCAGTACTAAACGCATTACAAAAATAAATTTGATGTTTAGATTTAGAAAAATTTAAGATTTTACCTATTGTATTTTTTATAATATACGAATTTGAGTATTTACTTTGTATAGGCGCATATTTTCCCAAACTCAACATTTAAGATTCCGATATGGATGTTGATAATATACGTATTCATACAGAATTTAAAGATTATGCCACTATAATTTTTCAATTAATACTAATTTTCGAACTTGCTTTATATAACCGGTAGTTTGTCCATATATGTATATTCCTATCGTACTTACTTTGTTTGGGTAGATCCACGTCTATTTTTCTAAACTCAACTTTTACTTATATGTACTTTAAATATAGTGCTTCTTTATCATATTCCCAGTCAAAAATGTACTTTCTGCTGACAATAAGCGCTTGTCAGCACTAAAAAAGCGTTTTTTTTTTTTGTATATTTTATTCGTAAGCATTTCGATTATGCGCTTTTTCTCTTAAGTGCTTCAAAAAACATGAATTTTTTTTTACTGGGTTGTTACTCATACGAAATTAGAAGATATTTTCTATTGCATTCTTTAAAATATACTAATTTTAGTATTTACTTTGTATGTGGTTTGCCATTTCCACTCTTGATAGTCCGCCCAATTAAAACCCACATATTCATATGAACCCAAATATTAATTTTTGAGAACTAGAGATGTTATATTTTCCCAGATATTTGAATTTCATTATTTACTTTATATAGGGGGTTGTACACGCTCACTATTTATTGACTGTGCATTTTTCGTCAAGTTCATATATGGATGTCAAAATTGCCCGTAAACAAATTGAGGACTCTAGCTGTAGCAGCTTCTTTTAATATTTTTTTTTTTGTATTTGGACGTGGCAACTCGCCCACTGGCAATATTAAAACGAAATCTGGCCTATGTTTTGTTCTAGGTATACAAAAAGCTATTGTAAAAATTACTCAGAAGCTTGTAGTGGGCCTTATATGGGAGCTATTCTCTTTTAAGGGCGGACATTTGTATGAAGGCGAGGTACCACTTATCAGCAACTTTCGTAGAATTCATCTTTGGTTAAAAATAATCTTATGTGACAAAATTGATTTTAAAATATTAAATGTGTCCATCTATAATATGAATACGCGTTTTACATGAACACAACCCAATAAATCGACGTAATGGTGTAATGGCATTTTTCTTATGAGGAATATTTATCAATAAAAAAATATATAGAAATATGTATGAAAAGAAATAAATTCTTGTAGACTACGAATATTTGCGATAGTTATTTCATAGTATTAAAATTATAGTTATATGGCAAAAAGTATTTAAAACTGTATAGAAGTTTAAGAATTTTTAAAGTCGCTATATGGAAATAAATCACTGGTCACCGATTCGAAAGTGACTCAATGAGTATCACAATCTCAATATATAAATAGTTTCCAAGTATACCTTACTTACTCTGTTTTCGAGCAATGGCCTAGATGAGTATTTTGTCATAATTAATAATTTTAAGCACTAAATTGCTCGAATTATCTTTTAAACAAATTTTTAATGTAATCATTTTTGTTGTATTAGTTTTAAGACATGGACGAAAAGGAATACATTTAAAATTCATCCAAGTATCATCATCAATCATTTAAAATCCATCGTTTTGTCTCTTTCCGATGGGACAAACAAAATCAAGAAACAACATGTTTTTTTTACATTTTCCAGTTTCCCTTTTACTTATTTTGCTTTAAATTCAGTTGTCGAATTCTGTAACATTTCAACTAGAACTCAACTTGTACGTGATCATATTCGGTATATAAGTTTTTTTTTTTGTTTTTGTAAGTCTACCAACTTTTGTGAAGAGCAGGACGTGTAGGAATTTACAAACATTCCCTGAATTTGTAACAATTGTTACTTTTCGCTTGCGTTTGTGTAAGTGTTGTATAACATAAATAGACATGTGTAACAGCAACAAATAGTGCACGTCACAATGTTGAAGAAATTAATTTATCCATATCAGTTCCATGTATTACATGTGTATGCGTGAAATAATCATAAAAATATGTAGTTACTTATACAACTGTATTTGAATGTGGTGAAATATCTTTAAACTAAAAAAGGATCTCACATAGACACACATAAATTATGGCTTTAATAAAATGGAATTAGAGAACTACTTTGATAACACTGTCTGGGACGAATGTCCAATAGGAATAATTTAATTTAGTTGTTACGATAGTGGAAAATTTCCATTTGACTATTTGGAATTCTTAGAAAAATCATACTGATCTAGTGCTGTAAATGTGCATTGTAGTATATAAATATAGCATTTGGGAATAGCTCTCAGTTCTTAGCTTTAGTTCTATTCAAATTTTCCATGACTATGACCAGAAATATGACCTATGATACCGCCAGGCCATTTATAAGGCTGGTATGAATTTTGGCAGTTCACTCAAATTATTTTTACTCTAAGAACAAAAATTGCCTAAAAAAACTTATTTGAAGGACAAATAATGTATTCGTTTTGGAATATCGCGAACAAAAATAATAAGAAGTTATTCTAGTAGAATTGTGAGTTATATTATTTTTGGTGAAATTCGGTTTTTTAAAGCACAAAGAAAACCATAATTTTTGGATTTGTGCAGATCTTTGTAACGCCCAAAAATTGTAGTCTAACAACCACGTTAAAGAATACAAATCGATTCAGAATAACTTAATTACAGTCAACAACATTTGGTTCATTTGAATTTGAAAAATGTTTTCTACCGAAGGACGATTGAAATCGGTCCATTATTTCATATAAATGTCCTCTCGAAATGCGATTTAATCGATCATAAATATCTGATATCAATTTTCTTCATAACTAAGTTACAAATGTATTGCGTGTAAACTTAAAACTTCTGAATTTTCCAAGTTGTTAGCTTTTATTTTGAAACGTTTGTACAATATAAATTTATTCCACATATCAGCAATTGTTAGCTAAGGCATTTTCCTATCTGTCTGGCAACATATAGAATCAGCAATTCATAATAGATTGGGCGCTTTTGGTTCCACCAAACACAGAAAATTTCCTTGCCGCCATGGATATTTGGCTTTGGTGTCGATTCCTCTGGTTGGTCGGGCCGAATCTTATTCTGCAAAAATGACCTCCTTTTATAGCGTTTGAGCAGCATTTCGGCCATGCAAAATTGTATTTCAAGTTCTCTCGGTACCCAATTTCTCTGCTTTTGGATGAATTCTGCTGATCGCAAAGATTTTGTAAGCTCTTGTTAAGTTCGAAAAAAATCTTCATGGAGTAATACTTGCAATTCTTGGTCTTCAAACGTTTTTGGGTGACACTCTGAAACCGCACAAACCCTCTCAAACTTAACCATCAAACTTTGAAACAGACGAAACACATTTACCATAAGTTTCGGTAAGCAATCGGTGTGCTTCACCGGCACTTTTTTTAAATTCAAAAAGTATAGAAAAAAATCCCGCATATGACATTTTGTTGGCATAAAATTATACATTTTCTGAGCAAGAAAAATAGTTTGTTGTTTACACTATAATGTTCAATAACTAAGTGAGAATAAATATCTGATATGTATCTTTCAAAATTACATGCATATATATTACTTTTTTTTTTTTTTTTTTTTTTTTTTTTTTTTTATAATACATTATATTTATTTATTGAATCTTCAGATATTGAAATGACAATAAGTTTTCGAATCTTAATACTAAAAGAAAATAATAAGTCCAGCCAGTGCTAGACAAAATATTATGATACTACAAAAAAATTTACATCCACTGATCCAGTCATCTGTTTTGCGTTTGAGTTAAAGCAAGGGTATCCCTCCTTCTCAACCGAATATGGCCACTAAAGTTAAGGATGTCTCGTGCAAGTGGATTTGGATGGTGTTCAAGTTTGCTGACATATTTTGAGGCGTATTTTGTAAATTCGCCTTTCACCAAAGGAATGCCTAGATCTTGTGAATTCGAGAATTTTTAACGTACCATGGAGCTGCAGTAATTATACGTAGAATTTTATTTTGACCTCTTTGAATTTTTTCAATGTTGGATGCTGAGGCAGTACCCCATAATAGAATTCCATAACACCATATTGGCTTTAGAATTGCATTGTACAACAAAAGTTTACAATCCAACTTTAATGTAGAATTTCTGCCGATTAGCCAATTAAGTTGCACTGCTTTTAATCTCATCTGTGTAAGTTTTGCGTCAATATGAGACTTCCAGGTTAAACGACGATCGAGGTGGATTCCGAGGTATTTGACTTCATTGCGTTGCGGAATAATTTGGTTATTTATTCTGATGGACGAGCAGGTATCTTTTCGCAATGTGAAAGTTATATGAATACATTTCTGTTCGTTAACCATGATTTTCCAAAGCTCAAGCCAATTCTCTAGTTTATAAATATAATTCTGCAAATTCTGTGATGCTATTTGATGGTCCTTATGAACGCTAATAAAGGCTGTATCGTCAGCAAAAGTTGAAGTATGGGGTCTGACGGCATATCGGATGCATAAATCAAATATAAAGTAGGACCCAGTATGCTACCCTGGGGTACTCCTGCTTCAATTGGCTGAGCGGGGCTTAAAAAATCGCCTTCTTTGATTGTAAATTTGCGACCATATAAATAACTTTTCATAAGTTTGTGGGTGTTAGCAGGCAGAGCTAATTTTATTTTGTGCATTAAACCTTCATGGCAGACTTTGTCGAACGCTTGGGAAACATCAATGAAAAGCGCGGAACAGTATTTTTTCTCTTCAAACGACCGTCTTATCACATTTACTAATCTGTGTGTTTGTTCGATGGTACTGTGTTTAGCTCTGAACCCGAATTGATGATTTGGAATACATTGAGTGTCGTTCAGAATTGGAATCAACTTAGCCATTAACAATTTTTCAAACAGTTTTGAAATTGTCGGCAGTAGGCTAATTGGCCTATATGACTCTACTTTGGTGAGGTCCTTCCCTGGCTTAGGAATCATGGTAATCATAGATACCTTCCAATCTGCAGGATAGTATTCTAGGCGTAAAATAGCATTGAAGATAAAGAGAATAATTCTTCTAGCTACACGAGGTAACTCCACAAGCATTTTGTTGCTGATTTTATCCATACCTGGAGCTTTTTTAAGGTTCAGAGTACCAATAGCGCTTTGAATATCATTAAAGCTAAGTCTTAGAGGTACAGGAGGTCTAATAACGAGTAGTGGCAAATCAGTTGCATTATTTGAGTTGTTTATAGTAAACACATTTCTCAAATGGTTAACAAATAAAGTCCCCTTCTCGGAATCGTTTCTAGCCCAGTCACCAGTCGGATTTCGCAAAGGAGGCTTTCCTCTAACTGGTCTTTTTAAACCTCGTGCCGCCTTCCATAACGAATAGTCAGATTGTGGGGAACTGTCAATTCCCTCCAAGTATGATTTAAGTGAAGCCATTCGTTGGGTTTCTAAGAAATTTCTTAGTATATCTCTGCATTCCCGTAGCCTAGCTTTCAGTTGAGGAGACCTGTGAATTTGCCACTCTCTTCTAACTCTTCTTTTTTCTGTCAGGAGATGTTCGAGTTCAGCGAAATAAGTTCTGTTTGTCCTATTTCTGCATTCAACGTCATATGTGGAAGCGTGATGCACAGCTCTTCGTATGTCCTCAGTAAACTTGCCAATCGACCCATCAATATCCTCGGTAGTTCTCAACACTACATTTTCCGTGCAGTGGGAACTTAAATACTTTTTATACTTTATCCAACTTACTCTGGATTTAGACATGTCCCGAAATGGAGAGCCATACCCTTGAAGGAAACGCATTGATATAATAGAAGGAGAGTGATCTGAAGACAAGTCTAATGAAGGCTCCACTTGTATCGATTCTACAGGGATATTTTTCACTACTCCGAAGTCAATAATATCGGGAATCTTCCGTCGGTCCGTCGGCCAGTAGGTGGGATGCCCGCTTGAGAGTACATCTAAGCCCATTTTGGCAATGGTGTTGAAGAGTTCACGACCCTTCGGGGTCACTAGACGTGAACCCCAAAATGTGTGTTTGGCGTTAAAGTCACCAGCAACCAAAAATCTAGCTCCAAGGGAATTGAAGAAGCTGTAGTATTGATGTTCTTTTATTGAAAATCGAGGCGGCGAATAAATTGATGATAAAACAAAGTTGTATTGACAGAATTCAATACAAATGTTTGTTGCTTGTAGGTAATCCTTACATATGTTGTTCATTAAATAATGTTTTATTCTGTTCTTTATAAGAATTGCCGAACCTCCACATGCTCTTCCGCGGGGATCTTTAGTATCATACAACACGTAGCCATTAATTTTGAAGTACCCTGTCGCCGTCAAGTGAGTTTCAGCAATCATCATGACATCAATCTGCTTATCCATCAGGAAGTGTTCCAGTTCGTTTTTATGTTGGCGGAGGCCGTTCGCGTTCCAAAAACAAATTTTTAAACAAATCATTTCTTTAAAATTGCTTGTAAGATAGTGGATTGCATTTTCAGCATTTCCTGCATCATGGATGTCATAGTGGTCGTAAAAGTGTTCATAGTTTGGACAAGTGTCTGCAAAGTAGTCTCTAGAGTGTTAATATTAGGCTCGTCATATTGAGATTTAGGTTCCTGCTCCAAACCTGGCATATTAGATTTAACCACGTTAGCGTAAGAAACTTGTCTAGAACTAGGCGCGTTTTCATGACTAGTGGGCCGTAACAATTGAGGAAAATTGTTACTCGATGCAAAATTAGGCTGTTGAGGATGATCAGGTAATACTGACGTCTTGTTGGTCCTTATGCCTTTCAAATGAGTGTAAACTGGACAACCTCTATAATTTGCGGTATGATTACCTCCGCAGTTACTGCATTTTTTGATTTTTGAGTCGGTTTTCGACTTATCACATTGAGCAGTTGTATGTAGTTCCCCACACGCAACACAAACTGACGGGAATTTACAATACGCTTTAGTGTGACCAAATTCTTGACAATTAAGACACTGGACGGGTCCCTGACGCTTATGCGGTTCTTCCACGGTGATTCTACGATGCAGAAGGTAAATCAGATTGTAGATGGGATGGGACTCGTTTTTCTTTAAGACTATATCTCCGGGTTCCAATTCCACCCTGAACATAGGCTGAGGAATCTTTTCACGGTTTCTAATATTCGTTATGCTCTTAATTTTGAAGCCATCTGGGTCTATACCCTTTAGAACGACTTGGAGTCCTTTTGCGCTTTTCAGCTGGTAGGTATAGAAATCCCTACTCTCCCTCTCCAACTGGTTGGACAATTTTCGAAAGTCATCTTCCTTTTTCACTTGAATTTTGGTTTCGCTGATATTTCCATGTTTAATTGAGGTTACGCTAAACATATTTTCACCTATTACCGAAACAATTCCTTGTACCAATTTACTGGAAGTGGGCTCTCTCAGATAAATTGGTGGGGGCTTAAACGTCTTTTTAGGAAGTTCTGGATCATCCGTCTGGAGGAGAGCAAACCTGTTTTGATCATTTGGATTGTCAATACTCACGGTCTTGGGAGCTTTTGAATTTGATGACATTTGAGCAGATGTCGGGCTTCTCTGTCGCTTAAGAACTGTGACGTATTTATCCATACCTACTTGTTTTCTAGGTTTGACCGCACTATTTGATGTAGAAGATATTGATGTTTTATCATCTGATGAAATCACTATATTGGGCGAACAGGAACGGCGCCGTTCTACGGCTCTTGTAGTGAGAAGATTCTCCACAGATTTTTTTAAGGATTCTTCCTCAGAGATCCATAAAGATTTTCTAGTCGAGCTAAGCTCTTTCTCAGAATTACATCTGAGAGGAACACTCATACAGTTTTTATGCGATTTTTAATGTTTTTTATTATTTTTTTTTTAATGTTTTTTATTTTTTTTTTTACCGTAGGTATTTTTACCTATTACGAATTATTTTTTAACTTTTTTGTTTTATTTCGACCTATTACACTTTTTCACCTATTACGATTTTTTCACCGAAAATTCAGCCGACCTAAAAATAACACGTCCGAACAGTTCAACAACACTATGTGTAATGATATATATTACTAAAGACAAAATCTGCGTTCAAAATATATACTATCTGTTATGAATCCCGCATTTTTAAAGTATACATCTTATATAAAATCAAATCACACCTAAAAGATCGCTAAATAATTGACCATAGCTCACATATATGGCAGGGCTTTAACGAGCATAAATCTCTGAAAAATATTTGTATCCAAATAAAATTTAATACAAATATGTTTCATATATACCTACACAAATCACTACCCTAATAAAATGACGTGTGTGAATGAAATGGCAAGTTCAAAAGGAAATTGAACAAAAACTAGTCAGTCAGCTTAAACTGAAGAATGTGAAACAAGACTTACAGTATTTTATAAATCAATATCTGAATTTAGCATATTTCATTAATTCAGGTTAAATTACAGTATCAAAACAATTTACTTTATTTAGTTTCAAGTAACATTTCGAATACAGAATCCAATTCATCGATCTATACAGGTACTTATTTTCAATAAATTCCGTATGGTGAATTCGGATATATATAAATTTGTCATTCCGTATGTAACACTGAGAAATACTAATCTGAGACCCAACAAAGTATATATATTCTTGGTCCTTACGAAATTCTAAGTCGGTATAGCAGTACAAGAGTTATGGATCAAAATGTAAGACAACCTCCATTTAAAATTTATATTTTTAAACGTTTTTCTTGCTATATTTTGAAATATGTTGCAGATAATACCATGAAATTGTGTATATGTTGTTTTTGTGATAAACGAAAAAAGTGTGCGGCAAATAGTATGAATCGGTCCATGATTTCTCATAGCCCCCATACAAAAATCTTCCCGAAATATTGCTCCATTATACATAAATGCCTATAAAATTGGAATATCAAGACAAAATTCAGCAAAAATAAGTTTTATGCAAAAATAAATCGCAAAACGAAATTTTTTTTAGTTCTGTCCATGTTTGACCATAGTCCCCATATAAAGTGGACTTCCAAAATTCACTTAAATACGTATAAAACAGATATAAATAATGTTAAACGGCTAAAATTTGACATGAATAATCTTTATAGGCAAATAAATTGTTGTACTAAATTGTATGGTGGTCGGCCCAGAATTAGTCATAGCTCCCATACAAGGACCACATCTGAAAAATATATTTATCCCTATATATATTGTATAAATATCGGTACCGACTCAAAACTTTGCACAGATCATTTACATATATATAAAAATCATCCCACAAAATTTTGTGAATTTCGGTCTAATTTTAACCGTATGCCCCATATAAAGCTCTCTTCCGAAAATCACTTTAATACTGATAAATCTCTTATAAATAAGGGTACCAATTCAAAATTTTACACAGATCATTTACACATATGCCAAAATCAAACTGCTTGATTTTAAGAATATCTGTCCATATTTGAATATATCCCCCTTATAAGCTCCACTTTCGAAATCCACGTTAATACTAATATATATCTTAAATATACCGTTATTATGTTGAAATTCGACGTGAAATATCCTCATATGCATGAAAATAACTGTTCCAAAATTTAAGAAAATCGGCCCATAATTTGTCATAGCTGCCAAAAAATAAATAACAAATAACAAATAAAAAATAAGTAACAAATAAATTCGGGTCAAAAAATATTTTTTCGGATTTAACTCATATTCGGTCCATATTTTATAATCATGATATATATCGTTGGAGAGGTATTTTTAATACCTTTTATTATAAATTATCAAACACAAAGTAGTTCCCGAGATATAGGTCTATATATTTTCAACTTTACTTGCCCACTCTCTCGAAAATAGGCGTGACAGCCAGCATTTTTTTTTGCTGGTATCTCCTCTAAAAGCCCTAAAGCCACTAAAACCGAATTGTTCCCCTTTTGTATACTCTGTTTGTTAAATTACACTCAAGATTATTATGAACATCAGACAAACTCTATAAATTATGGTAAGAATTGGTAATTAAATCAGTTAAAAATGGTGAAAATTAGACAAAATTTCAAAATATTTAACATAAATTATGTTGGTCGTAAAATTGTCTTTCAAACGATATATCAAATACTAATTAAATTTGCACTAAAACTGAATATAAAACACAGAATAAGGATATTCTAGTCCTATAACCAGTGTAGTTTTTCTATTTCTTATTACGTTTAGGTGGAGGGTATTTAAGATTCGGCACAGCCGAATATAGTACTCTTACTTGTTATTTATGTATATTTAGTTGTTTTTTTTTTTTTTTTGTTCTTGGAAGTATCACATTATTGATATGTTTTTTATTTAAACATTTTACATTCGTAAACGTCAACAATTTGTTAAACGTCAACAGCCGCGGTTTTAATTAGTTGACGTTTTCCCGAGTGCATTGTATGCAATTCAGGAAATCATCACTTTCAATGCAAAAATCGTCACTTTGCTATTTTTGAAACAAAAAATCTTCAAGATAACGATAAGTCGTCAAATCTGGCTGGATAAATCGTTTATATCGAGATAAAATTGAACACAAATAATTTCAGAAAATACAAAATTTTACAAAATGAACCGCTAGCCGATTCTGCAGTGAGTATTTATCTTCTTTAAAAAAATCATATAATAACTCTGTATAGATAGATATACATACATATATGTATGTATATATCTTTACATATGTTTAGGAAAAATAAAGTAAACTTTCTTTATGTTTATATTAAACAATATTTGATTTATTTATATGTATGTATGTATGTACTCGTATAGGTGAAACATTGTATTCACCAAATGAAATAAAACTTTAACACACATACATACTCGTATTCAATATGTATTTACACAATAAATAACCTTAATAAAGGAAACCATATTTCGTGCACTAAATGTTAAACTTATTAATTAATCATACGCTTACGCTCATTTTCAATTTTCATGCAAACAATCTATAATCTATAGTAGATAGTAGATACTCTACCACACAAACAGCAACAGCAGAGGCAGCAGTTGAAGTGCTAGCACACCCTTTTTAATGATTTTTGAAATATGAACTTTTTAGTGTTCTTTATTACTCCTTCCCCAATGCTTTAAAGAGTTTTTAGCGTTGGGGAAAAAAAAGGCCACTGGGTTAACAACTTTTTAGCAAACTCATTAATAAATTGGGGTTAAAATTCCATTACTCAAAAATATACATAAGCACTGACACACATCTAAAGTTAAATTTGATTTTACATTTGAAGAATAAAGGTTGCCCACACATTTCCTCCTATAAGCCAACATCACCCAACACCATCACTAACAACGTTGTCATAAATCTCTGTCGTTTGTGTGGCCCTCGACGATTTAATGTTGATTTAATAAGCGCGAAACGGATGTGCTGTAGCAGCACTCTCGTTTAACGGAATCTTAAATTACCAAACAAACACGATGGCCTTATTTAATTAGTGGCAGTGTCAGTTAGTTGATTAATACTGGGAGGAAAGGCGGGAAGAAAAGTTTAAAATTTGTAAATCATGTTGCACTAAATGCATTTGACAGTTTCAATATGGTAGGGATTTAATTGAAAAACAAACACAGCTGCTTGAGCATGTAACTCAGTATGTAGATATGAAATGTATGTATATGTAAATGCAATACCAGCATTATGTAAATGAATATTAATTACGTTATTAAAGGATAAAATACTTACTGTTTGTTCATTAAATAACGAAGAAACAATAAATAAATAGAAGTATAAACAAAATAAAGGATTAGAGAATTAGATATCTTTCTTGCCATTAAATCAATAGATTTATATTGTAAAGAAAACATAAAGAAGTCATTAATTTATCGAATGAATTATTTAATAATATGTAACAATTTCTATTCAATTAATCATTTCGAATTTGTGGGAACATCTTAAGTCCCCAATATTGGTTTATATTTTCCGAATTGGTTCGATAGTTAGGAGGACAAAAAATAATAATGTATTCAAAGTTTACAAGACAAAAAATCTTGACATGAATACGAACTGAAGAAAAGGAGGCAACATAGGAATAGAAATTGAAAAATGATAATTACAGCAAATTTCGAACCACCAGGTAACACTGGTTAAAGGATTGATGTTTGTCTATTGGTTGTGGTTGTTCTCTAAACATGTAAATTCAACACAGTTTGGAATCCCAGCCAAGAAAAATTATCAAATAAAAAATTTTTTCAAGTTGTAAAACAATTCCTACCTTCAGTAAAAATAATTTAATGAAAATTAAATTTAATGAACTTGAGCCTGACTAAAGGAATATTCAGAATTAAATTTAATAAAATTATAAAAATAGAATTAATCAACAAATATAATTTATTTAAATTATATAAATAATAAAATTACAATAAAAACGAACAATAAAATCTTAGAATTTATCCAGGTACCAAAATGTTACTAAATTCCAAACAACTTTTATGTACATATACATTGTTCCTTCTTTAGACTCAAATATAATTTTTGTTTATAGCACCCACCCTCTTTTGAAACACAAAGATATAAAATAACTAAAATAAAAGAAAATTGGCCTAAATTTAATAATAAATTATTTGGCATTGTCGTCAGTTGTTTGCAGCAATGATTTCAGTATTATTATGATTGCATTTGAAGCGTTCAACTTCCGCTGAGTTTACATAAATAAAAAAAACCACATATGGTACCAAATTCTGTGCCATCTCCATTTAGTGGCTTAACGAAGAAACCCAATAAGTAATCCAAGCAATATTTACTAGTACGAGTATTTACTACCATAGATGGCACTTAGTACAAGTTTCATATTTTCCCGTATAAAAAAAAAAACCCAAAATAAAAATGTTCACAGTAACAGATAAAAGAGGAAAAGGAAGGAATAAAAAATATAAACGGTTATTGCTGATGAACACAAAACAAAATAAAAGTAATACCCGAAATCAGTACCATTTATTGGGTACGAAGTAGATGAGAAAGAAGTAAAAGGAGTCCTGTACAATTGAAATGGAAATCATTGAAGGCGTACGTATGAGTTACTTACTGAGATTTTTAGATTTTTTTATTGTTTCAAAAAGAAAGTTTTTACTTATTTTCGAGTATATGAAAGAAAGTATAGGTACATCCACATTAAATATATAATATGTATATGTAAGTATGGGATTTGTGTAAATAACTTCACTTAACCAAAAAGGCAGTGAATCCCAATCATATTTAGTATCCCTGTGTGCATTTTATTAGATTGAGCGGAATACATTTCCATTTAGAGATTTTTCAAATGCCATAAGTCGCAAGACACCGGTAGCAATGCTGGAAAGAGTGATCGAAAATTGGATACTCTTCGACTAAGAACCATGTTTGCGTCACTTTCGATTTCCGTCTGTCAGTCTGTCCTTGTAATATATTGTAAATTGTATTAGAACTTTATTAAAAATGTCCTACCGAAATGGGGTTGAATGCTTGTACAAATATTCCTATACTAAATTTAGCTAAAGTCAGTTTTAAACACTCAAAAATTATATCGCACAATTTTGTGAAAATGGGATCACAATTGACACTGCCCCCATATAAAGGAAAACTCTTGAAAACAATTTTAATAGTTGAAAATATTATTTAAATTTTGTTAAAATCTGGATAATTTCAACACACATGTTTTATATGGATCTGTAAAATTGTATGCAAGTAATCAGTTTAACGATAAATTACCGTTACCGAACTATGCAAAACTATCGTAACTATTAAACACGGTTTATAGTTTTTCAGAAGCCTCCCGAAAATGAATACCTTGGTATTAATATATCCGATAGCAATGGATTAAAATGCTACTGCGTATATAGAATTATTATACATATATACAACTCATATTTAAATTTAAAAACATAATGAGATGTAAATAGATCAGAAATTAAAATAAAATTTAGATTTATTTAAATTTGTATTTAAGAATACTGCAATGGCTAGTGTGTCTTAACTATAAATGCAAGTAAGCAAAAACAATTGTGTAAACACGATATGATAAATAAATTTGATTTGGATGGAATATTCTTAACCAGCTTAAGAATCCCTTCTGTCATAATTTCTACTAAGTAAGATATTTTTTTTTTTTTTAAGACTTACTATCAATATTACTCTTAAAGAAAATCTAGATTCCATCCACAAATCTCTCCAATTCTTATTAAAATTATTGCATCCAACACACACTTATATTCCAAAACAAGTAAGAAAGTATAGGCGGTCAAGCCCGACCATATAATACCCTACACCCAGTATATGTATAAAAGCATTTTTTCAGAAATGAGCGCTATGGGACCTATTATGAACCGATCATCCAAAAATTTAGTGCCATGACTTATGTGCATATAAATATTATATATGTAAGTTAAATTTTATTTCGACATAAACACTTTTAAAAGATTTATGATCATTAAAGTAATTTTTCGGAAGTGGGACTTATATGGGAGCTACTACTAATTATGGACCGATCATCATAAAATTCTACCAAATGATTTATATATATATATATATGTGAAACATACCCACGTTTTTTAAAACATGTCCTTGAGTTTGCATAAAGAAAAAAATAAAATGCGTTTATAGTTATGACACACAGTGTATGTAATGAAATATGTTGCTGAGTAAATAAACCTACTCATAAATTTACTACCATGGACAGTACTGATAGAGCAAGTGATAAAGTTATTTTTTTATTTTTTGTATTAAAAAAAGTTAATTTGGGAAACACTGCCTAAAACAAGTACTTACTATTACAACGTATGAACTTCACTTTATTTTATTATATTCTCTATTCTGTCGTGTTTTATTTTTCCAAATTTGTGCAGAGCTGCTGACGTGCCAATAAGGCATACTCACTCACAATTTATATGAGGCGGTAAAACTTTATTATTTTAACTGCAAAAAGGCAGATCGTCAAGATATAAATAAAACTTATGTGTGTAGAAATACACAGTGAGTATGAAGCATACACTTGGAATGAATTGTATTTGAAATAGAATCTAAAAGAACTTATAAACATGTGTCGTACTACAATCATGTATGAATGTTGTAATAATACGACAAAAGGGGATGTCGATGATTTCAACAAGGACTCCGTTTTTAAAGTAATTTGGCAAATTCAACAAAAAGTAGAATTTTAAAATTTATTATTTTTTTTCACATAATTTTGAAAAGTTCATTCTATAGTCACTCCCCTAGTTTCGTTTTGCATATTTGTTGTTTACTTCAATTCATTTACGAATGTGAGGGAATCCTTAGGAACTTTTTTAACATTTTTATTTGTGTTTTTGATAATCGTATGCGAAAAACAATTTAATTTTATTGGTTTTTATATAAATTTTCTTCTCTTGGTGGCACAATATAACTACAATACGTAGAAAAGAAAATGTATGTATGTATTTAAAATATTCATATGGAAATCGATAAAATTGACATCTTGATGAAATAGAAAAATAATTGAGTCACGTTTTAAGATTTTCATTTTTTACTAGAAATTTATGTGGCCATTAAAACTAATGAAATTTTATGACATTTTCGTTCAGTGTTTTCCATTATTTTACAAAATGTTAAAATACAATTTTACTTACTTACTTAAACATACACACTTACACATGTGACTACGAGAATGTTTCACGATTTTATCCTTTAATACATTTGTATACATATTTATGGTTGTATGTAAAGAATGTAAGTATGTGTGTAGAAAAATGTTTTACACATATTAAATTGAATTGAATTCATTTGTTCACTTACAATAAAGATACTCGTTGAAACAAATTATAAATATTGAAATTATAGGAATACAGAGAAAACAAATTACTTCAAAGTTGATATATTATAGACTCGCATGTTGAACCATTTACCAAAGTATTGAATTGGTTAAATGTTATTCGGGCGATAACATTACCCAAATAACAGCAAATGCCATTATCGCAAAACTACTTTTACCGAAATAAGCAAAAATACGGAAATAATTTAAATAAGAGTTAAATTGTGATTAATATTTTCAACACGAGGTTATCTATATACTGGTTATACCAATCTCGAAATTTGACAAATCCGGAAAAAAAATTTAAAATAAATCCCAGAATTTCTCGGGATAAATAAATCTCAAATATTAGTATTTGTGTAAAAGATTTAGAGAAGTTTAATTATTTTTATTTCTTTCTTTTTGACATACACAAATAGAAAACATCTTTACTTAACATAAATACCGATGATTCTTTAACATTTTTAATAAGAGAAAATAAAAGAGATCTACTGACATTAAATCACCAATTGAAATCGTCAGAAACATTTCAAATCTACTAATAAGTCCCCAAAAAAAAAATTAAAATTTTTTTTACTTTTAGGTGAAAGAATTAAAATTAATTTTGGATTACCAAACTCGAACACACTATTTGATGTGTCTACGGATTTTGAAATTGGAAAAAACCCCAATTGATTTTAAAGCTTAACAGATGACAGATAAAAAATTTGTTTACACAAGTAAAAGAATATCCACGATGGTGGCGTAGGGTATATTAAACCAAATTTGTTATACCCTACACCACCATAGTGAATAGGGTATATTGTATATCCATTAATATTAACCTTAAAGTATACAGAGCGACTCAGAATCACTTCCTGAGTCGATTAAACGATGTCCGTCTGACTGGCTGTCAATCTTAATTTTGTGTCGTAATTTTTATATATTTTTATACAATTTTGTAGATGATACTTTTTCCGCTTAAGAACGGATGGGATTGAAATTGGCTTAAATCGGTCTATTATTTTTACCTAACCCTCATACAAATGTCCTCCCGAAATAGGAGTTTATCGGTCATAAATATATGATTTATGCACATACGAGTATCCAAACATGTCAAAAATCAAGTTAGAGTGCTATATTCGGCTTTGACAAATCTTAACTACCCTCCAACTTAATATAATTAGAAATACAAAAACTACACTGGTTATACGACTAGAATTACTGCCGTATTTATAAAAAATAAAGTAGGTTTGAAGTGTGCTTTTAGACAAAATTTTCATACAAAATTTTCTTAAAGTACATTTGAAGTCTACTTTAATTTTTTATGAATAAGGGCATAAGTCAGTATAAGTCAGTTTGTAATACATCATAATACTCGAAATGGTCGTAGAAAGAAAGTCTATATATTCTAGGCCCCTATAAGATTCTAAGACGATCTAGCCATTTCCGTCCGTCTGTCCGTCTGTTGAAATCACGATAGAGCTTCGAAGAAAACATATACAACAAAGAAATTTTTACCAAACATTATCTGATCCACCGAAATGTTTGGTATTGAAAACGGGAAAAATCGATCCAGTAGGAACCGAATAATAGATCAAAGTGTCAGACAACCTCGATATTTTTCAAATATTTTTGGTAATTTCTTCATATATAATATCATGAAATTCTCCACACTTTTTTTTTTATTAAAGAACGATAGGTCCTGTTGAAAATGGTAGGAATCGGTCCACGATTAATCATAGCCCATACACGTTACGACTTATAGCTACAGTAGCATACTCGCAAGTACTATATGCAGCACCTGTGTTCAGTACGGCTGTCTCAAATAATAAAAAGCTTAAAAACGTACTAGAAAAAGTACACAGAACATGTACACTACGAATAACATCTGCATACCGCACAATATCTACTGCAGCTGTGTCCGTTCTCGCTGGTGTGCCATCGATTGACTTACAATTAAACGAAAGAAAGGAAATATATGATAAACGGTTGTCTATAACACATAACCATATGAGCGAAAAATACCATATAAAAAAAGCTGCAAGAGAAAGGTTACTTCAAACGTGGCAAACACTATGGGATGAATCAACAAAAGGAAGATGGACTCACATTCTTTTTCCCAATGTTAAAACGTGGATAAACCGAAAACATGGAGAACTTAACTTTTATCTGACCCAGATTTTTAGCGGACATGGTAACTTTGGTAGCTATTTACAAAGATTCCATATAAAACAAACAGCAATATGCGAAATGTGCAATGAATGCGAGGACAACGTTGAGCATACACTCCTAAAATGTAACTTCTGGAACAACAGGCGAAACGTATTACAGGACATATTTGAGAATACGACAATGGAGCAGTTGGTTAACTCAATGTTAGTCAAAAAGGAGAACTGGTGCAAATACTCCCATTTCATGCAGGAGATAATGATGGAGAAATCTAAATGCCAACAAAGACATGTGCCGAACCCCTAATCTCATACAAATATATGTTGGACGGGGGATTAGGACAAGGATGACAACTGCTTAGCAGTAAACGAACTCCACCTCGAAGTAATGCGGGAGCGGTCCCGGGGTGGTGGTTCCTGTGTAGGACCACTAGATGATAGTGCGCTATCACTACGTCCATTAAAAAAAAAAAAAAAAGCCCATACATGTTATAAAATGAAAACTGTTTAATTGAAAATCGCGATATGTATGTACATATCGTCACCTGAAATTTGTCGTCTATCTTAAGACAAGATGTGAAGAAATCGCGATTATCAATTAAACAGTTTTCATTTTATAATATTTTTTGCTTCTCCTGTAAAATTGTGATAATGAGGGTTACGTCTTTGGGCATTTTAGGTGACGATATATTGTTTGAAAGATAATTTTAAGAGCAACATAATTTATTTCAAATGTTTTGAAAATTTGTTTTATTTCTACCATTTATAAATGACGTAACTACCACTTCTTGCCATAATTTAGAAAGTTTGTCTGATTTTCATGACAATCTTGAGTATAATTTAACAATTTATAAAATTAAACATGGTGCAACTATACAAGGTGAGTGCAAATCGGCAACAAATACAACACAATACAGAAACAACAGGCATTTTGTTTGTGTAAAATAATGTACTACTGTCAAAAATACTTGAAAAAGTATTACTTTTGACATAAGTAAACAAAGCCAGTCAGCTGTGAAATTTTTCCATATTCACCACAAGTTTAGAAACAGGGTGTAAAAAGGGTAAAATTATAAGGTGAAGGTGCTTTGGGTTGAATGTGATCTTAATAATTTATGTACAAGAGATTTATGTGGCATCGTAGAAGTGGAACAATTATCGACTGATAGGACGTGATTTGTAGGTATTTTAAGCTTATTTTGGCTGAGTTTCATTTAAGTAATGTTATTTACAAGAGTTGCATGGTGGGTTGTTATGTTATATGGACCTAATTCGGGAGATATTGTCAATTATTGACTGACAGTTACAAATTTCAGTAGCATAATTGCCGTATAATCGACATTAGTATAATTTCTGGATTAAAATTTTTGATCTGTTTCAAACTTGGATTGATATCCATATTTATTAGACATTTTTGTGGGTTAAATTGTTTTTCGGAAATGGTCCATATATTACAACTATGACAAATCATGGGCGGATCTTCTTAAATTTCGCAACAGAGAATTTCAACAGGCTATTTCACGTCGAATTGCAACATAATAACGGTATATTTAAGATACATATTAGTATTAACGTCCATTTAGAAAGTGAATCTTATATGGGGAATATAGTCAAATATATACCGATATTCTCAAAATCCAGCAGTCTTTGATTTTGGCATATATGTATGTAAATAATCCGGTAAAAAAAAAAGTAAAAGTTTTGAGTCGGTACTGATTTTTATAAGATATATAAAAAGATTAATGACTTTTCGGATGTGGTCCTTATATGGGAGCTATGACGAATAATGGGCTGACCATCATAAAATTTATTACAACAATTTATATACCATAAGGATTTTTTGTGTCGAATTTCAACCTGGTAACAATATTTATACCAGCTTTATACGTATTTAAGTGAGTTTTAGGAGTGGACTTTATATAGGATCTATCGTCAAACATGGACCGAACCAAACAAAATTTAGTTTTGCGATTTCTTTTTACATGAATCTTATTTTTGTATCATTGAATCATATTTCGGGAAGATATTTGTATAGGCGCTATGTGAAATCATGGACCGATTTTTTCCATTTTCATCACAGTTTCCCCTTTTACCATAGAAATAACTTGTACAAAATTTAATGGTAATATCTACAATATATTTAAAAAATTGCAAAAAATGTATAAAAAATATTAAATTACCTCAAATTTTGGTCCATAACTGATTTTTAATGCAAAACTGCCTGTCAAAATATTTGGATTTTTTTGAAGTTTAGTTTTGTATTTTGGACGTGATCATGAAGCTTGCGCATATATGACATTGGTTAATAATTTGTATATTTTGAGTATTTCTTCATATAAATATAGAAATGGCATATTTGTATCAATAGTCAATTCGAAAAAAAAACGTTTGACTTAATATTAAATAGTTAATTCGCTTCAGGCAATACTACTTTACGTACGACATTATATTCCACCGTGAAACACAAGAGCTAAAAAATTCAGAGAAAAAGTCTTGATCACTGTTAATTGAGACTTGGCAACACTATTACAATATATGTTCATGGTGTAATTATACAAGGTGAGTGCAAATCGGCAACAAATTCAACACAATACAAAAACAACAGGCAATTTGTTTGTGTAATATAATTTACTATTGTCAAATATAATTGAAAAAGTATTACTTTTGACATAATTAAATTGTAAACAAAGTCACTCACCAGTGCTACTGCACTCACCTTGTATAGTTACACCATGATATATGTAGACATTTTAATTTGTATGTTTTTATCCAATTTCACAAACTATTTTCACATTTTATATTTAGCATTCTTGTTTAATTCTTTTATTTTTTAGTCAACCATGAACAAAACGAAAATTAAAGATGTGGACATTTTCCAACGTACACTTTGCTGTAATCCCATGCATCAGAAGGAGGATGAAATTGAAATTTTTGAATCCGATACGACAGAGCTGGAAGAAGAGGAAGAAGTATTGAAGCAAGAAGAGGAAGCACTAGATATAAAACTACTAATGCAGGATATGGACTGTATGAAACGACGAATACAATTGATGCAACTGCGCCTAAAACTTCAAACAGACAAATGTCCCCAAGAAGAATGTTTTGATTACGAAGATTTGCTGAATTGCTCTCAAAATAAGGAAATCTGTACATTGCAAAAGAATCAACACATGTTACAGTGTCAAATCAAAGATCTAATTAAATGTTGCAAAGTCGCCAAGGAAGAACTACATGACTTACAGCTGCGTATGTGCGAAAAAAACAAGGAAATATTACAATTGGGAGAGTTGGTGAAAACTCTGATGGAGTGGAAGAATACATTGCATCACGAATTTGGTAAATGCGTTGAACGTTTTGAATATTTAAAACACGTCAAAGCTGAATGGCGGGATGTTAATGAGAAAATGGAAAAACAGAAAACACTTTATGGCACTCTAACGGAGTCTTTTGTTCCTAAAGCATGTTTCCTGCAAGAAAAGAAGTCGTTTATTAGTGCCATTAATGATATCAAAGAATTGACAAAAGAACTTTTTCAATATCAATTTGAACGTTTTGCTAGTCTGGAGAAACGTTTACAAAATATGGATTAAAATTCTCAAGAGGCCAGTAATTTATAAACAGAAATTGAAGTGAAACTTTAAAATTGTTTTATTGAATTTTTCTTCTTTGGCTTTTATTTTTGTTCTAATTAACTTTTGAATTAAATTTGTTAAGTTCTTTTATGTATACTGTTGGTTTTTGCTTCTTGTTCATTTCATTTATACTTTTATTGCAGGCCATAATAATTAAAATCTTTTAAGTACTTTATCCTGTGGAGTACGAAACGAAGAACTTGGCTTTCGGTTGCTTTGGTCACAAATAAAATCGTATAGCTTTTCAAGAGTGGATGGAGATGATTTTTTTTATATTTTCGTTGTTTTTTATTATTTTATTATTATGAGCTCATAAGGTTCCCTCCCTTTCAGTACTCACCGTTTATATATTTTTTGGATTATTTTTGTAATATTCGGTGGTAACTTTTGACTATAAAAATATTTTATTTTTAATTTTATTCATTATTTCTTTAGGCATTTTCATAAGCGGTTTTATGTCCTCTTTTTTATGTCATTTCACTTTCTTTCTATCATGTAGGCATATGCTTTGGTTTTTAACACCAACTACCCTTAAATGTATGCTTTTATATTTACTCCTTCATGTTTATGCCTGTGTATAAGTGGAAGTGTATGTGTGTGTGTGTGTATTTATTTATTAAATTTGTTTACCATGGCAATTACCATTGGAAAATGTCTTTCAATTAAGATTATTAGAGCTTGAAAAGTTTATTTGACTTTTGTGGCACATTTAAGAAGAGTAATAATAATTAGATTTTTAGGGACCACTGATTTTATACAAATACACGGCTATTAGACAGCCGCATTCATTCATATACACAGTTGTGTTAAGTCAAACATATTTCGTTTTTATGTCTAGAGAATGATGTGCAAAGACTTTCATTAAGTAAATTCTAAAATTTTGTTTCATTGAACTTTTGGCAAATTAAAAAAAAATACCAATGGATGTTTATGTAGGTTTATGCGTTTTCAGGAGTAGTCCTCATAAGGGAACTATGACCTATTCAAGCCAATCATCATAACGATTTATATCTACATATATGTATGTGAATTATTGGAATTGAATTTCAACTTCATAGTGATTTTTATAAAAGATTTTTCTATATAATTTCTATATTTCGAATCCTACTAAACCGATTATGTCTTTTTTGCGAAGCACTATCGTGCCTTCAACAGACGGACGGACATGGCTAGATCGTCTAAGAATCTTATAAGGACCCAGAATATACTATATATACTTTTTGTTTCTGCGACCATTATTGCGATGTGTTACAAACGGAATATACTTACTTACTTTTGTTGGTCGGTATAAAAATGAAGTCTGCTGGGGTTTTAATGTTTAGGAAATGTAATAAATTATAGGCCTATTTTATTTATTTATTTATTTTATATATGGGGTATTTCAAATTTTTTGAACACCTGCTGAAACCGACATAGTATGGCTCTTATTCCGTTAAGTTTTATGAATTGAATAAAAAACGGTGTACAGGGTTTGAATGACTATACTTGAAGGATATGACGTGCAAAGTTTTGCGTTGAAAAGTCTTCACCTTAAGAATTGGTGGTCATCTAAAATTCGAAAAATTAAAAAAACCACTTGAAACTTGCAAGACCTTTTTCATTCATTCCGTTTTCTTTGTAATAGTTTTTAGCTTTCAGATCCAAACCAATACAAAATATAGTCACTAAACTTGGAGGATTGTCCACAAAAAAAAAAATTCATATCGCTGTTGGGTGAAAAGTTGCATGTGGGTTACAAGTGAAACGAAAATTTTCTGAATTTTGAACTTTTTGAAGATTTTACATAGGGTTTTTGCGCCGTCTAATAAAAATGAGTTTTAAGCGCAGAATTCAAAAAACGTAGTACGTAGTACGTAGCGTACGTAGTTTTATAAAGTTTGAGGTATATCAAGTTGGTGTCAGCGCACCAATAACGAATCACGGAGATTACAAACTTAAAAGAAATTAGCGTACATTTTTTTTACTGAGCTTGATACTGAAAATGCACGAAAAAATTTTAAAAGATTTAAAATTTTATTGCAAAATCATTGCGAAGGTAAAGTTTTTTAAAACGAACAATAGAAATAAAAACAGCTGATTTGGAATATTTAAAATTCCCTCTCCCATATTATTGTTCTTCAAATTGTTAAGAGTAGGCGTATTTTATTCCCGGGTACTCATTTCCCTGGGAATATTTAGAATCTGGGTGACTATTGTTTTATAAAAAAAACAATTAATTTTGGTCTTTTTTTGTTTCTACGACCAAGATTTTCATTATTATAAAGGTAGTACTAGTTGAATAGAAGAAAAACATTTTGTTGCATTTAAATAATATCCATTTGTTTAAATATTAAATTAAATATTATTTAAACAAATGAACATAAATTTAAGAAAAGCTTGGTTTAAAATTTTTAAAATCTGGTCTCAGTATAATATTATACTTATTTTATAAATGTTGTTTCTCTTGACAGAAATTTTTAAAGAACTACTGAAGGACATTCTTGTATTATTGGAAATTATCTAAAAAATTATAATTTCTTATTTCATTAAACTATCAAACTTTCAATTAAAATAAATTTGAATGAAAGACATTACACAAATATTCAATACATTTTAAATACTTTTATTGATTTTTCTCATTTTGCAAAAAAGTAGGCGGTCGAAAGAAGTATTCTTAGTCATGCCGGAGTCTTAGTTATATTCCGTCAAATTTGTAGTAAGATCGGTACAGCGGTCTGACCTTCCCGTCAGGGATGCCCCTTTTCACGCCCCTCAACCTTACCTAGAGTAACATGTGTATTCGATTTTAAGTAAATATGTTAAAATCCGAGTAGAATCAATTACGAAAGAAATAAGAAGCTTTGGCACATAAAATTTTTATTTTTACTCCGCTTTCAGTAAGATGTGTATACAAATTGTTTGAAGTAAATCTCTAAAACCCTATGCAGAAGCAATTAATCAATTAAAAAAAAGTGGGGGTTAAAGTAGGCGTGGTCATACCAATTGAGAAATCTTCCCGGACTCATGCACAATAACTTTGCCGAAGATCATCACATGACCAAATGCATAGTTTACGATTCTATAAAGGACATACATACAAACATTGTATTTTATATATATAGATTGTTTAGACCGATCATTATAAAATTTAGTAGCGTGTATATACAAATTATTTGCATTAAATCTCGATGTCAACATGATTTATGTATATATGACACATATGTATGTATATGTGTTAATTTTCGTGTTTTTTTTTTTAATTTTCTAACATTCAACATTTTGTATCCCATAAATATTTTGCTTGCAATTACTTTCAATACTTTATTTTAAACTATCAATAAGGTGCAAATACATAACGTAATAATAACGTACATAATTTTGCGCATATTTCGCCAATATTGACTCCGAACTCGTTAATTTTTTTTTTTACTAAATGTCATATATTTATTTTTAGAATTAAAACTTATTGCAGCACATTTATATATTTTATATCTGTTTAATTAACATGTCATATATTGTAAATAAAATTGACACGAAATGATGTTAAATTATTACTATTTTTAGTTATAAAATTCTTAAAAGAAACGATAAATTAACACAAAAATATAAAATACATATACTGTGATCGTCAAAGTAAAGTCAACACCAATATATTATTAAAACACATCAATTCAAAACAATTGCAAATTTCGTAATTTATCATTAAAAGAGATTAAGTTGTGACGTTAAGTAGTGAAAAATGTATAATGGGAAGGCAAACATCAATTGAGACTCCCTGCGTGAAATAGGTAAAATCACTGTACAATAAAAAGAAAATATAGAAAAGTAGAGCAAACACAATACCGTAAAAAATTGCCTGGTACAAAACGAACAAAGCGTCTTCCAAAAACTTTTGAGCTCGGTCCTGGTCTTATTACTATCTATTCTAATTTTACAATGTTAAATTTGCCAATATTTCGTTTTTCATTAAAAACATCTTCTGGGCTATAATATAGAAAAATTTTTAACATACAAAACACAAAAAAAATTAATTCTTATTATGTTGTGTCAACATCGTCTAATTATGAAGGAAAAAAAGTTGTTTTATTAATACATTATAAAGGTGGAATTATAGCGTAGACAAACGACACACTTAATTTGCATTAGCAGTCTTAATTCAAATTAACTCGTGAATTATCCCCATCCTAATGCGCAGTCCACGGTCGTCAGATATTACAACGTTGTCATATCTACCAATGTGCTAGCAATGTAGTGACATTGAAAATTTTTTAGCAAAAGGTAAATTGTCAGTTTACACGACTGTAAGAAAACTAACAATTTCATTTGCACAAAATTGTCACACAATGAAATTAGCTGTTAACCGAAATTGTCAGTTTACACGGTTGTCAGATTGTTGTGTGGCATTGTCAAATTCGTTTTGCAGCTCTGTGTGTGTGTGTTTAAAAATTTTAAATATTGTCATGGAACAAAAAAGAGCAATTGGAACCATTTTATCTGCACTCTATTAAACAGGATTCATCAAAAAATATGTCGCTATCCATTTTTTATTTTCTGTAATTTTCTTCCATTTTTTTCAAAAATTTTATTAATACACACTTGTTTGTTTATTTATGTATATACAGAGTTGCATTTAGAAATAATTTCTATGACAATGCTGCCATTGCAGATGCATAAACTTTGCACATATGACAATGAAAAGTGTTTGACAATTGTCTTAAAAGAATGACAATGCCAAAATTGTGTGTTTACATGATTGTTAGATGTGTGACAATATTTTTGTCTTCCAGTGTACTGAAAATGCTTTTTCTTACAACGTTGGAAGACAAAAATTTTAAGTTTACACGGTTGTTAGACAATTTCTGGACATTTTTCTGACAACGTTGTAATATCTGACGATCGTGGACACATACCTTTATGTTAGAAGTAAATGCACAAATTCAGAGTGAATTTATACTGCTTTTAGCTATTTCAATATGGCAACATCGTCGAAAATCAATCATATGTTATCAAATTGTTTACTATTCTAAAAGAAGAAGAAGACAATTGTAAAATTAATTCCACAAAAAATATATTTCCACAATTGCCTTTCTCTTATTTTAGAGTTTCCCACTGCGGTCCCCACATGTAGCAACACGTGCAGGTTGATGGTTGGTGGTGCATGAACAATTTTTGCATTATGGAGCAGTTTCAACAAAAGTAATTTCAGCTTTTTTTCAAATAAATACTGATTTTTCACCAAATGCCAAACAAATTTTTTCACGATTAAACAGCTGTTTACTAAATGGAGAAACTGTCGTCTGTCACGGTAAAATCATAATTCACATTAGTGAGATTTTAATGCAAATTAACGCTGTCGTCTCTCTACGCTATTAAACACAATATAAGATTAATAGCTGAGAATTTTACGAAAACTTCTGGAAAACCTGTAAGAAATCCTTTCTACCAAAGAACAACCAAACCGATCGCTTAAATTTATATAAACAAGCCTAAACATTTTTTTAATAATATTCTTTTCTCAGATGAAAGTAAGTTTTAGTTATTTGGTGCCAAAACTCTCCAAATATATGGCGACCCAAGAAAGAAGACTTTAGTAATAACAAATAAAATTTCGCCTGATTACACTAAAAACTCATTGATTCTATGTCTAGAAGATTTTCAGCTGTGATAAAGGTAAAAAGACTCAAACAAAACATTAAATACAATGTTGCAATATATATTTATACCCTTCACCTTCATGAGAAGGGTATATATAAGTTTGGCATTCCGTTTGTAATTTTCCGACCCTATAAAGTAAATATATTCTGGATCCTTAGAGATATAGCAGAGTCTATTAAGCCATGTCCGTCTATGTGTCTGTCTGTTGAAATCAATTTTCTGAAGTCCCCAGATATCTTCGGGATCCAAGTCTTCAATAATTCTGTAAGACATGCTTCCGAGAAGTTTGCTATTTAAAATCAGCAAAATCCGTCCACAAATAACGGAGATATGAGCAAAAAACCGAGACAACCTCTGAAAATTCCACCAAAAAAACTAATAAACTCATCAACAGATGGCGTTGATCACACAAAGTGTATTAATATTGATACAAACAATTTCATCAACAGATGGCGTTGATCTCACAAAGTGTTTAGGTGTGTTCTTAAACCGTAATATAAGTGTGTAAAAAGACAGTGTGCTCATTTTTAATTGTGTTTGTGTACATTTAAATAAATAAACCCTCGTTATATTCCCTTCAAACGACTTGACGCTTTTATTTTGCAATTAAAAAGAATCCGGTTTACTTAAAAGAAATAAACCACCGTTTTTAAAATGTAAAAACGTAACAATAGATATAATACATGCATCCACAACAAAGGTGAAGGGTATATAAGATTCGGCGTAGCCGAATAAAGCACTCTTACTTGTTTATATTAAATTTATGTTTGTAGTACATATATATAAGAAAACATTTTTTAAACAATATTAGGTGTTTACTTTATATTGACGCTCACAATATCTGGCAGCGGTTAAAAGCTGTATTCCGATTCTGCCAGAATCCCTAGAGGAAATTCAACTGACACATAACTAATTGCACGACACATAATGATATATGCACATCTGAGTTAGGAAATTTTAAATAGAAAAAGAATTTGTATCAACTTTCAGTCGTCAGATATTTCCGACTTGACCCAATATTCTAAGCCTGATTAAAGAAAAATGTTTCTAATTATCAGCTACGTCCTTGGATTATAATAAAACTCATTTAAATATTTATAATAAAACACATACTTAGAACAACATTGTAATAACTTCTAGAAAAACTTCTTTAAAAAAAATTTAATCAATTAAAGTCCGGGTAAAAGTAAATATTTTTTTATTTTATAATTTACAATCAGATATTATAATTGTCGTGGGGGTAGTGCGTTACGGAAAACTTGTTAGTTTTGAATAAGGAAGTACATCCCGTCCATACCAATACAATCACAATATAACCATAAGTCCATTTGTATGTATTTAAAAAAAAGTAATATCTTGTATCTAAAACCTAATACAGCAACCGAAAATCCCTGCTGCAAATGTCAATTTTCCCACCAAGATAAAATAAGCAAAAGACAGACTACAACACAGACAAGGTGCAAAAGGAAAATGTTGGTTGGCATTATTTTTTAAATCAGATTAACACTTATTTGTCTTTGAATAAAAAAGCATTAAGACACCTACACATACATATTTGCACAAACAATCAGACAACCGCAAACGCACTGTTATAAAAACAAATAACTACCTAGATTTACGAATTCATGATCATGATTACAATGACAACTACGATGGCAACGATGACAGGCAAATAAACGAAAAACAAAGAGCATTAGCATTAGAAACAGCACAAAGCTTTAATCGAAAGATAAGGATACTTTACTACTTTGCCACGAATTAACTATGTATATGTATACAGGATACGCAGTTGCAAATCCACAGTAATGAGGCATTTTATACTACAAAACACAACCCTGCAATCCTTGAAATTTATTCCGCAGTTGAGCTAGAAAAACTCATCATTAGTTAAATAACCCAATTCCAAGGCCTTTGTTGTGAAAGCTACAACGTCTCTATTAATAAAAATTAGAAAAGTAACTAGAGTAAGCTCAAGCATAAGGCCTGCTGCCTTTAGATCTGCAGGGGATAAACTACACACTAATATATACTGAATGAAACATACACATAACAATAACCATAAAATCATTAATTCACATACATATACTCGTACATTGGCACAAGCAATAAAATAGAAAACAAAAGGAGAGACAAAAAAGGATCAAATATCGAGTTAAATGCTTAAATTGGCATCACATTTTCCACTTGTGTACAATCGAATCAAATGGATTCAAATTAAAATGAATCACATGCAAGTTTTATTAGTGTGTGTTCCATTTCAATGTGCGAGGTCTGATCAAAAAAAACCGTTATTATAAAAATTTCGTGAGTTACGTATGTTCAATTTTCGCATTTTTTTTCTGTTATGTTGGTACACATATCTATAATAGTATATGTTGGTAATATCAGCCATTTTGAATTGTCAGTTTGTTTTTGACAGATAAAAAGATTAGTCGTGTTTTGGTGTGCTCTTCGATTTTTCACTATTCGAAAAAATGGATCAAAGAAACTGTATTAAGTTTTGTGTAAAAAATTAAATTAAATGCGCAAGGACATTTGAAATCTTTACTATGGCGTTTGGCGAATCTACTATGAGCAGAACACAACTTCAATTGTGGTATAACCGGTATAAGGAAGACCGAGAAGATGTCAATGACGATGCTCGTCCTGGTCGCCCGAGCACGTCAACAATTTTTACGGATGTTTTAGGCATGAAACGTGCGTCAGCGAAGATTGTTTTAAAATTGCTAAATTTTGAGTAAAAACAACGTCGCATGGACATCGCTCAAGAGCTGTTGACCATCGTAAATCATGATCCAGATTTCCTAAAAAAGGTTATAACTGGTGACGAATCATGGGTGTATGGCTATAACATTGAAACCAAAGCATAATCATCAATGGAAACGTCCAGAAGAGCCAAGACCGAAAAAAGCACGTCAAGTTCGGTCAAATGTGAAGGTTTTGCTCACTGTTTTCTTCGACTGCAATGGCGTGGTGCATCATGAATTCTTGCCACAAGGTCGTACGGTCAATAAGGAATACTACCTTGAATTTATTAGCCGTTTGCGCGAAGCAATTCGTCACAAACGCATAGAATTGTGGGAAACCCAATCATGGATTTTGCAACATGATGACTTACCATCGATGCTAGTGCATTAGTTTTTGGCCAAAAATGAAACAGTTATCATACTTCAACCACCGTATTCAACGGACTTGGCCCCCGCTGACTTTTTCCTCTTCCCAAAACTGAAGACACCGATGAAAGAAAAGCGTTTTGCTACGAAACGAAACAGGAGCTGTTGGCTCGTTTCAGAAGTGTTTCGAGGATTGGAAAAAACGCTGGCATAAGTGTATTATATCTAAGGGGGATTACTTTGAAGGGGACAAGATAGTTATTGATTAATAAATAAATACTTTTTGAAAAATTTAAAATAACAGTTATTTTTTGATCAGACCTCGTACATACTCGTATTTCTGTTTGTTAATTTGTGTGTGAATATACATGTATTTATGCATGTAAATAAAATTTGCAACTTGATGAGGCGCCCAGCTAATGAAATTGGCAAAAAGTTTTACAACAAGTGTTAACTAACACACACTGATGTATTTGTAAGATTACTATACATTTATATGTAGACATACTACATATCTATAAAGGGGGTTTTAAAAAGAAATTTGAATATTGAAATAATAAAAGTTTTGCCAATTTACTTGTTAACATATCAGTAGCAAAAGCTTCGAAAATTGTTCAATGACTTAAATATCGCTTAAAAATCGCATTAAAATATTAAAAATTCATTTAAGATGTGTCAAAAGTCAATATTGCCGCATTTTGGTTTCTGAAAATTCAAGAGCGTTTGTAGATAAGCCTTTGTGGCTGAACATGTCACTGTATGGTGCGCTATGTGGTTAGGAAAATTCGACAGAAATTCAGTTACGGTGATACGCTATGGTTTTAAAAGGTAAAATCGGTATCGTGATGAACGAAATAGACCCGCCATTTTGCCAAAATGTGATTGAAATTTTTGATAAAAGAAACAGATGTCATTTTTTATTTATAATTTACTTTAATCTTTCCAATACAAGAAGGTGAAATTACCAACACAGATGATTATTATTTGTTTTTTATATTGGTAGTTTTATAATTTCAAACGTCGATTATTATTTTGCTGACATTAAAAATAATTAAATTAAAATTTTGTTTTGCATTTTTCATAAATCAAATTAAATATAAAAAAAAAGTGAGAAGCTTTCAGATTAAAATCAGAAGATCTTGCAAAGGACAGTTAAGAAGCTTATTATACCCTTCACCTTCATGAGAAGCGTATATATGTATAAGTTTGTCATTCCGTTTGTAATATCCACAATACAATTTTCCGACCCTATAAAGTATATATATTCTGGATCCTTATATAGTAGATAGCGGAGTCGATTAAACCATGTCCGTCTGTCTGCCTGGATGTTGAA
Organism: Bellardia bayeri; assembly: GCA_950370525.1. Taxonomy (NCBI): domain Eukaryota; kingdom Metazoa; phylum Arthropoda; class Insecta; order Diptera; family Calliphoridae; genus Bellardia; species Bellardia bayeri. The sequence goes on along the minus strand of OX493268.1, from coordinate 42,633,183 downwards.
ATCAGTTTTCTGAAGTCCCCAGATATCTTCGGGATCCAAATCTTCAACAATTCTGTCAGACTTGCTTTCGACAAGTTTTCTATTAAAAATCAGCAAAATCGGTTTAGGCCAACCAGAGTTGTAGACCAATATGTGAGACAACCTCCATAAAAATTTGATATTTTTTGTCCATTTTATTGCAATATTTTGAAATATATTCCAGATAATACCATGAAATTTTGTATACGTTGTTTTTATGATAAAAGAAGAAAGTGTGCGGAAAATAGTATGAATTGGTCCATGATTTCTCATAGTCCCCATATAAAAATCTTCCCGAAATATTGCTCAATTATACATAAATGCCTATAAAATTGGAATATCAAGAGGAAATGAGCAAAAATAAGTTTTATGCAAAAATAAATCGCAAAACGAAATTGTTTTTAGGTTGGTCCATGTTTGACCATAGCCCCTATTTAAAGTCCACTTCCAAAATTCACTTAAATACGTATAAAACACATATAAATAATGTTAAACGGCTAAAATTTTACATGAATAATCTTTATAGGCAATTACTAAATTTTATGGTGATCGGCCCAGAATTGGTCATAGCTCCCATACAAGGACCACATCTGAAAAAGATATTTATCCCTATATATATTGTATAAATATCGGTACCGACTCAAAACTTTGCACAGATAATTTACATATATATAAAAATCATCCCACAAAATTTTGTGAATTTCGGTCTATTTTTAACCGTATGCCCCATAAGCCCTCTTCCGAAAATCGCTTTAATACTCATAAATCTCTTATAAATAACGGTACCAATCCAAAATTTTACATGGATCATTTACATACACGCCTAAATCAAACTGCTGGATTTTGAGAATATCGATCTATATTTGACTATGTCCTCCATATAAGGTCCACTTCCGAAATCCACGTTAATACTAATATATATATCTTAAATATACCGTTATTACATTGAAATTGGACGTGAAATATCCTCATATGCATGAAAATCACTGTCCCAAAATTTAAGAAGATCGGCCTATAATTTGTCATAGCTGCCATATAAGAACCATTCCCAAAAAAACAAATAAATTCGGATCAAAAAATATTCTTTTCGGATTTAACCCATATTCCGTCCATATTTTATAATCATAATATATATCGTTGGAAAGGTATTTTTAATACCTTTTATTACAAATTATTAGACACATAGTAGTTCCCGAGATATAGGCCTATATATTTTCAACTATACGGGCCCACTCACTCGAAAATAGGCGTGACCGCCAACAATTTTTTTTTTGCTGGTATCTCCTAGTCACTAAAACCGAATTGTTCCCTTTTTTTATACTCTGGTTGTGAAATTACACTCAAGATTATTATGAACATCAGACAAACTCTGTAAATTATGGTAAGAATTGGTAATTAAATCAGTTAAAAATGGTGAAAATTAGACAAAATTTCAAAATATTTAACATAAATTATGTTGGTCGTAAAATTGTCTTTCAAACAATATATCAAATACTAATTAAATTTACACTAAGGCTGAATAGAAAACACAGAATAAGGATATTCTTGTCCTATAACCAGTGTAGTTTTTCTATTTGTTATTACGTTTAGGTGGAGGGTATTTAAGATTCGGCACAGCCGAATATAGCAGTCTTACTTGTTTTTTGTAAGTTTGTTTTTTGATCTGACATTAAATCTACATTTTACATATATAGATACATACATATGTATGTAACAAATATATATTGTGTTTTGATTAATACGCCTTACAATAAACTCTTGAATGATTCTCACATAATTTTTTTGTTTTAGTTCTCGCTGAAAACCCCTGTACATACACTATTATCGCACTTTTGTTCCAAAATTTTATTTACATATTACAGGTATAATTAGGTATGTAAACAGGTAAGAATCAACATTGTGAATATTAATTATACATACATACATACATATATATATATAATTTCATTGACTTTAAACTCGCAACTTCTTTAACATAATATATCTTGTTTTCTATAAATTTATTACTTATTAATTTTATTAAGAGAGTTATGCTTGTTAAAGTGATTTTCGGAAATAGGCATTATATGGGAGCTATCTGGACGTTTGTATTTCGGACCGCTATACAGATATGTAGTCTATTGTATGCAGTTTTTGTATTAAAATTATCTTTGTACCTTGCAGAAAATTATAAATTGATATGTTCTTAAAGTAATGCTTCCGTATTCATAAAAAATAAAGTAGGTTTGAAGTGTGCTTTCAGACAAAATTGTCTTAAAGTACATTTGAAGTCTACTATAATTTTTTATGAATAAGGGCAATAATGTTCAAATGTTATTAATAAATTCATTAAAAATTTGTTTAGTCACCTTTTCGCATAAAAAGGGCAAAAATCGATATTTTTTTTTTTTTTTAATTTTCAAATTGAAAATCGCTTATTTTCGGACCTGAAAAACATTTTGTGTGTGTTTAACTTACAAACAAAATCGGTTCAAAATTTTTAAAGATATTTAAAATGATGTGAATATTATGTGAATATTATGTATCAAAATTTTATCAAAATATATTTAAAATTGCGACCTGCTCTTTTGGCACAAGCTTTACATGGCAAACCAGCCAGCCAGCGAGACGAACGGATAGATGGACATCGTTAAATCGACTCAGAAAGTGATTCCAAGTCGATCGGTATACTTTAAGGTGGGTGTTGGATTACAAACATTAGCACAAATCCCCAAACTAGCACAAGACACACTTCTGAAAATCACTTTGAGATAAATTGAACACAAACAATACTTAAATGAGCAGAAGTCATGCGACAAAATATATGGATGATGATATAATAGTCATGGATCCCATATAGTGCTGATTTCTCAACTTTTTGTGCATATACTGGGTTTACGGTATGATATGGTCGGGCTTGACCGACTATACTTTCAAAAAATCAAGTCTAAAGGTACGGTCACACTTGGCAAATATTTACTCAAAAAAGCGTAACCACTTGTTTTAGCACAAATCTGTTTGACGTTGTTTACTCTTACAAGAGTTTTGCAATATCAAAAACCATCAAATAAAATAAAACTAAATATTTGTTGTGTCCTGGCCTAAATAAACGATTTTTTTAATAAATAAACAAGTTCAAAAATATTTTATTTAGTGGTTACGTCTTTTTCTTTTTTAAAATGTTTAAGAGAAACCTTATAAAGTCCCGGTTTACATTATGAAATTTTTGTCGCTGCGATTCTTGCTTTGTAGGCGAGAGCGGTGAGTCGTACATGCATATTTTAATACAACTCACCGCTCTCGCCTACAAAGCAAGAATCGCAGCGACAAAAATTTCATAATGTAAACCGGGACAAAGATTCTTTTTACAGATGTTTGATTAAATATCAATTTATTTAATTAATTTGAACACTTGTTGGTGTCTCATGTAGAACTATGTATTCGGAATTTAACAAAAAAACTCAAATAATTTGTTAAAATATCAAAGTAGGCGCCGTGGCTTAGTTGGTTAAAGCGCCTGTCTAGTAAACAGGAGATCGTGAGTTCGAATCTCGCCGGGGCCTTTACAAAAAATTGTCTGTCGCTTATATTTTTGTACCAAGGAATTGGCATCGCGACATTTCAATTATATCCTGAAAATCAATAAATTGTCAGTCATCAGTAACTTATACACAAATACAACCACAAACCTTGTTTCTGTAATATTCAAAAAATTCGATTTTCTAAAATATGTAGGTCACATAATATTGTGAAAAAGTGCAACAAGCTGGCTAAACATACTATAAACAAAATTTAGATAAATTGCCGCATATTCAGAAATCGTAACTAAAGTCGAAAATTATTAAACAGAAACTAAAAAATAGTTCATAAAAGATATTATTCACAAATCATAACTAACTTAGCAACTGCTTTCAGCTGTTAAAAGAAATGCAACACTGCATTTAGTAGATTTTTGTTGACAAAAACACATCTCTAGTTTGTTTTCTTTTTTTTGTGATTTTTTTTGGTCAAAATGGACACAATTTAAAGAAAATAAGGTAAGTTTATTATTATTGTGAGAAAAAATATGTATTTATTGCTTTGTGTATTTTAGAGACTCAAATTGGTCGCCAGATGAAAAAACTACATTTAAAAAATTGGTGGCCAAATATGTTAACATCACCGACGACAAGAAATAAAATCAATCAGCTGTTCTTTAAATGTATTTGTTAGTTGACATTTAGTTACAGCTTTACCCATAATTAAGTTGTAACTTTTTGTGCTGAAAGTAATCAACTAAGAATAACTTAAGTTGGTACTTAAAAAAGTTTAAACTTAGATATCATTTCTGAATATTCGCCATTATTATTTTTTACTGGTCGGTTCTTCAAACAGGTTCGATGTTTTAATACTCTAGTATAAATTCCGTATGAACAAAATTTCACACCTCACCTCAGGTATGTGAGATATTAAAAAACATAATTGCAATTCACCCAATACTTCGCCAACATATTTTCGAATTACGGACGCCCATCTAATTCATTATTTTATTCATTCAGATCCTTTGTTATTAAATAACAAACTTTTTAAAATTATAACTTCAAGTCGCAGTAACTTTCATATGTATACAGTTTTAAGTAAGACATCTTAATTTGCAATAAAGCATAGAACAACTTAAATAATAACAAGTTATAGCTCTCTAACTGAATCGGCTGAATCGAATCTTAAATACCCTTCACATAAATATAATGAGAATTACAAAAACTACATACGATGTTGTTTGGACCAGAATACATACATATAATTATTTAGTATTTCTTTTCAGTTTTACCGCAAATTTCAGTAGTACATATTTTATATATTGTTTGATACACAGAAAAAAATAAAAATGAGTTTCAATTAAAATATTTGCGGAATTAATTAAAAATTTAAGTGAAATCATACCTGTAAACAAAATGATAGTATCAATTAAAAAAAAATTTGAGATTTAATTGAAAATATCAGAAAATCAGAAAAAGTAATTAAATCAATTAAAATTTTAATTGAAAATTATTTTAAAATCAATTAAAGGTTTAATTGAAATAAAAAATTATTTTTTTTTTCTCTATATAATTTTCAATGTAATGTTATTACGTTTTAATTTATTAATGGTTTGTAAAATACAAAATTAGCTTTATAAACCTTTAGTAAATTTAAAAATTATAGCTATTAAAACAGAAAATGTTTGCTTTCAAACATATTTATAGTTAATATAATTTACTTTTTTGAAATTAAAAGTTTTTATTTTTAATAATCAGCGTAACACACGGAATGACAAACTTATATGCATATGAACATATTGAATATAATAATATTACATAATAATATTATTATTTGTCGTGTTTAATTTTAAAATTAATTAATTTGGACATAAAGCGCATTGTGATTTACATATACATATAATTGCACATTAGAATTGTTCTTCACCCGCTATTTTTTATATCTACCAGACACATTCGGTTTAGAATTGTGAAACAAACTTTGTTGGTTTTTCGATGCGTTTTACAATTATAACAATTAAGAAAGTATAGTCGGTCAAGCCCGACCATATAATACCCTACACCTAGTATATGTAAATATAAAACAGTTTTTCAGAAATGGGCGTTATATGGGAGATATCATCTATTTTGGACCAAAATTCAGTGTCATGATTTCTGTGAATATAAATGTTAAACTTTATCTCGATATAAATACTTTTAATAGATTAAAGTTAAAGTAAATCACGTAGATGGTCTTATATGGGAGTTTTGACTAATTATGGACCGACCATTACAAAATTAGCTGTCATTATTTTTGTATATAAGAAACTTATTTGTGTCGAATTTTATTTGGCCTTATATCGGAGCTACGACTAATTATGAATCGATCATAATAAAATTGTACCGTAAAATTTGTATGTATATGAAACATATTTGTGGTCAATATTATTTGGATACCAACATTTTTGAGTGAGTTATGCTCTTTAAAGTGATTTTTGGAAGTGGGCGTTTTATGGGAGCTACGACTAGTTATGGACCGATCGTCATAAAATTCTACCAACTTTTATGCCTTAACTTGTATTAATCGCTATAAATTTAATTAAAAATCACCTTTTGTTTTTTTTTTTTTAATTTTGTAAAATCAGAAATTAAAGACTTAGTTTTCTTAAAGGACTTTCTTTGGCTTAGTTGGTTAAAGCGCCTGTCTAGTAAACAGGAGATCGTGAGTTCGAATCTCGCCGGGGCCTTCAGTGATCTGTTTTCTTTTTTCTTATACATACACAAATTATGAAATAAATGTCCTACATAAACGAAGAGACAATCATTTTGGAAATGGATAGTGTTGCCAAATGTTTTAATGAAATACTTGACATCAATTTACTAAAGTTGATTTGATACATTTAAAAATTAAACGCCGAGGAAAAACGATGTTGTAAAAGCCACAATGATTAGTGTCATTTTGACACAATATGGTGTCAATTATGTATACAAATTTACTATTTATTATACAAAAGGGGAATTCAACGACAACACCGACAAATCGTTAAAGGTATGATGCATAGCTGCCAGATTTGACGATTTATCGTCATTTTTGGTTTTTAAAATAGCAAAGTGACGATTAGACGATTTTTTCATTGATAGTGACGATTTTCTGAATTATTAAAATTTTCTATCATTTTATTCATCTTTTTGTTGCCAAATTCTTTCGTTTTTTTTAAATAACAACTATTTTTCTTATTTAATATCATAAAGAATATTCAGCCAAATAAATGATAATAACAAAAATACGAAATTCTTTGAAAATTAATACCTGTATATGATGGATGAATTGGACTGTATACTCTGAATGTTATTTTAAACTTAATAAACTAAATTGTTTTGACATTGTAATTTAACCTAAATTAGTAAAATATACAAAATTCAAAAGCTGACTAGTTTTTGTTCAATTTCCTTTTGAACTTGCCACTTCATTCACACACGTCAATTCAATTTTCGTTATTTTTAATACAAATCAAAAAAAAAAACTAAAGGAAATAAGAAAATTGATTAGTACTGCCTAGTTTGTACCCCTCTTGTTCTCTTTTCCCTTCTCATCCTAAAATACTTGCCTTGGCGGGTCAGCATTGAAAAGTGTGCAAGCCGACTAAGATAATATAAAAATATTACACAAGTTGTGTTCAACAGGCTTATAAAGCAAATTTTGTATGGATATTTGCTCTATAAGCCTGTTATAAACCCTTGATAAGTTTTTATGAATTAGACTGTATGTATTTTGATATGTATTGTACAAGAGACTATATAAATTTGAATTTTTATGATTTCATTTAAATAAAAATTTTAAAATACTATTAGGCCGCGATTTCACTATGTCATTTTTGTTGTCAAATTGCCCAAATTATTGGAAATTTTTTAAAAACGGGTTGTCATATGTGTCATCTATGTTTGCAATCATGAAAATCATGATATGACAACCCGTTTTTATACAATTGCCAACAATTTGGGCGATTTGACAACAAAAATGACATAGTGAAAACCAAGCATTATAAATAGTGACTTTTTATTTTTCCAATGTTTTTTTTTGACGATTTTTAAAATTCGAAATGACGATTTTTTTTTGTTATCGGGATTTCGACGATTTTTTCCGAAATTCATCTGCCAGCCCTGGTAGGATGTCAAATTGACGGTATCTAAATGATTACGATGTCAGCTCGCCAACGGTACAATTCTTACGATTTTACGATTTGTGCACATTAGAGTGCCTCCATAAAAAATAAAATTGTGAATTTTGACCGGTCCCACTCCTAGAATTATGAAACACTTTCTGAAAGACATAAGGATAATTTTTTTGTTCCCTCGTATATCCTAAATCTGAAAGAGATGTTGTAAAAATTCTAAATTATGATTAAAAAAATTAAATATGGAGTTTTGAAACGGCCGGAAAAAAATTAAAAATTTTTTACCATACTAGATTATTTTTCAAAGATAACAATTTATATGCAAGTAAATATATAGATACGTATGTACATTAGGATGGCCCCAAAATAAAGTTGCGGATGTTCCCGACTAATATGAAAATTTGATTCATTTTAAGACTACGTTTCTTAATTTTTTTGTCCTGTGGTCAATATTTGGTGAGCTGGATTAAAGGATAAAAAGGTCCTTTTTAGAGGTTTTATGATTTTTTTCACATTTCTTCCAAAGGAACTATATGTAAATTTGCTATCATATGAAAGGTCTTTGAGAGGCGCATTCAATGGGTTATCAAAAATTAAAAAAAAATTTTTAAATTCAAAAATTTTCAAAATTTCAGACAAAATTTTTTTTTTTTATTTTTTCATAGAATTTACTTAAATAAATAGTTGGAATTTCTTGATTATAAACATCATGCAATTTAACCCAAATGGTTTTCTCGTGTTTTAGCTTATAAAATTTACGTTATTTCAATACTCGTTACATTAACGAATTGAGTTAACAGAGATTGCCAGTTAGGGAAGAATTTAGGTTTAAAAAAAAATTAATAAAAATTTAAATAGATAGAATTTTAAAAGACGGGAAAAACCAAATAAAAATATGGGGAATACTTAATAACTTTAAAAATTTTTAATCGGTTTTTATCCTTTATATCTTATTAGCATGTTAAATTTCGATTCATTTACATTGAAATGCAAAAATATTTAATTGCAAAATTTTTGCAAAAGCAAAAATATTCATATATTCATTCCTCTCGTATGTAAATGCACTTCCAAACTTCACAGCCGATGTGGCGCCAATTTTTATTTTTATTTTTCAGAAAGGGGTGTGGACGGCCTGTAGCTTGAAATTTCTTCGTCCATAGAAACTTGAAGCACTCGTGGACATACATATCTGATGGTGTTACACTATCGTAAACTGGGTGTATATATTTCCTTTGTGTAAATATTTAAAAAGGAGTATTATGATACAAATGGAGTACAATTTATCCAACAGAAATTAAAAATTTATTCTTTATTTAGATTATTCTGTATATAATAGATACATATGTATGTAGATTGTATCTTGCATATTTTTTTGGGAAAAAAAATTTTGTATTTTGAAAATCCAGCCATCCATGGTTGAACTGTATTTCATTTGATGTAGAGTGAAGTCCTCTTTGTTTTTTTTAGAAATTTTAAAACTGTTATTAGTTGTGCCCGTATTTTGGCTATTTATTTTAACATTGATAGTAGAGATGGAAAATAGAGATCACATTAATTGATATCTGCAAGATCTTTATAACATTATAATTTGGAGTAGCAGAAAAAAAAAACAAACAAATTCGGCGCAGAAAGATAGATAGTGTAGCAAATAAATAAGTGTGTGTGTTATTTATAGGCAATAACGTTCATAAAGGCAGTGATGTTAGATTTTTATTGAATTATCGTCAAAATTTAAAAAAAAATCGTCATAATCGTCATTAGTCATCGTTTTTTATCAACACAGATCAATTGTTTTATTAAAACATAAAAAGATATTAAGTATAATATATAATGATACAAAACCAAAAAATTTATAATTTTTAATACTTATACATACATATGTAATATGTATGTAGATATTAACATTTAAAATAAACTTTACATACATATGTATTTCACGATCAATATAAAAATATATATATTAGAATTATGATTTGTTGAAAATATTAACACTGTAACATTCTGAAGAATTATTTTTTAAAAAATCTGTTGATAGCAAAATTCCTTCCAGAGTTTTTGTTTCTAACCGATTTCTAATCTTAGTTTTGTTAATGTCCAATAAAATAGTGCGTATTTAAGTGTAGTTTTAGTTAATTTTCATAAAATCTTAAGTTGCATTTAAATACAGATTCATTTTGTTATGATTTTGTGGTAAAAATATGGTAGCACTTTGAAATGTCAACAAAATTATCGATATATTTCAGAAAACAGGTGATTTTTTGAATAAAATTTGCCAAAAATTTTGTGTTTCGGTTTTTGTGTTTACTTGTTGTATTGTTTTGTGTATTTTATATATTAAATTTGATGGCATAAATATATATAAAATAAAAGATAGTAAAAGATAAAAGAAGTCCCAACTTTACATTACTAGAAATTGACTTCTTGTTGGAAATTGTTAAGAAATTCAGCAACGTGATTGAAAACAAAAACAAATGTCAAAACCATATGTTCAATGTTTACAACTTAAGTGAACATCGTTGGCCATTTAAGTTGCATTTAATTTTTCATTGAAAAACAAAATTTTGTACTTCAATGCACTTTAAAAATAAATGGCACTTAAATACGCACTGTTTTATTGGGCCTAAATATTATTTCAACGTTAGCTGATGAATTGCCCTACCCAATTAAAATATTTATTAAATTATTGGGAAATGCAGGTAACCTTATTACATTAACTTTTTTCCAAAAACTGTTTATATTTAGGGAACTTTCATCAGTATCAACAAACCTTAGTTCTCTTAATTCATTTTCTATGACTTGATATTTATCTTTGGACACTAAATTAGGAAAACTTTTCAATAAGGGAATAATATTAACATTAACATTTTTATTTAAATTAACGAGGGTGAAATTAACTTAAAGTTTTGCATCATAGTGTCATCAAAATCAAATCTTTTTTTATTTGATAACATAATTCAATAGATACACAATTGTGAACAAATTCATTATAAATTTTACTATCAACTTAGTTCCGGTTTACATTATGAAATTTTTGTCGCTGCGATTCTTGTCGTATCTTCTTTAAAATTGTATTTGCGTCTACATTGTGAGATTTTTGTTGCAGAGATTTTTTGTGGATGTAGACATGTTTTTATATATTTTGTAGCTAGCACATACATACATACATGCATACATGTATGAAAATAAAAAACAACGAATGAGAGAACAAAGCGTATCTCACGAGTACATGCATATGTGTACCCCTTTTAATACGACGACCGCTCTCGCCTACAAAGCAAGAATCGCAGCGACAAAAATTTCATAATGTAAACCGGGACTTAACAATGTGTTATCTTTTCTTTAACATATACATACACCAAGTTATGTATGTATATGTATTTCATCGCTTTTTAGATGATTTTAATTTGATTTGTACTGTAATTAGTTATACAATCCTCTTTAACAAAATTTAATAACATATTTTTAAAAAGTTTTGTCATTTCTGTATGCATATTGTGAATTTGAAATTCTTAGCTTTGAAAAACTTTGTTTATATTATTAATGAAATTTAGAACATATTTAAAAAAAACAAAAATAAAGTTCGTTAATGTCATTTATATTCAAAATTCTCTAACGAAAGCCACCTTGTTTGGGATGGATGAAGCATCTTTTTTGGATTGATATTGTTAATACATAATACGATAACGGTTTGTGTATATAGTAGTCTCTTCCTGTTCTTAGTGTCTGATGTACTTACATATGTATACATAAATATACACATATTTGCCTCTACATACCTATACAAATTAAGAAAAAGCTTTACTTGGAGATTGAAGTGTTTTAAAATTGATGCCAGATTAAAGTTTAGAGTAAATTTACTCACGGGATTAAATCGTCAAAACTTAAGTGACTCTACATTAAAAATCGTCATTATGGTAAATTCATCGAAAAAAAAAAATCGTCAAAATGACGTAAAATCATCACATCTAACATCACTGCATAAAGGTGACATTATATGGTGTCCACACATGCATTTTTAATTGAGTCAATTATTGGTTAATTAAAAAGTGTTCACATATGCTCAATATTGCTAATTTAATTAGCGTTTGACAGCAGCTGACAAAAAAGAATACATTTACAGTGCACTCGGGAAAATGTCAACGCTCGTTTACGTCAACATCCCAAAACCTCAACCCTTTTTTTTACATTACCTACTCTAAAATTGTATGAAATAAATAGAGAGAAGTCTCTCTTCCAAGTGTTGGAAAGAAAAAAACAGCAGAAAAAAATAACAGATTTTTTTTAAAACGTCAACAATTTGATAAACGTCAACAAACGCGCTTTTAATTAGTTGACGTTTTCCCGAGTGCACTGTATTTGGTTCTAATATTATAATTTTCAGCCTAAAAATATTCTTTACTAATTTAAAAGCGCAACAACTGCCATTTTAGTTATTACTAGTCACAGGGTTGTATTTTAAATTTTAACAATTATTAGAACAATTAACTCTCAATGAAGCAATTATCTAATTGAAATTTTGTATGGCTAATTGAATTCAATTAGGCGTTAATTAAAAAATGTCAATTAAAAATGCATGTGTGAACACCATATTAACTTCGTGTTTGCCACATCGTGTTTAATATAACCAAGGGTACCCTTATGTTTCTTTAGGGTGACCAGAAGGGTATACCAAATAACGTCCCGGAATCTATTTAAATGGAAAAATTTTATCCTAACTAGGACCTAACATAGTTTGAAAAATATTTCAAAGGTTCGAACAAATTTGTCTAACCTAATTTAGACCTATTAAAATTTATTATATATTAGGTTTCAAATACTTTAATTGTATCGGTTGAATATCTAGTTTTTTTATTAACTAATTAACGATTTTACTTTAATTTCGATTATTAATTGATTTCAACATAAGTTGACATAAGATTATTATGTAGTTGATTATCATTAAACTTAATTAAAATTAATTTTATGAATTAATTTATACTTTATTTTACAAATTATGTGTTATTGAAACTCAAACTTTTTAATCAGTCATTCTTAAATTCTTATATATTAAATTCAATATATATTTAAATTAATTAATTTTATAAATAAATATTATAATGTTTATGTTTTATAATATCAAATTTTGAATTTTTATCTTTTATTACAAAAGGTGAAGTAGGGTATGAGGGTATAATGGGGTGAGTTAATTTTTATAGATAGTTTAGTTTGTTATCGGGCTGACAAGAAAGGACATAGGGTACCGATTCCATATCAAAGTACCCTACGATCAGCAACCTATCCGTAATTTTTTTTTTTTTTTTTTTTGTTTGTGTAGATCATTTTATGTTGATAAATATGCTACCTAAAGTAAACTTTTCTTTAATGATTCCAAAAATATTATTTCTGATTGGGAACTCAACACACACCCCCCCCCCCCCCACCCGACGAGCACGACCGAATTTAATAGGTAGCCCCGTTCCTAGAATGAATACATCCGAATGTAGAATCGTTACAATATAGGAAAAAAGATTTTGTATTTTGAAAATCCAGCCATTTTTGTTCATCCATTTTGAACATTGACACGCTTTTATTAAGTTTGTACACACATTTTATGTATTTAATAATAAGTTAATAAATAAATGGCGGCAGTAAGGCGCCGTGGCTTAGTTGGTTAAAGCGCCTGTCTAGTAAACAGGAGATCGTGAGTTCGAATCTCGCCGGGGCCTTTGTGTGATAGTTTTTTTGTTTAATTTGCAAATTAAACAACTTCTTTCTGCTAGTTCTGCGGCATCGATTTTTTCAAAAAAAAAAAAAAAACAAAGAGTTTAATAAAAATCTCTTAAATATTTATTGTATTGAAAAGAATAAGGTTTAACAATTATAAATAAAAATTTATATCAAACAGATATCCATCATCACCAAACACACAAATATGGATTATTTTATCAAAATTTGTAAATTTTAATGTACATCTCATTTGTTAACCACGTCAAAAGGTTGATCTATCAGGTATATTTGTCATGATCGAAAGCTGGTTTAGGAATTGCATAGTTAACTGTAAGATTAATGTTGATGTTACCTAAAATGATAGTTTCTACGTTTCCATGCTTTCGTGCCAGTTAGTATCATTTCGGTGTTCTCTGCTATTTGTTTTGCCATTAGGTCTAGTGGTAACCAGTTAAGTATAGTGATGTGTTTGATGGAATGACTAGTCAAATTATTGTGATACCATACAATAATTTTTTAAATCACTATGCCCCCATTTCCTGACAGCTGGCGACTATAACGCTAAGCACACATTCTGGGCATCTAAACTGATTACTCCGAAATGTCGTGTTTTGTTTGATACAATTTCTAAAATCGAATAGGTGATTTCGAGCGAAAAAAAACTACTTACTGGCCTACTGTCGATCTAAAATGAGCACTGCCTGGTGTACAGGGTGTAGAGAAAGCGTCCGTTTGCCCTTAATGGTCCCTGTCTATACTTAGTAGGTCGTCGGTCTGCAAAACCTAAGTCAATCAGCGTCTGTCCCCAGAGTAAACGACTGGTAGTCTGTGTCTGTCTCCAGTGGAGCAGAAACTTTTCTTAAGCATGGCAGTAGGCATAAAATATAAAAACCCCTCCATTACCATTACCGGTAATCTCCGGAGACCCAACTACTGCTGCATCTGTATCAGGCTGTAGTAAGTTGTCTGCTACTGAGACCTCTACTGTGGTGTGGTAGCTCTAGGTTCTGCTCGATCTGTTACTAGTGCGCTAAAACCCAGCTTGATCAAGCCGGTAGGTGGTCGAAAATCGAGCTTGGAATAATGTGGCTCTTCGAAGTCAGGTACCTCATAGGCTCTTAAGGTCTGAACAGAACCCGATCCTGTCGAATCCCTTTCTTCCGGTGCTGGAAGAGAGGTTCAGACTTCCTTAGTGCAAGATATTTTAATTAGATGCTATCCGCAGATGCTATCATTACTGTACAAAGTAGATTTGTACATTATAAAATAATTCGGAAATGTAAATATTACTAAAAATCTTAATTATTGATCCATTTATTTTTCTTACTGTACTTACATATTAATTAACCTATTGAATTGAATTAAGTCCAATTTATCTAACTGAATTCTTTACTTGATTTATATACACTCACCACACCTAATCTCGTAGATTTAATGAAAGTTGCTCATACTGAAACCTAACACTCGGTATAGCCTTTCCATTTGTCATTGGTAACGAATTTTCGTTAAGTATGTACGTTTGTAAGCTATATATATTGTTGCTCTTGCGAGCGTCAACACTTGATTTTTAACAAGAGATCACTAAACACCTTACCCAGCAGTGCGTGCAGCTTCCATCACATCTACGAGAACTTAGCATCCATTTTGTCCCCCTTTTTTATATGCGCTACAAATTTAATATAACGTACGTAAGCATACACATATCTAATTTAAGATATGAAACTTGAATTGTATTAAATCCTTGTTTCATTTTCTTTATATTCACTCAATCTATTATAATTACTCCTATGGAGCAATTATAATAATAACCTACATCTTGATAGTAAAACGGTGGTTACAATCAGCGCCCATCCCCTATCCTCTATCCAGAAGTAGGTTAATTCCCATTGGTGTCCAACCCACACACCAACCTAACCTATCGTCGAGCACACGGAGACTTATTAAAGGGTTGAATAGTAGTCCTCCTTCTGCAGACCATAATAGACCTAAACGGTGGCCATCAAGTACAGCTCCTAAACGACAGCGATCCCAGGAGAACACTCTTCCAAGGACAAAACGTCCCAAAAACTGTTGTCCACAGCAACCAACTACAGTAAAGGTTACGTAAATAAACCTTCACCAGTCTTTCGCATTATAAAGATTGTTTGTCCGATTTGGACTTGCTTATTAAATTGTATTTTTGGAAGTTTTTAGGTAATTTGTCATACTTAGAAAAAATTAAAAAATTACAAATTAAAAACGGTAGCAAATTAAAAAATATTTAATTGTGTGTCAAAAATTAATTGCAGACATTTTTTAAAATTAATATTAAGTTATTTTTGTTTAAAATTGTTGGTTCCAAAACGTAATTTAATTATTGCTGGTTATTCTTTGTACACAGAAAAAAAATCATGTTTTTTTTTCAATTAAACCTTTAATTGATTTTAAAATAATTTTCAATTAAAATTTTAATTGATTCAATTACTTTTTCTGATATTTTCAATTAAATCTCACATTTTTTTTTAATTGATACTATCATTTTGTTTACAGGTCCGATTTCAATTAAATTTTTAATTGATTCCACAAATATTTTAATTGAAACTCATTTTTATTTTTTTTCTGTGTAGGTACAGCAATAAAAACTCATTATTACAATTTAACTACGTTAATTTTAAATTTCCTGTTTTCCCCAGAAATTTTAATTTTTCCCCGGTAATTCCCAACCATTATTTTTAGCGAATTTCCGGACCCTAAAAACTAGTTAGGAGTAAATTCGTTCAAAACAAACTAGTATAATTCACAAGGAAACATAAAATACCTCAATTTGTGAGCCCTAGAATTGATGGAGTTAACACTTACATTATCCAAAAACGCCAAATATCTTGGACTAATACTGGATATTAAATTGAACTGGAATCTGAATAAACTATCCAGGACCACTAAAGCAGTGACTGCATTATATTGCTGCAAAAAGGCAATTGACCTATACTGGATATACGAATTTATTATCAAATCAATCCTATTTTACGAGGCAGCAGTTTGGTGGACAGCTCTGTAGAAGAACAACAACCAAAACAGGTTCGAACGTATTATGAGAATAGCGATTAGAATATATATTACTTTTAAATTTTGTTATGATATAACCATTGAAATTATACATTAATTAAAATTATATAAATTACTTCATGAAAAATCAGCTAATTATAATACTCGTATATTAAGTTTTTAAGGCAAATGGACGTTTATAAAAAATTCTTCCAACTAAATTATCAATCTTCAAGTTCTAAGGTTTTCACTAATACAAAAAGCTTTTATTCACTCTTAAGAAACTCCATAAACCTTGCCCTCTTTTTAAAAATTTTAATGTTTAAAAAAAAAAAAAAATATTGGGACTTTTTCGGAAAACATCGTAAAAAAATATGCACCTTTTTACACGTTCAAACTTTTAATGCGTTTGTAGCCTTTTATAGGGCCGACATAACTGCTGGCAAGTTTATTTAGTTTTATTCAGAATTTTATAACAAATATAGTCGATAGTTTTGAATTCCGTAGGCCAGCCATATCTAAACAAACCCAAAAAAATCGAGCAAATTTAAAAACAAATAAACCTATATATATCTTGAAGTAAAAGAAATAACCTACACATGTTAATTTATGTTTTAAATTTCAGCTCATTCGAATCCAAAATGGAATTTTGGCGATTTTTTTTAAATCTGAGATCTGACATGACGAACTTTGAGGAGCAACCCACTGGCTCCCCTTAAGCTTACGAAGTTGAAAAACTCTAATTCAGCTAGAACTATGTGAAATTTCGTTACGATATCTCCAACAACGGATAATACATACAGCGGAAATAATAACTGATGCAATTTTAAATTAAACAAACATTGAAAATGCCGCCTATTCTGAATAAAATAAGTTTCATATTAATTAATTAAATCGAAAAGTGAACATTTATATCTTATAGTCCATACTTTTTAGTTAATTTTTTCAAATTGTTTGTTAAATCATTTAATATTACATTCAATATTATAAATTAGAAAAAATATGTACCAAAAAAAAACAACATGAAAATAATGACCTAAATTAGACCAAACAAATTTTTAATTTCATTAAATTAAAAACATTTTGATGTTCATAAACAACTACATTTTTCATCCATTAAATAAATTAAAAATAGAGTGATAAATAAAAATTATCACAAGTTTAAATTATAGAATATAAAAATTGTTTTTCACTTTTATTTGGAAAAC
This sequence comes from Bellardia bayeri, assembly GCA_950370525.1. Lineage (NCBI taxonomy): Eukaryota > Metazoa > Arthropoda > Insecta > Diptera > Calliphoridae > Bellardia > Bellardia bayeri. The sequence continues at coordinate 42,615,576 of OX493268.1, read as the reverse complement.
TTGTTGTTCGCACAAAATTTTATGGAGGCGCCGTGGCTTAGTTGGTTAAAGCGCCTGTCTAGTAAACAGGAGATCGTGAGTTCGAATCTCGCCGGGGCCTTTCAGTGACTTTCTCTTTTATTTTTTTTTTAATTTCAAAATACATATTTTATTTAAGGATGTATATATATGTATATAATAAATGAAATGTAGTTTTTGCATAGAATTTAATATTAAGTTATTTATAGCAATAGATATAAAATAATTTGTATAATATTTTTAAATAAAAAAATTCATATTAAAAATAATTTATATATTTAATAATGGTGATTTAAATATAAAAATTATTTTATAGATATTTAGATATTTAAAGAAAAGCCTTTTCTGGCATTATTTAACGATTATTTAACTTGATACAACAAGAAATCGTAAAGTTAATTTACATTTAAATTTTTTTTTGATATATTTATTTAGTTAGGCATGAGTTCATTAAATTAATTTTTCATTAAATTAACTGAAGGTAGGAATTGTTTTTTAAAAAAGTTAAAAACAATTTTGCATTTTCTTTTCTAAACGAATAACGATTAAAAATACAAATTATAGTTTTATCATCAAAAATGTAACATTTAATTAAATTAATAAAATTAATTTATAAGGAAAATTAAAAATACTCAAATTGCAATTTTTTTAATTCTAAATTACTAAAAAATTCCCCTATTATTTTATATTTATTATAAGAAGAAAATGGCAGTAGATTTTTTTGGTGCTTTTTTTAATTTTTGGTGCGAAAAATTAGTTGGTGCGCGGTGCGCTCTTTTTCTCTATTTTGGTGCGTTTTGAAATTTCAAAGTTGACAACGCTGGTCATCTCTAACAAACGAAATTAATTCCCATATTCTTTTTTTTTAAGTTCGATATACAACGAACCCGGTTTTCTTCTAAGAATATCAACGGGCACAGCAACCAACCAACACACACAAACAACGACGACGACCGAGGGAAGAAGAAAATTACCCTGAAGGAAATCTGTCTACAAGTGTTTGCAAGTCACCACTTTGTTTATTATTTTTTTGACTGTTTGGCGACATTGTCAACAAAGGTGTCACAATGAGGTAATCAGTATAATTTTTCTATTCATTTTACTTCAGGGTATTTATGAGCGTGCATGAATGAGGAGGATGGAGAGAGAGGAAGAAGAGAAGAAGAAGAAAGAAAACATGGTGTGGGTGTGGGGGGCTACCTAGTTAAAAAAGGTAGTGTAAATTCTAGCAAAGAAATTTTTTTTGCTCGCGTAGTGAGTGAATATAAAAATTTGGTGAAAATATCTTGGTGAGTATTAAAAGTCGTGGTGAGTAAAGATCGTTTTGAGCAGCGTTGCCGTTTTGGTTACTTTTAACCAAAATTGGTTACTTTTTTCCAATGTGTACTTGTGTACTTTTTTTCCGTTTTGGTTATTTTTTTTTAATACAAAAGTAACCATTTTTTATATTGTTTTTCACTTTGACTTAACACCACTAATTTTGGTGATAAACTAAACTACCACAACTTAAACGTTTTTATAACGTTATAATAACAACACTGTCACAACCGTGTGAACTTAAAATTTTTGTCTTCCAACGTTGTAAGAAAAAGCATTTTCAGTACATTGGAAAACAAAAATATTGTCAGACATCTAACAATCGTGTAAACACACAATTTTGTCATTGTCATTGTTTTAAAACAATTGTCAAACACTTTTCATTGTCATATGTGCAAAGTTTATGCATCTGCCAATGGCAGCATTGTCATAGAAATTATTTCTAAACTCTGTTTGTACATAAATAATCAAACAAGTGTGCATTAATAACATTTTTGAAAAAAATAGTGAAAGAAAATTAAAGAAAATAAAAAATGGATGGTGACATATCTTTTGATGAATCCTGTTTCATAGAATGCAGATAAAATGGTTTCAATTGCTTGTTTTTGTTCTATGACAATATTTAAAATTTTTAAAAACCCACACAACGCTGCAAAACGAATTTGCCAATGCCACACAACAATCAACCAACCGTGTGAACTGACAATTTCGGTTGACAGATAAATTCATTGTGTGACAATTGTGTGCCAATGAAATTGTTAGTTTTCCTACAGTCGTCTAAACTAACAATTTTCCTTTTACTAACAATTTTTCAATATCAGTACATTGCTAGCACATTTCTAGATCTGACAACGTTGTAATATCTGACGATCGATAGCTTTACAAAAAAATACATGCCTGTCTCCAAACATAACAAACACAATCATTGTTGAACGAGTAAGGTTCTTCAAACGTCAAAAAGCCATATACAAACTGAAATGCAATGGTTAATTTATATTTTACATATATATTTTTTAGCTGAAGTATAAATAAAATAAAACTTTAAATATATAAAAATTTTGGTTACTTTTTTTTACATATTGGTTACAAATTTTTTTTGGTCGTGGCAACGCTGGTTGTGAGCAGCAACCAACATTGAAATAAAAAATAACCAAATTGGAGAAAAATTAACCAAATTTTTTTTATTCATTTATTTATAACAAATTCAAGTTTTAATAAAAAAGAAACATATAAAAATTGCTAAAAACAATAGGTTTGTTTAGTGACTAAAAACTTTTACAAATTTGTAAAAATTGTTACAAATATTTTTGAAATTTGTTACAAAAAACTTCTTTTATATATACAAATATGTACGTTAAAAAATTTCTTCAAAATTTAATTTTAAAACTTGTCATGCTAATTTGATATTTACTAAATAAAATATTCTTACATTTTTTATTATCAATAAAAATAACAAAAATGAAAAAAAATTACACATTTACACACTGAAAAAAAAATTAACCAAATTTGGTTAAAATTAACCAAAACGGCAACGCTGGTTGTGAGTAAAGAATCGTGGTGAGTATAAAAAATCCTGGTGAGTTTTTAGAAATTTACCACAAATACCGTTATTCTAAATTTTTCAAGGTCATTGAAATTGTGTCATCCTAAAAGTAGGCAATGTGTTTTTTTTTTTTTAAAGAAATTTTCTACAGCATAACTTAAGGATATCAAAAAATATTTGAGTCAACCGTAGCCAAAATATGAAACAAGGTGATATAATGTAATATTATGCTTGTTCCAGTGTTGTCAATTCCGAATAGCATATATGAGTATTTTTACTATTAAGCCTTGTGCTATATTCAAAATTTCAAGTGGAATGCTGTCAAAATACATGTTAAAAAAAATCACATGAAATTTTAATGAAAAGATGTTGCAGAAGTAGTACCACAAAGTATACAGAGGTGACAGAAGGTAAAAGAAAATGTAGTTTTATACTTGTCTCTGTCTTTGAGAACTGCCTTTTTCTTTATGTTACTATATTTCTTTATTTTTCTGACGCAATAAAACTCAATTTCGGTTATAGAGTATTTTTGTATTGTTTGATACAATCATAAAAAAAATGCATTTACATCAACTGACGAATGCACAAACTGCAATGCATACCACAAAGTATAACAAATATTAAAATACAATTTAGTAAGTTATTGAATTCACAAACATATAAACAAAATTTCAATTCAAATATTCTAACTCAAATTGTGTTGTTTGTTTTGTTGAGCTCAGCTTAGGCAGCGTTAGTATTAGGTTCTTTTATCATTTCGGGTTTGTTGGCTATTTGGCCAAATCTACAGGTGTTTGTCCTGAATAAGGCTAACGTCAGCATATTAAAATAAAAATTCTTTTTGTTAAGTTTTTTTTTTTCTTTTTTTATATAAAGGGTGGTTAAATTGTAAGGGCCGATGTTGAATGTGAATCACACCTAAACGCCAAGCTTTTTTCCGACATTTCTCTATTTCTCTATTTCTCTATTTCAGACTTACTCAATTTGAACCATGGAGAGATACACAATCCAACGACGTGTTAACGTTATCCAGACTTATTATGAAAATGGGCGTTCAAATCAAAATGCATATCGTGCACTTCGTGATTTTTTTGGTCAATTTGATCGTCCAAATGTGCGTACAATCGCAAAAATCGTGGAAAAATTCGAGCAAACCGGGTCTGTAGAAGATGTGAGAACACCAGTGCATGCTCGTACAGCTCGTACTGCAGAAAATATTGCTGTTGTTCGCGATAGTGTGGCTGAAGAGCCGTCCACCTCAACTCGTCCTCGTGCCCAACAATTGCACCTCTCACGCTCGTCGTTGATGAACATTATGCATAAAGACTTGCATTTACACGCTTACAAGGTGCAATTGGCTCAAGAACTAAAGCCTCTTGACCATTCCAAACGTCGTGAATGGGCAGAATGGTGGCAAGAAATGGCAACAGCGGATGATCAATTTTCGAAGAAAATCATCTTCAGTGATGAGGCACATTTTCACCTCAGTGGATTCGTCAATAAACAGAATTGCCGCATTTGGGCGAATGAGAATCCAAGAGTGATTGTCGAAAAACCAATGCACCCACAAAGAGTGACTTTTTGGTGCGGTTTATGGGCTGGCGGCATCATCGGGCCGTATTTTTTCCAAAATGAGGCCGGTCAGGCAGTTACTGTGAATGGTGTTCGCAATCGTGAGATGATAACGAACTTTTTATGGCCCGAATTGGAAGATATGGATGTGGACGATATGTGGTTTCAGCAGGACGATGCCACTTGCCACACAGCTAACGAAACAATGGCTCAACATTGCGCAACAAATTCAATGGCCGTGTTATCTCACGTAATGGCGATGTCAATTGGCCGCCAAGATCATGTGATTTGACACCGTTGGACTTTTTTCTTTGGGGTTATTTGAAAGAAAAGGTGTACGTCGATAAGCCAGCAACAATTCAAGAGCTAAAGGATGAGATAATTCGGCACATTAACGGCATAGAACCTCCATTATGCCTCAGGGTCATCGAAAATTTGGACCATCGGATGGAGGTCTACCGCCGTGGTCGCGGCGCCCATTTGGCCGATATTTTGCTCCATACATAATTGAGTAATACCAATATATCATAATAAAATAAAATTACAATAATTTCCTAAATAGTTTGTGTTTTATTCAAAATCAACATCGGCCCTTGAAATTAAACCACCCGTTAGTTAAGTATTGATTGTTTTATAATTGTTTGTAAGTCTCCCTTATTAATAAAATAAACTAGTTTATAATGTTCTTTGAATGTAATCTTTAAGACTTAATTGTTTAATTCAAAATGGAATAAAGTTTCCTCTAAAGCTATGGTGAGTAAAAAGGGGGTAAGGCATTAGGAATTAGGGATGGCATTAAAAACTATTCGGCCGTAAGTCATCATGGTAGGATCCTAATAGAAATCTTTATGAGGGAGTGCAGCCAAAAGCTAGCACAACACCAGCTGGCCGTTTTGTGGTGCAGGGAGCTGATAACGTAAGAAAAATGGATGCAAAGTTCGTATAGTACAATAGACGGTGAGTTTTTTTGACATTCACTTTCGGGTCCCAAGATATATTTTAAGTATTTTTTTATATAAAAAGGCTGGCATGTATTTTTTTTTTTTTGTGTAGCTGTTCAATACCAGATTGGCTGGCAAGAACCACACCAAGACGGCGAGCCCAGCCGGAGCCAACGCCATCATGCCTGCACAGCTAGCAATCTGGCCACACAACGATAGTCCAGCGCAACACAAAACATATGAACTGTAATAATTAAGGTGGCAATTGTTTCACGTGGAATTTTCAATTCAACATTTTTCCCAAATTTGAACAGAGGCTTTAATCGTTGATCTCTTTTTAAAAAGGTAAAAAAAGAAGATATTAATTACATCTGGTACAAAAATCTAATTTGTTTAGTATATTTTTTATTTTTGTTAAGTTTTTTATTTTTTTATAAAAACACTGAACTGTTGAAGACTGTTATAATACAAAAATATTATATTTTTTATGTGAAATTATTTCAATAAACTTTTATTAAATAAAAAAATCTAAATTTTTTGCGATTTCTTTCAAATGACGCGTTTTTTCTTCATGTTGGTGCGTTTTGAAATTTCAAAGTTGACAACGTTGATTAATATACTTTGTTTGACCAATGCCATCTGCTGATGGATTTGTTCGTAACAGTATTAATACACTTAGTTTTTTGTTTTTGTTAAAATTTTCAGAGGTTGTCTCGGATTTTTGCTCATATCTCTGTTATTTATGGACGGCTTTTGCTGATTTTAAATAGCAAACTTCTCGAAAGCATGTCTGACAGAATTATTGAAAATTTTGATCCCGAAGATATCTGGGGACTTCAGAAAATTTATTTCAACAGTCAGACGGGCATGGCTTAATAGACTCCGCTATCTATAAGAATCCGGAATATATATACTTTATAGGGTCGAAAAATTATATTGTGGAAATTACAAACGGAATGACAAACTTATATATACCCTTCTCATGATGGAACAAATTTTTTCATCTAATGAAAATAAATATATAACTGGAAATAATAACTTATAAAAATACTTTATTTATCCCCTGTTCATCATTTCGAGTGTTATCAAACATGTGTGATTTGTATATTATGCTTATAAATATTTATAATGTTAGTTGTTTAGTTTTTATAGGTTTTATTTTAAATTAATTTTTTCTTAAATTCACACACACACAAACAATACACCGAAAAATTAAAAAAATATTCTAATTACATGTACATTTTAGTCAACCGAAATTGACGCGCCACCGGCTTGTTTTAGTGGCACCCGCCGCCGCCGTCAAATTTGGTCGGCACAGGTCTCTGTCTCCGCACACTGACTGGGTGCCTCGGAAAAGTAACTTCAAAACATCAATTGTGATGTGTCAAAAAGATAGAGTTGCCAATGTCTGGATATAAAATGACACAAAATTTTCACCAAAATCTACAACAAAAAAATTTTCTTCCTGGTGTGGTGAATAAAAATCATGGTGAGTGTAAAACTCATGGTGTGTTTTTAGAAATTTACCACAAATCCCGTTTTTCGAAACGGTAGACAAGAATGAATTTCTTATAGTTTTACGTGGTGGTTGCTGAATTAGATAATAAAGAAAAAGACTTCTTAATTCCATTCCACACAAGCAACATAAAACTTTTTTACAGTAAAAATTATAACTAGAAAATAACCTTTTTATAACCGCTATTGTTTTTAAAATTAAGTTTAACAGTTAATTATTTAATGTTCAACGGAAGCCGTTAGTTATCATATGCCATCCACAACTTATAGCTGCCGGATTTGAGAATTTATCGTCATTTTGACGATTTTTATGCCCTAATTTTGATGATTTTTTATAATTGAAGTTATGAATGAAAAAAAGTTCTTTTTTTGATACATATATTAAAATAATTTTCATACTTTGTTGAAGAAAGTGAAAGACAAGAATTAGAATTAATTAGACAATTAAAATTATTAAATTTGAAAAATATTTTCCTAATAAAAACATAAACTTTTGCCCCCTTATTCAAAAACGATTATTAAATTTAACAAAAGTTTATTAAGCAAATTTTTATATGCAAATCTGTCTTAATAAACGTTTGTTAAATTTAATAATCGTTTTTGATTAAGGGGGTTAGATTTTTGGGAAAAAAATATCAGAGATGCAAACAAGAGATTCTTGTCTTCTATTTCCTATATTGACTAAATTCATTTCCAAAATCCTAGTGTTGCCACATTGTTCAGCAAAAGTGGGAAGCGTATTAAAGAAAGTCCTTGAAAAAGTCTTCTTTAGAAGCAATATTATATGTGAAAGATTATTTAAAGCTAATAAACTGTAACTGCTATGATTTTAAAGTTGTACCTGAATTAACAAAAATTTTTAACTGCAATATATAGATGGCTTAACATAAAAAAGGCCTAACACGATTTTTTGTTACTTTAAAGACGAAAGAAAAAACTTAAGAAAATCCATAAATTGAGTTAGGCCTTTTTTATATTAAGCCATCGATATGTATATTTGTAAAATAATTTAAATGTAAAAGTAATGTATATTTATTTTAACAATTTAAAAAGTAAATTTTCATATTTTTTAATACCAAATGTGCTTAAAAATTAAATAAATTATTTTAAAACATAATTTAAAATTTTACGATTTCTCTTCATGCTACAAATGAATGTACATATTTAAAAGTATATAAAAGCATTAATAGATACACCCTATCTATGAACAGACATATGAATATGTGATTGTATTGTCTATTCAAATCTTATTTGTGTAGTCACAAAAATTTTGTTTTTTCTTTAATAAAAAACGTGTTGTTTAAAAAACAATGTTTTTTTTTTTATTTTGACGATTTTAGTAAACCATTTTGACGATAATGACGATTTGTTACCCAAAATTTGACGATATTACCCCTAATTTATCTGGCAGCTATGCCATAACTATGTTAATAACAAACAGCATATATGAACACTGTTTGTTTGTAACTAGACTAATGATATAATGCTGAATGTTGTCACCGGCCGTTAAATTTAAACTAAAATATAAAATTTCATAACAATTTGTTTAAATGGAAGCAATTTCAAATAATAGAAACTCAATACAATATTTTTTTAAGTAACTAGGCCCCCGTTTCCTCGCAGCTGGCGGCCATAACGCTAAGCACACATTGTGGTGATCAAGACCGATTACTCCGAAATATCGGATTCATTTGTTTGATACAATTTCTAAAATGGGATGGAATGTGATTAACGTTATGCTTCGAACAAACAAGTAAGTATGTATCTATATATATATATATATATATATATATATTTAAAGTAAAAATAAAATTTTATTTAAATATTCCTGGGGAATACTTAAAAACTTTAAAATTCTTTAACCGATTTTTATCTTTTATATTTTATTAGAACGCTAATTTCGTACACATTTCGATTTTTTTACATAAAAATGTAAAAATAATTATTTAAAAATCGGAAAAAAATTCATATTTTCCCCTTGTAAATGTACATTTAAACCAATTAACATTATTTTTATTTATTTATTTTGTTTATTTAAATTGTAAGCCCGTAGGGCCTAATCTTTTATATTTTATATTTTATTAGAACGCTAATTTCGTACACATTTCGATTCTTGTACATAAAAATGTAAAAATAATTATTTAAAAATCGGAAAAAAATTTATATTTTCCTCTTGTAAATGTACATTTAAACCAATTAACATTATTTTTATTTATTTATTTTGTTTATTTAAATTGTAAGCCCGTAGGGCCTAATCTTTTATATTTTATATTTTATTAGAACGCTAATTTCGTACACATTTCGATTCTTGTACATAAAAATGTAAAAATAATTATTTAAAAATCGGAAAAAAATTTATATTTTCCCCTTGTAAATGTACATTTAAACCAATTAACATTATTTTTATTTATTTATTTTGTTTATTTAAATTGTAAGCCCGTAGGGCCTAATTAATCCAGGTTATTTATATTTATACAAAAGTATAATTTAATATAAACAAATTCAAAAATGTCTGTATATATAATTTTAACCCCCCTAATGCACATATGTTGAATATTAAAAGTAGTAAAAAAAAAAATAATTTAGATTGTGGTAAATGTTTTCGGCCAGCTTCTATAGATTTTCAAAAACAATACCTTTAAATTTCGATATTGAGTACGAAAAAGTTCGTCCTCTATAAGGTACAATAGAGTTCCATAATCTTGAAACTCGGACTACAAATGATCTATTAATAATCTGTGAAGAATATCTAGGCATAATTAATGAACTAGTTCTGTTCATTGGTACATTGGCTGTTGAAAAGGTACATTGGCTTCGCAAATTTCATAGTCTTATAAAATTGCAACAAAATTCTAAGGTCAATAAAACTTTCAAAATCACATTGCAGAAGATTAATAATAAAAGATGTCATATGTATATGAGAACCAAATTTTAATCCAAAAATATAACGAACTACCCTATTAAAACATTGTTTAAGTTTTCTGGTTGGGCACGAAATGACTATGAAAAAGTGAATCTATTTATTAATCATTTGAAAAAAGTATTTACTCTCCAAACCGATCAATTGAAACAATTGACTCGCCACCATTTAGAAGCAGCTGTACCTCTACGTGTTCCGATTCGAGAAATCGAAAAGGCTATTGTTGATTTAAAAGCACATGGTATTGACAAAATCCGTGCTTATGGAGCTACACCGGATAGCTATAAAAATAATACTTTTTATTATTAACGCTATATTACGCCTTGAATATTATTCACCAGAATGGAAGGTTTCACTGGTCAGTTGTATTCCGAATCATCAATTTGGATTTACAATTGAAGAAGAAGAAAAAAGTATTGTTCTGCTTATCATTCTGAGGCATGATGGTCTAATATACGAATTGAAACTAAATTTACCAGCATGCACATATATATTATTGGAAAGCTACATAACTGGTCGAACTTAAAGAAGGAGATTTTTTAAATTCCGCATAATCTATTGAAGCAGGAGTACCACAAGGAAGTATTCTGGGACCCATCCGTAAACGCAAAACCGTTAGTTTTGTTTTGTAGTAAAAATCATAAAATAATTAAAATTATTTTTAAAAATGACGCTCCTGCATAATTTGCTTATTTTGACTTGTGGTGCTTTTGTATTTAAGGAGCGAAATGTTAAAGTAATTTTCAGAAGTTATGGACCGACCGTTGTTAAATTGGGCGACATGATTTTTGTATATTTATATGAAACTTAATTGTGTTAAATATTATTTAGAAGCCAATATTTTTAAGAGAGTTATGCTCATTTAAGTGATTTTTGGAAGTGGGCCTTATATGGGAGCTTTTAAACCGATCTGTACAAAATTTGTAAATGTGGTTTAGTTTTATATATAACTTATTTTTGGTGGCATTTGTTTGGATACGTTTATAAATTCAACATTTATGACCTTTAAAGCTCTATTTCGGGAGGATCTTTGTATGGGGGCTAGGTGAACCACCTCAACCAAATTCAATTCCAATTGTCCTTGGCAAAAAAAAAATAATATCAAGATCGCTTTAAAATTGCGACCTGTAATTTGCGCGCAAGCTTTACATGGCTAGCTCGCCAGACGGACTGACGGACAATGTTAAATCGACTCAGAAAGTATTGTAAGTCGATGTACTTTGAAATTTATATTGAAATACAATTTCGAAACAATATAATGAGGATTACAAAAACTACACTGATGTTAGGACTAGAATATTATTATTCTGTTTTTCTTATTGAGTTTTAGCGCAAATTTAATTATTATTTTATTTATTGTTTGATAAAAGTTTACGAACAATAAATTTTATTTCAATATTTTTTTTAATTTTATCTAATTTTAACTATTTATAATTGATATAATTACCAATTCTTGTTATTGTTTACAGAGTTTGTACCTATGTATACGAGTATATTTTAAATAACAACCTAATATGTACATATGTACGAGTATGTAATGTAACAATTTATAAAACTAAAACAATTAAAAAAGTATAGTCGGTCAAGCCCGACCATATAATACCCTACACCCAGTATATGCATAAAACAGTTTTTCAGAAATGGGCGCTATACGGGAAATATCATCCAAAAATGACTTCCGTGAATATAAATATGTGTGTTATATTTTATCTAGATATAAACATTTTTAAGAAATTTATGGTCGTTGAAGGGTTTTCGGAAGTGGGCCTTATATGGGAGCTACGAATAATATACCCTTCACCTTCATGAGAAGGGTATATATAAGTTTGTCATTCCGTTTCCACAATATAATTTTCCGACCCTATAAAGTATATATATTCTGGATCCTTATAGATAGCGGAGTCTATTAAGCCATGTCCGTCTGTCTGTCTGGATGTTGAAATCAATTTTCTGAAGTCCCCAGATATCTTTGAGATCCAAATCTTCAATAATTCTGTCAGACATGCTTTCGAGAAGTTTGGTATTTAAAATCAGCAAAATCCGTCTATAAATAACGGAGATATTAGCAAAAATCCGAGACAACCTCTGAAAATTTCATCAATAAACTAAGTGCATTAATATTGTTACGAATAATTTCATAAACAGATGGCGTTGATCAAACAAAGTGTTTCGGTGTGTTTGTGTACATTTAAATAAATAAAAACTCATTATACATATTTTCTTCAAACTACTTGACGCTTTTATTTTGCAATTAAAAAGAATCCGGTTTATTTAAAGGAAATAAACCACCGTTTTTAAAAGGTAAAAACGTAACAATAGATATAATACATATATGTATGTATATATATAATATAATTACGTATTCACAACAAAGGTGAAGGGTATATAAGACACTCTTACTTGTTATATAGTTTATAAGAGATATATTTGTGTTCAATATTATTTGGATACCAACATTTTTGAGAGAGTTATGCTCTTTAAAGTGATTTTTAAAAGTGGGCCTTATATGGGAGCTACTAATTATGGACCGATCATCATAAAATTGTACCATATCATTTTTATATATAATATTATTTGGATACCGACACTTTTAGGGGAGTTATGCTCTTTAAAGTAATTTTCGGGAATGGGACTTATATGGGAGCTATGATGAATTATTTACCGATCTGCACAAAATTTGTAGATATGATTTGGCTTTATTTATCACTCATTTGTGGTTTGTTATAAAGATCGGTTTGTGATTTATGGTTATATGAAACTGAACTTTTATATACAATTTAGTTACATTTTGGGAAAAAATTCGTATGGGAGCTATTGCATTATATTTAAACAAAATAGCAAACAAATGTGAAAAATATCATATTTTGGCGGAGGTTTCCACACATTTTGTCCATAAATTTTGTTATATACATATGTACTATATATGTATATAGTACATGGGTCTTAGATGACTATTTTATATACGGAATGATAAACTTATATGTATATAATCCCTCATTCACCACTTTTGTTAGTGGAGGGTATAAAAATGGTTAAAGAAATGGACGATAAACATTAATGAACAGAAATGCACACACATCGTCGCCTTACATGAAAATCCCATATAGATTCAAAATTGACTCAAATTTAATTGAAATTAATTCCAATTTCATTTGACCAAATTAGCCTGAAGGAAACTCCTTAAAAATTAAATTAATCCAATTTAATTGGCTACTTGGCAAAAACTCTAAAGCTAGATTTACACGATTGAAATTTTCTTCAAAATTGCTCTTCAATTTAATAGTTATTTAATAAATAAATTTTTAAAAAACCATATAGGTTTTATAATTGAGTTGTAAAGTAAGATTTTGCAATCTAAACTTAGCTTAAGCTAGATTTACACGATTGAAATTTTCTTCAAAATTGCTCTTTAAAATGCTTCAAACTCGTGTAAACAGCAAAATTTTTTAAAAATTTATTTATTAAATAACTATTAAATTGAAGAGCAATTTTGAAGAAAATTTCAATCGTGTAAATCTAGCTTAAGCTAAGTTTAGATTGCAATTATAAAACCTATATGGTGTTATGGAATACATCTATGGGGAGCGGCCTTAACTTCAAATGTAGGCACAATTCAAAGACACCAAAACAATTGCTACGACCCAAAAAAAAAAAAATTAAAAAAAATAACTAAAAAAGCTTGAAGTACACCCAAACCCAACGACATATTAAATAATATTGGACTACGAAGAAGGGATACAGCGTATCTAAGCCAAAGTCAAGAAAGGAGAATGTCAATTTCATACATATAAACAACTGGACTAAATAATAAAAAAAATCATTAGTTATAAGAATTGCTACAAGAAACAAATAGAAGTATAAACAAAATTTGAAATAAATGTTACTGCCATTTAAAGGATATTTTCATAATTTGTGAAAATTATATGATATAAGTATTGTAGACTACCCAATTAGTTCCTATGGGCTTGCGACATATTTTTCGAATCAATGAACAAAACAACTTTGTTCGGACTTATTACTTGTTACTGTCCATATTTTGCTCCCGATAACATTTAAATGCATTAATCAAGAATCTATGTGAAATTTACAACTAAACCAAATAAATGTTTTTATGCATAGTGCAGAAAAATCGGACCGATTTGTTGTTAATATCAATATTGTTAGCAGATATCATATAAAAACATAAAGCAATTTTCGTTTTAATAGGTTTAGATGTCACTAACTACTTTTCAAACAACAAACACGAGCAGGTGTTCTGTTCCGTTAAAGATACATTACGTTACAGTCGTCAAACTTAGATTTTGGCATGGCTTAGAATCTGCGTATAGAACTTCAAACTAGAGATCGTGAGATAAGATATATTTTGAATACTTTTAGTTAAATTTGTTGAAATTTTTGATTTTCTTTAAAAATATATGTACATATTTTTGTTTAATATAAAATTTAATCCTTATATACTAAATAAACGGTAACAACAATAAAATATGTTGGACGCTCATAAACGACACTTGTAAAATTATCCATTTTCTCATCCATCAAATGGCGCATGCGCATCGTTATGCCTTGATTTTGTTTTTCAATGACAGACAAAATACATACAATGCGATGACTGTAATAAAAAGTTTATTATATAAATACATACATATGTAAATATGAAGGAGACTATTTCCAAATTTAATGTTATGCTATGTTACCGCTTGTGATTGAATCTCCGTACACCATCTCGTATATCGGACGCTAAATTCTCGGCCAATTGCAAAGAACGCCACGAATCGTACGAACGACTGAATCTATCCCAGGTCAAACGTTCTTCAATTGTGGCTTCGATTAGTTTCTGAACCTGTTCCATACTAAAGTTAGTGCGAAAGAAGCTCCAATGGTTTTTGGGTTTCTCGTTTTCAGCCTCTGCGTCGTTTTCATCTTCATGTGTTGGTATTTTCATCAGGGTCTTGCGTTTTCCCAACATGGACTCTGAGAGTAAAGCGTTCATGCGACTTGTGGTGCGCACCGAAGCAGTAATGCTAAAAGAATTTTAATAAAATATTTATAATTAATTAAAAAAATTCGTAATTTTATATTGCCAACACCCTCTGAATTATTAATATTTATAAACCAACCGAGATTTCATGTTACTCCATGAAGCCATTTTGTTTACGATTTAAGAAAAATTATTAATAATTTATATGTATGTCTCACTGTCTGTGATTTGCATGTAACTGAATTTGCATATACTTGCAACATTTCAAATAAGTCAGAAGTTTCTTAAATAAAACCATAAACATTTTACTTTATATTTGTTTATTGCATTTCACAAACGGAACTCTTTTCACTCCCCTTTTTAACCACTTTTTTTTTTAGCTAAAAACAACTAGACAGTATTATAAGTTATTCAAAATGCTTGCGATGAGATTTGAGGCGATCTTTAATTTATGCCATCATTTTTTATATTTTCATCCTAATGGATTCTTTATTACGTCGACAGTTTTAATGCCAAATGTAAAAAGGTTAATCTATATATATAAAAGAGTAACGTGACTGATTGACTGATTCATCATCGCACAGCCCAAACTGCTAAAGCTAGAAACTTGAAATTCGGGCAATGGGTTTATTTTACAACATGTAGATTCACTAAGAAGGAATTTTCGGAAATACGGTCGCTAAGGGGGACAAATGGGGCAAAAACAAGTAAAACCAGTACCTCTATATCTCCAAAACAAATAAACTTAGAAATAATATTTTAAACGCGTCCGCTTTTAATCAAAAAAAGAGCCGATATGTATCTGTACTTTTTTGAAATTCGAAATTCAAGTGAACATATGGGGTAAAAATAGTCCCCGTAGAACGCTTCGTTAACATGTATATCTCCTACATAAATAAACATAGAAATACTATATTAAATGCATCTGGCTCAGATCAATAAAGACTAGAATATTTTTTGGTACTTTTTTGAAATTCGAATTCCTATGGCCTAAAAATTGTATTATTTTTTGGTACTTTTTTATCAAAATGTATTTTCTCACTAAAAATTCCATGAACTATTATTTTCAAATAGTACGTATTACGGATAATTAATAGGTACGTTTTAATAAAAAAACGATATAATATATGCTATTCGGAACTCAAATATAAAGGTGTAAAAAGGGCCAAATTTTAGTACATTTATATTTGTACTTTTTTGGAATTCATTTCTACTATTCTCTTTTCGCAAACTATGCATCTGATCATGATCAGACCGCTGCACCGATCTTACTAAAACTTTAAAGGGATATAATTAAGACTCTGGCATGACTAAGAATACTTTTTTCGACCGCCTACTGTTTTTCAAAATGAACAAAATCATAAAAATTATTCAAAATGAATTGAGTATTTGTGTAATGCCTTTCTTTCAAATTAATTTTAATTGGTTTCGTAGCAACGCGAGCAAATGCCATCTAGTAATATTATAATCACATAACAGTTAATCACCCCTATCGTGAATAAAAATTCCACATGAAATTTGTTCCCTTTTATTTTTTTAACATTGAATTTTAATAGGAAAAATGTGAAAAGGGAACAAATTTCATGTGGCAACCCAAAGAAACAATCTGAAATAAACTATTAGAAGACCAGTTTCAAAATGTTTTTTAAAGAACTACATGTTATAGAAAGTTAAAAATCCTCGATATTCGTCAATTTCAAGTCGGCCTCACTTTAATCCGAAATACATAGCATTTGCATTTTTAATCCTGCTTTAGCGCATATTAGAATCAAGACATAATAAAAGGTTAAATGTAAAATTTGGTATTTGAGCTACAAATTAATTAATTAATATCAAGTTATAATGGTTTAACGATGTAATACAAGTCTCATTTATATGCCGGTGTTTTAAGGACCACTTTGGAGCTTTTCGACAGCAAAAGAATAATAAGGTTACGCTGACATTTGTGTCTACTCTATTGACGCATTTGATCGTCTTCGCTACAATATACATATGTATTTCAACATGTCCAAGGTGCGTTACTTTGAGACTACGAAAACTACACCTATGTAAAATTTCTTGTCAACCGGAGAAGCCAATTAAAAATGACAGCCGAAATATTATAATATATGGCATTATCCATTTAAACTTAGCGGTTTTAACGTCTGGTTCAAACATCCAACTATTGCATGCATTGTTATGGTGTTATCATCATTCGAAATTGGACATTGCTAGAAGATGTGGTAAGAACGAATACAGTTTATCCTAAGCAGTCATTGAGTTAACATCAAAGCGTATTTAAAGTGTATAATTATAAGTAATTGTGTAATTTTTAATTAAAAATAAATAAGAAAGTATAGACGGTCAATCCCTACCCTACCCGAGAAGTGTTAGTCCAACACCCAACTTAAATGATACCGATCGACCCAGAATGACTTTCTAAGTCGATTAAACGATGTATGTATGTACGGTCGTCCGTCTGGCTGGATATCCATGCAAACCTTGTGAGCAGGACACAGGTCGCAATTTAGTAGATCTTTCGATAAAATTTGGTACATGATATTTTTTTGGCCCAAGGACGGATGGGATTAAAACAGGTTGAAATTGGTCCATTACTTCACCTAACCCTCATACAAATGCCCTCTCGAAATAGGAGCTTATCGGTCATAAATGTAATAAATGTAATAATCACATCTACAACTTTTGTGTAGATCGGTCTATAATTAACTATAGATCCCATATAAGGCCTACTGCCGAAAATCACTTTCAAAAGCTAACTCTGTTATAAATGTTGGTATCCAAATAATATTCAAAACAAATATATTTCATATATACATAAATCATTCTAATCAATTTTATGGTGTTCGGTCCACAATTATCCATAGCTCGCGCATAAGTCCAACTCCTGAAAATCACTTTAACGACCATAAATCTCTTACAAATTTTGATATCCAAATAAAATTTAACACAAATAAATTTCACATATACAGGTATGTATCCTGACACATAATTTTGTAATGGTCAGTCCATAATTAGTCAAAGCTCCCATATAGGCCCCTTTAAAATCACTTTAACATACATACATATATACTCGTAAATCTTTTACAAGTGTGTATACATCGAGATAGAAGTCATGCTACCAAATTTT
The DNA here is from genome assembly GCA_950370525.1 of Bellardia bayeri. Taxonomy (NCBI): domain Eukaryota; kingdom Metazoa; phylum Arthropoda; class Insecta; order Diptera; family Calliphoridae; genus Bellardia; species Bellardia bayeri. Next base: position 42,597,645 of record OX493268.1, on the reverse strand, counting down.
TGGATGATCGGTCGATAATAATTTATAGCTCCCATATAGCGCCCATTTCTGAAAAACTCCTTTTACAAAGGTGTAGGGTATTATATGGATGGCCGGGCTTGACCGACTATACTTTCTTACATGTTTATTTTTGTATTTGTTGTTATTTTGGTTTTGTTGGTGTTTTTTTTTTAAAGAAAAATTGTTAGTAGTCTTTGTAAATTTCTTTATTGACAGTTCATGTTGCTTTAACCGCCCACAATTTTAGGTGCCACATTTCTCTTTTGCCAGACACACGAAGTTGCACAGGATACACCTACCACATTGTGTGTATATGTATCACACAGTTTTTTCAATTTTGTTTGTTGATTTTTTACGCCGATATATATGTATGTATTCGTATACATATATGTATACTCGTATATATTTTCTTGAATTGATTAGTTGGCTTGCGTGCATAAAATTATCTTTTTTTATTTACAGTGATTATTCTAAAATACATTCATGGGCAGATGCTTAAATGAATGAAATAAATATGTATGTAGTTCCAAAAATAACAATAACTACAACAATTAGTAGTACATAATTACTAAAGTTTCTCGAACAAAATTAATGGTAATAAATATTTAATTGCTGAATTACTTTCATTGAAACTTGAAATGTCAATAGATGATGAGTTAGACTTGCCGTATATTGTCTTTGAAATTATAAGTTTTAGGTTTGTGTTAAAAACATATCCTGCCTTATAAATTTCCCAAATATTAACAAATTTTTAAAGTATGTTTGCTATTTATTGTTCATTATTTTGACTTAATTAAAATAAAAATATATTTTGTAACTGAAGATTTAATTTATTTATATTGCTGATATAAAAGTATGTAATTAAAGACTGCAAAGTACAAATAAAAGCGAAATTTTAACACCTAATCCAAGTTGAACGAAACGTATAAACATTTATCTTTTTCCATCTTGGACTTGCGTAAGAGAGTGAGATTCTAATAAAATATAATGCAATATTATTTATTGCATTGCTACCCTTTAATAATTATTTAAATGTACACACTTTTTTATATTTTTTTGATGTAGATAAAATGTAAGTAAACATGCATATAAAACAAGTAAGAAAGTATAGTAGATCAAGCCCGATCATATATGTAAATACCCTACACCCAGAATATGCGTAAAACAATTCTTCAAAAATTGGCGCTATATGGGAGCTATGATCACTCAAAAATTTAGTGACATGATTTCTGTGCATATATGTACATATTTTTTGTGTCCAGTTTTATCTCGATCGACTAAATTTGGACCTACTGTTATAAAAATGAGTGTCATGCTTTCTGTGTACGTGATATGAAAATAATTTGTATTGCATTAAAGTGATATTCAGAATTTGGACCGATCTGCACAAAATTTATAGATGTGATTAAGCATTATGTACAACCTAGTTGTGCGAAATTTGCTTGGCTACATGCATATATCAGACATTTTTGACCGATAAACCATTATTTCGGGAGGACATTTGTATGAGGGCTAGGTGAAATAATGGACCGGTTTCAACCAATTTCAATTCCAAGCGTCCCTGAGCCGAAAAATATCAGAGACCAAATTTATTCGAAATATCTTCAAAATTACGCACAAGCTTTACATGGACAGCCAGCCAGACGAGCGAACGGACATCGTTAAAAAGGAAGTAATTCTGAATTGATCGGTATACTTTAGGGTAAAATCCAATATACCATCCCAACTATGTTGGTGTGGGGTTTAAATAATGTTAGCTATGTTTTTCCAGGAAATATTTTCGTATCATTCATCATTCAGCCTTTTCTCAAGTTTTGTCGATTTTTTCTTCCGTTCCGATAACCGTAAATTCGGAGTTCTCACAGAATAATAAAATTTTTCGAAATTTAGGTCCACTTCGTTTATGATTAAATAAATGTGATTAACATATTATATGTCAATATAAACTATGTAAAAAATTTCATTATAAAAGTCCAGCGAATTTCAACTTAAGCTTTTAAGCTGAATTATTTTTAATTTATGTATATACACATACATATTATTTATGAATATTTAACAAAAACAATGTATTTAATATAAGTAAAAACTATGTACGTATAACCCGGGGTTTACCCTGCCATTACAGATGTAAGTACTTGCATGCGAGTGCTGTGTACGTATTATATACGAAAACTTATTCGAAAAACTCGACTAGCTCTGCAAGTGAAAAAAATTTTAGTGTATTAGTAAAAACTGTAAGTGTATTGAGTTTTTAGAATTTGCACTTGCATGTGTAAATGCCGGGTCACATAAAAATTTTTCATGAGGGAGAATTTTTATTAACAATAATTATTATGATTTTAATGATATTTATTCTCCAAAAATTAAACATTTTGTTTATCAATATTATTTAAAAGAAATTTATTTACAATCACTCATAAAACAAACTAAAATTTCAATTATAAATATTATATTATCCACTTTCTATTCATTGGATAATATACATGGCAACATTATTTTTCTATTTGACGTTTACTGGCATGAGAGTGTCAAAAATTCACTCGTATGCAAATTTAGCTGCGAGTAGCTCTGCACGTGCGAAAAATGTGAATGTATTGAGTTTTTCGAACTGTTACTCGCATGTGTAATCAAACCCCGGGATTCGGGAATTTAGAAATGTAAATCCAGGGATTTCAAGATTTTTGTTTTTATACCCTACACCACAATAGTAGGTGAGGGTATATTGTACTTGTGCTGATGTTTGTAACGCCCACAAATATTGGTCCAACACCCATCTTAAAGTATACCGATCGACTCAGAATCACTTCCTGAGTCGATTTTACGATGTCCGTCTGGCTGGCTGTCCATGTAAAGCTTGTGCGCAGAGTACAGATCGCAATTTTGCAGATATTTCGATAAAGGATGGATGGAATTAAAACGGTTGCAAATCTGTCAATTATTTCACCTGGCCCCCATACAAATGTCCTCCCGAAATTGGGGGTTATCGATCGTAAATCTTTGAACTATGCAAGTATGCAAACAAATGTCACCACAAATGAGTAATAAATGAAGCTAAATCACATCTACAAATTTTGTCAAGATCGGTCTATTATTAATCGTAGCCTCCATATAAGGCCTACTTCCGAAAATCACTTTAAATACATTAATTTCTTAAAAATGTTGGTATCCAAAAAACAAAAATTTACACAAAAAAGTTTCATATATACAGAAATAATGACACCTAAATTTATAATGGTCGATCCATAATTAGTCGTAATTCCCATATAAGACCCTCTACGTAATTCACTTTAACCTCCATAAATCTTTTAAAAGTATTTATATCGAAATTAAATATTTATATTCACAGACATCATGACACTAAATTTTTGGATGATCGGTCCATAATAGGTTATATCTCCCATATAGCGCATGTTTTTTAAAAACTGTTTTATACATATACTGGCTTGACCACTATACTTTCTTACTTGTTTATTTAAACAAATTGCTTTACTAATAATAAAAACTTTTTATTTAAAAAAAGTAAATTATATTAACTTTAAATATGTTTGAAAGCAAATATTTTCTGTCTTAATAGCTATAATTTTTAAATTTACTAAAAGTTTATAAACCTAATTTGGTATTTTATAAACCCTTAATAATTTAAAACTTAATAACATTACATTGAAAATTAGATAGAGAAAAATAATATGTCATTTCGCCTTTAATTCCTTTATTAATTTAAAAGTAATAGAATATTCAACCCTATCGTGAATAAAAATTCCACATGAAATTTGTTCCCTTTTCACATTTTTCCTATTAAAATTCAATGTTAAAAAAATAAAAGGGAACAAATTTCATGTGGAATTTTTATTCACGATAGGGGTAATTATCTATGTTCGAAAATATTAAGTCATCTAAAGTAAAGAGAACCTTGATTTTATTTTGTTTCCAATATGAAGCTGAGGAAAACCTCACTCACAATCAACTCATGTGGACGAAATTGTTAACAAATCATTGTACGTTGATTGCATTTCTCATCCTCCGAAACAAAAAAAAACTATTTACTTTTCATGGGAGCTATCACGACCATATACGAATAGTGTTAGATACGAAATAAATCTTGCAAAGTTTTGCAACTTTTACTATTACAGTTCGCCAGTAATTGATAATAATTATTTATTTTGTACCATATTATAGTAGTGCAATTCACAATCTTGTGCATTTGCAAAAACATTTAGTTAATTTGTTCCTTACTCTAACAAAATACACAGCTAAAGCAAAAATATGCTAAAGGTTTTTGCAAATGCAATGATGCAATACCATTTGCACAATATTGTAAATTTCGCTAGTATATTTTATATCATTTGATATTTCAAAATTAAAAATGTTTGTACTAGTTCCAAAGGTTTAACCTCCTACTAACTAACTAACTAACACAGATCAAATTTTGTATATGTAGGGTTTAACTGTGATCGCCATAGCTGACAGAGAGAACGGTCGAACAGAGAGAGATGATGAGAGGGATAGTAGATAGTTTAGTTTTAAGAAGTTAAGGCAGAATTAGTCTTTACTTTCTGTTCCGTTCCGAATCAGCTGACTTGATTCTGTTAAATAGAAAATGTGTAGAAGTCGTTAGTTGTTTTGTTACTTTCCGTGCCGTTGCGGACGAACCTATTGAAAACAAAAATTTGCTAAGTAAATGTAAGTGACAGCACAAAACAGCTGCATCCACACAACAAAAAATTTTTGGTTTATTACAAAAAACTTCAATTACTTTGATTTTAATTAAGTTATAATAATTTCAAAAATAAACGATGGATGACGAAAAACTCATTACTTTAGTCAAAAGTAATGACATATTGTACAATAAAAAAAACTTTGATTTGTATTTTTTGATTTATTTTCGCGGTATGTGTTGTCTGTTTACCTAAAACAGCTGATACGTTTATACGGAAAAACTAACTACAAAAATTTAACAACAGAACGATACGGAACAGAACAGCAACAGAAAGTAAAGACTAATGAGGCCTTTAGTCGTAAGTTAAAGCTTTAAGAAGTAAATTAAAGTTCAAAGTAAAAAGTCGAAACAACAAGAAATTAAGTTCTAAGTGACAAGACACTAGTTTTTAAGTAATAACATTTAATATGTTATTTAAATAAAATATTATAGTGAAGGCTAAAATAATAAAGATTAATGTAAATGAATCAACCGAAGATTTGAATTAAAAAGGATCTAGAAATCCCACTAATAGTAACTAATCCAGGGGAGATCCTACATATATATTAGGGAAAAGAATTAATGTATGTACATTAGAAATATTTATTTAGCACGAAACATTTAAGCAAAAGATTATTGTTTTTTAGATCATATATAAAATAGTTTATTCAGTTAATTAATTATTCGAGTTTCGCAGTTGCTCAATCTGGGTTTATAATTTAGTTTAGTCATACCTTGCTTTCTAATATAGTATAATCGAAAAACCTTCAACGATATATCTAGATGATACATCACTTAATATAAGCCTGGTAAAATATTAAATTTAGATTAGTTAAGAAACTTCAAAATATGTATGTATGTAATAAGCAAACATCATACTGCTAATACTGCTGTAATTCATTATTATTGCTCTTCATAAAATATGAAAATGTTCTTGATTTATAAAATCTTTGTCACTCTGTATGCTGAATTTTACAACCACGCAAAGGTAAATAGAACAAAATTGTTATAAATATTATTATCTTTTACTATTGAGAAACTTTTCAATAATAATTCATTATTGATTTCAATTTATGAAAATTGTTTTCAAGCTTTAACATGAAAATATACATGCAGGCCTATATTTACATTTGACACACATGTAAATAATAAAATCACCAACAAATCTAATACAAAACAAATTGCATGTACTTGAAAACGAAAGTACGAGTACTCATGTTAAACAATTACAAAATAAAACTAAATTTTAAACACAAAACTTTGATCTAGTATAAATATGTATACTCGTAGCGAGGATTTAAGTTTGTATATTTGTGCACTTACTTTTATTTAGCAAATTCAAATTAACGTTTTACTACACACGTTTTGCTAAAGATTGTTTCCAATTAACGTGTCTACATATGAATTTATACTGTGCTGTTTTCCACTAATTTAGCTAACTAACTTTTATTGGCCACAAAAGTTATTTGAAAAGAAAAAATTACATCAAAACACGCACTTATTAGGTTAATATGTACATTGAGTTAAAGTTAAAATCAACTGTAATTTTTAATAAAATTTTCCATATTCATATTAGAAACATTAACACATAGAAATAGTTTTTTGCTTTCTAGTTTCTTTTATTATTGTTTTGTTGTTTTTATACAATAATTTATGATTGTGGAAACTTACACCTGTATGCGATTCATTTCTCTAAATTCAAACTACATACATATGTATACTCGTACGTTCAATTTGAAGACAAGGTTTCTGTTTCCTTTACTTTTAGATTTTGTTTATGAACTTTTAAATATGATTTAGACAAATGTTAGAACGGAAATGATATCAAATTTTGGAAAATTATATTAGAAGGCCATTTTTTTTTGTTTAGAAGCAAGAGAAAAAAGCAAAAAAGTGCTAGTAACGGTAACTGTGTTCATATGTTGAATAAGTTGGCAAAATAAAACTAAAAATATTTTGAAAATCATGAGAGTTGCAAAAGTTTTATTTATGGCTAAATTCACAGTCTTTAGTTAGCAATTGGCAAAGGGTTAACTACACGGTGAGAATTGTGTGCAGAATTTATGCGATCGGTATACTTTAAGGTGGGTGTTGGACCAATATTTCTGGGCGTTACAAACATCAGCACAAATCCAATATACCCTCCCCACTATGGTGGTGTAACAAAGTTAAGTTGATCAAGCTCGACCTACTAACCGAGTACATGATCCTTGTATATGGGACCTACTATTGGCCAATTATCATAAAGTATTTTTTGCATATTCAAATATATTTTAGTTATTTTTTATAAATAATCCAATAATTGTTTAAGCTTAATTTCTTTTTAAAATAAAATCTTTATTCTTGTTAATAGTTTCTTATGTTAATAATTTTCATATACTTTTTCATTTGACAAATAATTTGAAATTCATAAAATAAAAAAAATGTTCCTGAAAATAATACACAACGAAGTAGCAAAATATTGAGAATAAAGATTTTATTAAGAAAAACAGTAGTCTCTAAAAATTAACAAAACACACAAGGCACGGTGTAAAAAGTTGTCATCCCAGCTCCGGTGTTTTCATAGTTACAAAAAAACAGAATCTACTCGTACCATAAAGGAGAAATGACAACAATAACATACATTGCAGACGAAGCAAAAAAAAAAAGGAACAACAAATTTGTAGTAATACAAATATTTGTAATAACCCAGCAAGCCATATAAGTCCAAAGAGAGACTCCTCTGACACCTTTTCGGAGCGTTATCGCTCTTTATGAGCCCAAAAAACAATCATAATTGCTCCGAAAACCTTCAGAAAAGAGCCTTAGATCATGTCAGAAAAAGAGTATTTTAGGAGGTTTTTTTTTGGCTCTGTGTAATCTTGTTTTTATCATTCTTGTGTGGTACAGCTTTGTTTTTTTTTTTTGTTCAAAGTACAAATAATAGGACAACAACGCTTTGGTACACACATAATTAAGTGGAATTTTTGAGTCATACTGCGTGCCGACTCAGGACAGTAACAAGCAAATTTTTCTTTCGCTCCGAAAATGCTTTTTAGTTGGACTCTTTTCTGACTCCTTTTTCGGAGCGCTCCGAAAATGCTCTTTTGTTGGACTCTTTTCTCACTCCTTTTTCGGAGCGCTCCTAGAATGGTATGCTGGGAACAAGCAAATTTTTCTTTCGCTCCGAAAATGATCTTTTGTTGGACTCTTTTCTGACTGCTTTTTCGGAGCGCTCCTAGAATGGTATGATGGGAATAATAATAAAGAAGAATACACACACATTGTAAACGTAAGTAAATTTCGTTCTAACTCATAACATCTCTGAAGAAAACCTGGGGACAAGTGTCTCCAAGTCACTACTATTTTGGTGACGTTTTGGCGACATGGTTAAGTCACAATGGTTATTATTAAACAATTATTTTTTTTCAATTGTAAGCCCCGATAGACTAGGCGATAGTGTGCCGGACTATCATTCAGAGTGTTGCGGGTTCAATTCCCGCCAAAGACTCTGGGTGTTTTCGAATTTATTTTTAATTAGGTATTTTTTAGTATTTTATTTTTAATAAAACTCCAAAAATTAGCACAAAATTCATTTTAATTTTCTCTTTCAGAAAAGTACCAAAAGTGGTCCCAAAAGAACTACTTAGTCAGTTTTGACGCAGTCTACTGGTAGATTTCGTAGGACAAGCCTGTGCTAAATGTCAATAGTAGAGAGCATTGGTAAGGGTATAATTCGTCAATAGGTAATCAGTATAATTTTACTATAGACATTTCCTGCAGGGATGTAGTAAGAAATATGTGTAATTCCCGATGTCTATTTCTCAATAATGGTGAGTTAAATAGATAATGTGTACAAGTAGATCTTGGACAATAAACATGACGCCCTTGGCAGGGTAAAAAATGCTTTCCAGTGTGCCAATTGTCTAGAAAAATATAACTTTACAATAATAATAATAATAATTAATATAAAAGTTCAACCATTTTTCATTAAGAAAAACAGTAGTCTCTAAAAATTAATTAGTGGAATATTTATTTTTTGTATTTTAAAGTGATTTTCAGAATTAGATGAAATGACTTTTTTTATTTATGAAACTTATTTGTGTTGAACTTTATTTGTATACCAAGATTTTTAATAGATTTATGCTCGTTAAAGTGACTTTTGGAAGTTGGCCGATCTGCACATAATTAGTAGGCGCGATTTGGTTTTATATATAACTTATTTAAGGCGAAATTTGTTTAGAGAAGTGTATTAATCAAACATTTATGACCGACAAAGTCCTATATCGGGAGAACATTTTTATGGGACTAGAATGGGCCAATTTCAATTGATTTCAATCCCAATCGTTCTTGAAAGTTTACATACTTAATTTTATCGAAATATCTTCAAAGTTGGCGCACAAATTTGCATCAACTCAAAAAGTGATTCTTTAAGGTGGGTGTCAGTTAGACTAACATTTTTAGGCGTTACAAACATCAGCACAAATCCAATATACCCTCCCCACTATGGTGGTGTAGAGTATAATTATGTTTTCTACAAGCTTAAGGTCACAATTTATTTTATTTATATCTTATTTTGCTACAACAATGTGTAGCATCTTCAGGGAAACAAAATTTAAATAAATTTTTGAATATAAAACAGATATTTTTAGCTAAAAAAGGTTCGACTTTTAAGTTTAATAATTCCATAATTTATATGATTTTCAGGAACTTTTTTGAACATGTTTATTAGTTAATTAATTTAATAAATGGTTTTGCAACACCTATTCGTAGGAAGTCGTGCGATTTAAACATGGACAACAGACCAGTAAGTAGGTTTATAGGACAGAGAAGCCCTTACAAACCTGCTTACAGAAGCGATAATTTGCATCAGACGCATTAAGTGGAACTTTTTGGAAAAATAAATTAACGTTTTGTAAACAGAATTTGATATTTTGCAAAATGAAATAATATCAAACTAATACATACATATGTATATCAAAATAGACTTGTTAGTGTAAAAAAAGAAATACTTTTATTAAAAATTTTGTTTATAAAAATATATATGTATGAAAACACTTGTATAAATAAAACATTTGTTAATTTATTATTACTACATATTATTTATCATTTCGTTAATATCGAGCTCTACGCTGTTGATTGGTGAATGTTATGGATAATACACAAGCCGAAATAAATGCAACCACCTGAAATAAGAAATTAAAAAATTTAACACACATTTCAGATAATGATGCGAAAGACATAGAAGAAAATTTACCTCTACACTGAAACTAGACCAGGTGAAGATGGTTATCCAGTGTTCAGCAGCTTCATAGATGGCAATCAGCTTCATTAGACAACCCTGAGAAAACACAATAGTCGATTTGTCATAGTCTCCGCCAATGAAACAACTATTGGGAATAGTTAAATTGGCATCAATGTAATCAGTAGAGTTGTGAATGCCGCAGCAGCTCAACTAAATAATCAATTAGCACATAATAATTAAAGAAATTGAATCTGATATAGATATTAAGAATACACTTACGGTGGTCTGAATGTGAGCCATGGCATCGGTACCATTCAATTGCAGCGCCCATGCATTATCAATGTCACGGCGAGCTTTAGTCTCACCATCAATATGGGAAATATAACCAAATATTATAACGGAATTTCCAATAATCAATACCAACAAACAAATGGCATACTGCAAAATTAAATAATTTACTCGTATATTTTTAATCATAAATAGAACTGAATAGCTCTCAACTCATAGTACACTTACCGTCCATGTCAAACAGACATTTTCCCGAATGGCTCCGCAACAACCAAAGAACGAGATTACGAATACAATGGCTCCCAATACAATTAAACCAATACAAATCGTACGTCCTTCATCGCTATAGTTTTGTAATGCCAGACAATTGACCACTATGGCGCCAATGCCGAGTATCTGAAATTAAAATATCATAAAGTTCAAATTAAAACAGGGTTTTCAATAATTAAACCGAATTGTTTTCGGTTCACCATATAAATACGAGTACATATACGAGTATATGTATGTTTGTATGCATGTATGTACGTAAAGTAGCCTTCCCGGCAGCCGCAGTAACCAGTGATCGCAAGTAAGTACTTAAATAGTATACGAAAAGCATGATTACTTACTTTTGATACCACTGGTAATGCCAAAGTTCCACTTTTATATGAAAAAAGAACATAATTGCGAGAATCTAAAAAACTAATAATTTGCTGTGTTTCTTCTATGCTTTGAGGTGTTTGTTGCGTACAACAACATGTTGTTACTATAGTCTCTCTTAAGAGAGAGAATGAAAAAATATGCCGTTATCCCACATAAATTCTAGTTGCGGCTATGCCACAAACGAAATGACTGCTGAAAGGTAATGACTTAGGTAACAAGTGACTACATCCTATGACATTCCCATGTTAAACTAGTCACTCTTTAACATTGCCAGTGGCATGGCCGGTAAGTACTGGTGATTATTGGTAAGTAGTCAAATCACAAATCATTCACAACTTACCCCGACTGCTAGGTTGTTTCAGAATTCTATTAATGGAAATTTAATACAATCTATCGATATCTGACCTTTTTAAATCTTTGTTAGAAAATTAAAAACAAAACTCTTTATGACGCATGATTAAAGTTCCCATAAAATCTTATCAAGTTAATTGCGGCTAATGTAATCATCTGGAAAACATTTCCTTTGTTAAAAAAAATGAGCTAGCTATAAAATTTTTGTTGTCGTTTTCATTATGAAAAAAATTTTAAAATTGTGGAATTTTTGAGATTTTATTATCATTAATAATTTAATTAAAATATTATATTTGTAGAATATCGTAATATTGTATGTATGTATGTATGGATGTATGTATGTAGTTGCAAATTTAGTTAATACGTAATTCATATTTCAGCACGTTTTTCATTGTTTCTATTTATACAGTTTTTACAGTCACTTCTATGATGGAATTTTCATATTATCAGCCATGTCACAGAATTTAATTCCGTTCGGAAGTGGAATTAATTCTGTATTTTGCTTCTATAAAAAAGGACAAGAACAATTTTTTTTCGGAATGAAACCACTTTTAATTTGCTATGTGGAATTGTAATTTTAAGCATTTCTAGGTTTCATTCCAAAAAAAAGTTTCCTTGTACTTTTTCTACAGAAGCAAAATACGGAATTAATTCCACTTCCGAAAGGAATTAAATTCTGTGACATGGCTGTATATTTTTTTTAATTACGCTCCATAACCTTTATACCTACATACATATGTATGTATATACTCGATATATATATATATCGGGTGATTTTTTAAAAGCTATAGGAAAGTTTTTCAAAAAAAAAAACACATAAAATTCAGAAAAATGAATGAAATCTTTATTTGAATCGATAGTACGGTCCATATAATTTAATATGTGAAGATTATTTAATGCAAATTTTGACCTTGACTGCGTCTCAAATGGTCCATCCGCTTAGTCCAATTTTGGCATACTCTTTCCCATATTTCGGCCGGTATTTCACGAATAAATGCTTCAATGTTGTCTTCCAATACGTCAATTGAAGCGGGCTTGTCTGTATAGACATGAGCTTTAACATAGCCCCACAACAAATAGTCTAAAGGCGTTAAATCGCACGATATAGGCGGCCAATTGACCGGTCCCGAATGTGAAATAAAATGTTCAACGAACTCGCCTCTCAATATGTCCATTGTTGCGCATGCTGTGTGGCATGTGACACCGTCTTGTTGAAACCACATGTCATGCAAGTCAAGCTCTAGCATTTTGGGCAAAAAAAAGTTGGATATCATCTCACGGTAGCGCTCACCATTCACAGTTACGTTACGATTCTCATCATCTTTGAAGAAGTACGGTCCAATGATGCCACCAGCCCATAAACCGCACCAAACTGTGACTTTTCATGGATGCATTGGTAGCTCTTGCTCCAAAATCGACAATTCTGCTTATTTACGTACCCATTGAGCCATATTATGTATACATTTTTTAACAACCCAGCAGTAATTTGGTAATGACTTGCAATTACTTAATAAAATACTTTTCAATAACTACAACATACCTTCTGTATTACTTGGAAGTAGTTGTATATTGGATTTGTCAAATCCCGAATTTTTTGGGATCGGGATTGGCATCTCTAATTTGCACGAGTACTCATAAATGTAACAAAAATATCAATTGAATACTTTTGAACCACAAATTGATACTCATTCATTAATATTAAAAAAAAACTGAAAGAAGAAGCTAAAATTTATTTTACTCTATAAAAATACGTGTTTTTGTTTTCATGAAACGCACAACATTTCGATCCATCAGCGCTGACATTGTTTTATTGCCAAGAACTATAGCCCCACTCCGCTTTAACTTTTATTATTTTTCTATTACGTTGACCTGGATAATAGAGCGGTTCGCCTTCCATACAAAAAAAGTTGTGTAAGTCACCCCCTACACCACCATAGTGGGATACCCTATTGGATTTGTGCTGATGTTTGTAACGCCCATAAATATTGGTCCAACACCTACCTTAAAGTATACCGATCGACTCAGAATCACTTTCTGAGTCGATTTAACGATGTCCGTCCGTCCGTCTGGCTGGATGTCCATGTAAAGCTTGTGCGTAGAGTACAGATCGCAATTTTGAAGATATTTCGATAAAATTTGGTACGTGATATTTTTTCGGCCCAAGGACGGATGGAATTGAAACTGGTGCAAATATCTCCATTATTTCACCTGGTCCCCATACAAATGTCCTCCCAAAATTGGGGTTTACCGATCATAAATGTTTGAATTAGGCAAGTATGCAAACAAATTTCAAAACAAATGAGTGGTAGATGAAGCCAAATCACATCTACAAATTTTATGCAGATCAGTTCATAATTACTCGTAGTTCCGATATAAGGCCCACTTCAGAAAATCACTTAAAAGAGCATACCTCTTTTAAAAATGTTGGTATTCAAACAATATTGTACACGAATATGTTTTGCATATATACAAATAATACGGTACAATTTTATTATGATCGGTCCATATTTAGTCGTAGCTCCCAAAGAAGGCCCACTTTTGAAATTCACTTTATCGATCATAAGCTCTTAAAAATTTTGGTATCCAAATAAAATTTGACGCATATAAGTTTCTTATACACAGAAATAATGACACCTAATTTTATAATGGTCGGTCCATAATTAGTCGAAACTCACATATAAGACCCTCTCCGTAATTCAATTTAAGCTCCATAAATCTTTTAAAAGTATTTATATCGACATAAAGTTTAACACATATAATATTTATATTCACAGACATCATGGCACTAAATTTTTGAATGATCGGTACACAATAGGTTATATTTCCCATATAACGCCTATCTCTGAAAAACTGTGGTCGGGCTTGACCGACTATACTTTCTTAGTTGTTTTTAATTATTTTTGTGCACATTTAAATTAATAAAGATTCGTTATATTTTCTTCAAACTACTTGAAGATTTTATTTTGCAATTAAAAAGAAACCGGTTTATTTAAAGGAAATAAACCACCGTTTTTAAAAGGTAAAAACGTAACAGTATTAACCACTTAGACCATTTTCTCTTGGAAGGATATTTGATATCAAAATAGTTACGTTTTTTATTTTCCAAATTCCATTATTTGTATGATCGATTTGTTAAGATCAAATTACAAAAACGGAGAGTATAACAATTGAATATTATTTTGTAACACAGTGTAATCTTGTAACTTATTTATAATAATATGTATTTGTAGTATTTATGTGTTGTTTGTTGACTAATTAAGAGAAATTAAAATGATTTGTTTGTGAATAATATTTTTTTACTATAAATAAAATTTGTAGCATTCAGTTGCAAAACTTAATTTGAACGCAAACGTAAGTTCTAAGATTTTCCAGATTCACATAAACACAAAGTATAAATTTTTCGAAATCCTCAGAAATTGCATAAAATGCGCCGCGCCATAGAATGGCTAAAGATAAACTCGTTATGTTGAGTATTTTCGTATTCTTAAAAATTCTAATCACTTAACTAAAAAAATTTGTTTTGTGTATTTTCTAATTTCAAAATAATAATTTAATTAAACTTACAGCACACAATGCATTCAAAATGAAAACCAGGTACTTAATAGTCGCTGTTGCCCAACTCATTTCGATTAATTATTTATTAAAGTAGTGTATTTTGTGTTCTGGTTGAAATAATTAAATTCGTTGTGATCTAAATAAATATTAATTTCTGACTAATCACTAGTATTAACTTTTCATTTCACTTCAAGTCCATAATATTTTCAAATATTGCTTTATACAATTGCTTTTTTGTTCTTTTTGTTATTGTTGTTGTCATCATTTTGATAAGATATCTGTCAATATCAAATATTTCTATTATTATTATTTACAATTAAAATACTTTGGTGTAGGCGAAATTAGTTTTTTTTTCGCATTGTCGCTCTCTCATTTTCAAGAATTCAAACAATTTAAGATTTAATATGATTTTTCCAACCTACCGCACTAATTGTATTGAAAAGGAAGACAACATATTTGATAGTTGGTAATTCACATCCCATTTCAACAAAATGTAAAACAAAAAACGTTGGTTCTCTAGTTACTGTCACTTATTTACTAAATCATTAAACGTTTGTTGCAAAACGCCTGTGGTTGAGTTTGAGCGAGGCAATGAGTGAGAGAGCGAATAACTAGATATATACTATACTTGAATGTAAAAGTAGTATGTATAAATATTAGGGAGCCCAACGGCACTGGTTTTTGAAATCCCGGGATTCAGGATTTTTGTTATTAAAACAAGTTGGTTTATTAATAATAAAAGCTATTTATTTCAAAAAAGTAACTTTTATAAAAAAATTTTTAAAAACAAATATTTTTAATATACTATGAAGCTAACGAAAAACATCGTTCACAATCAACGCTTGTGGGCAAAATTGTTAGCAAATAGTTGTATGATGATGCATAAACAATTTTTGCTCACCTTTCGAAACACGTTATTATATTTCTTATTGAATATTTGATGATGATATGGACATAACAGACATTATCAAGTATTGTTACATATTTCAACTGTATTCATTACTAGCTAAACCCGGTGTGCTTCGCTACCCCCCCCCCCCCCCCCCTTTATTATAAAATAAAACGTATTTATATATTTACAAACATTTCTTTATTTAATTTTAATGTATTTATTGCAATGCTTTAGGTTTAGTTTGCCCATCAGGAGCATACACATATACACGGGATATTAACCTTGAGATTTGTTAACAGTTATCGCAAACGCTAACCGAACAGGAAAAATTGTTTAAAATCGAATGGTAAATCTGTTGGTAGCATTGGAATGCGTAGCAAAAGTACATCTGTACCTTTATATTTTCATGTTATAATGGTCGCTTCTATTAAATTATTTCTCAGTTTTTTTTTACTGCAAGTCGAGTGCAAAGTCGTGGTGATTGATATTATGCAGTAAAATAATTGGCACACCAATTTTAAGTTGTGGTGGAAAGCCTGGCACATCGAGTGAATGTAAGAACTCAACAGGATAATTAACGGTCTTACGGGTTGTTTGATTGATTTGACGCATTTCAAAGTGATATCCATCTTCTACATATGGAAAAATAATAGGATACTGAAGCGCGTCATATGAGCGACGCATTTCAGTGGGCGAGGCCATGGCCCTTTGTCCACTTACATAGTCAAGAGTTTATTATTTCGTAAGAATATCCTATTGTGAAAATTTAATGACGATCGGTCCAGTAGTTAAGACTATATTTCGATTTTTAATTTTCCTAAACCCACTTTTCTCCTGGTACGTATTCCTAATTATGCCAATACCATATGTACCACATATCATTGACGTAGGTCAAAAAATGCCCAAAATATGGCGATTTAAATTTTTGGGTTATATGGGCGGTGACACCCTCGTTTGTACAATCAAAACTTCATATAGCTTATTATTCCTTCCAAAGTCACAGTAACATGCTGCCAAAATTTCATAAAAATCGGCTTAGCCGTTTTGGAGTCCATAAGTTACATACATACATATATTCATTTTTATAAATATATATAGATAGATAGATATAGATTAAAATATATCTTGTTATCGAATGATGTTAATATCTTTGGAACTACATAACCGATTTAATAGTTTTATATCTCGTTTTGAAAAGCATGACAACGGCTTTCAAAAAAAAAAAAAAAAGGCAAAAAAAAAACAAATAAATATATGTATGTATGTATGTATATGTCATTGGTAATGCAATATGAAAAATGGATTTTTCCACGCCCCTCCGCCCGCAAACCGAAAATCAAAAGTTAGAGTTGACAGTGCCAGCCGCCTGAATATTCTGAAGATTCTCTGAAAATTTCATCAAACTCGGCCCAGCCGTTTTGGAGTCCATACATTACATACATACATTATATATAGATTTCATTCGTTTCGGGTTCAACGTTTTTAGTTTAAAAAAATGGAACAAATTCTTCATCTGTTGAGGTTTTCAATAAATTACTCGTAAAGCTTTTTTTATAGGAATTTCAAATTCCAAAAACCATAAAAACATCAAAGTTGGAAACCCGAAATTAACTTTAATTCTTTCACCTTTATTTCTTCGACATACTTTTGTAATATTTAAATTTTTGTAGATGACTTTGTAAACAAATACTTGTTTTCGGAGCTTATAAATCCCGGGATTTGCAAAAATCCCGTATTGGAATCCCTAATACGTCAGAATGAATGGATGTATGTATGTATGTATTTCTGTTTCAGTTGTTTACTGCTTTTTTCTTTTGTTTGTTTTTTTATTTATTGTTTTTCTTTCTTTTAATTAAACTAACTATCTATGTTTGTATGTTTAACTGATAACCAAACAGTTAATAAATATATGCAACAATTGGCAGTGGATACAATTTTTAAATAAACGAGCAGGCAATTATCTTATCAAGATCATGAACTCTAAAAGAGTAGATTTATATTTGATGTGCCTGAAAAACATTTTTTTTTAAATTTAGCACTTAATACTGGTTTGCCACATCTATGAACTTACTTAATGAACACAGTGGGACCAATCCCAAAATAAATCGTATAAATATGAGATATCTAAAGTCAGATTTCTGTCATAAGTCAATAGAGGTGGAAATGATCGACAATCGCCACCAACGAAAGTGCTTATAACTTATACGTCAGAAGGCAATATTCGGAATATAATCTCTACTGACTTTCCATGTTTCAAAGAAATCTGTCTGTTGGTTTGAAAGTGACTTGTTACTTGACACATGTAATCAGTGATAAAGTGTCCAAAAACCAAAACCACATATGGAAAGGGATGTTTCATTAATCTATGCTATAAAAAAAACTACTGAATATTTTCTCAAATTTATTTTTTTATTTGAAAGTACAATCCTTCCGGTTAATAATGGAAAATAATTTCATTCAAATGGCTGCCTCGGCTGGCCATGCAGTAGCCTACACGATCGGTCCAATTTTTAAGCACATCATCGATTTCACCAATGGCTTCACGAATATTGTCCTTTAAAGCGTCAATTGTCTCTGGCTTGTCGGCGTAACACTTATCTTTGACGGCACCCCACAAATAACAGTCAAACGGTGTCAAATCGCAGCTCCGAGGTGGCCAAACGACATCAGCTCTGCGGCTGATAATGCGATCTGCAAAAACAGGGCGCAAAATATCGAGTGTAGCTTCGGCTGTGTGGCACGTAGCGCCGTCCTGTTGCAACCAAATGTTGCCAATATCCTCCTCTTCAATTTTTGTGAACAAAAATTCATTCAACATGACCCGATAACCATCGCCATTGACTGTAACGGCCACTCCTTGCTCATTTTCGAAGAAAAATGTCCTAATTATGCCAATGACAATTTTGCTTGTTTACATACCTGCCAAGATCAAAATGAGCTTTATCTAAAAAGATGATTTTTTTTTGGCAAAATCGGCATCTTCTGTAAGTCGATCGCAGGCCCACTTAGCGAAGCGAAAACGCATTGGATGGCCAGTTGGCTTCAACTCCTGAACCATTTGGACTTTGTATGACGTCATACCAAGGTCTTTATAAAAAATTCGTCTCAATTATGTCTCCGAAATGTTCAATTGTTGAGAACGACGGTGAATTGATGTTGATGGCGCTTCACGCACACTTTTTGCCACAGCAGCAATATTCTCGGGTGTACGCACTGTTTTTGGCTTTTCACGCTTTGGTTTATCGATGAGGATGCCAGTTTCTTTCACTTTTTTCACAAGATAACGAACATACGAAGCTGACGATGCTTCTCTTCTTCCAAAATCCGTACGCAATTTTCGCCCACATTCTGCAACATTACCAGGATTTTCAAAGTAATGTCTCAGCGTTGTTCAAGCGTATTCGTTCAGCGGAAGGATAAAACTGATTATCTGTCAAATCAGATATGAACTAAGTCTTACCATTCACGAAATAAGCACTAGTTGAAAAAAAACGTTAGATGGCGGACCCGTTAAAAGAAAACTTATAAGGTTTCAACCATATTTTCGTTTCAGTACAGATTTCAGCATTTTTGTTAAAGGCAAGGAAATTCGAGAGGTCTCATCTGTAAAATATCTGGGTATTTGTTTGCAACGAAATCTTATGTGGGATCACCATATTAAAAATCTTAAAATTAAAATTTATCCTGCTTTAGATATATTATACAAATTTAGGAACAAAATTGATAAAAAAAAAATAAATTTTAATATTATCAAGCTTTAGTTCAAAATCATTGTAATTACCTTGCAATAATATATGGCTTCAAAAAGACCACCGAGTTTGAATCGCTTCAGAGAATACAAAATAAAGCACTAAAGATTGTAGCAAGGCCCACTTCTGAAAATAATTTTGACAAGTATTGATGTTCAGATACTATTCAACACAAATAATTTTTATATGCACAGAAGTCGTGCTACTAAGTTTTTTGAAGATCAGTCCATAATAGTCGGTGTAAAGTACTATATTGTCTGGGCTTAACCGACTGTACTTTATTACTTGTTTTATGTGCATGTAAAATTATATAATAGGAATACAAAAGATTTATGACAAAAAAAGTAAATGGTGAAAGTCTTCTAAAATAATCAAGAGAGAAATTATCATACTGCTACCAGATAATGTATTTGTTCACGCTAAAAAACTAGTGCTTCAAACAATGAAAAAAATTAAACTTCTTCTACTTGGAAAGGGGAAAAAACAAAGCTCATTTCGGAATAAAATCTTTCCTGTAAAATATCTTCATTCAAATAAATCGTATTTAGAATAATTTATAGAGCCTATATGTATGACTTATGGTATACGAGTACATACTCGTACATATATTAAAATATATTAAAAAAACAAGTTATTAGGACCAGAATGTCATTACTCAGTATATCTAATTTAGTTTTAGCGCAAATTTTATTAGTATTTTATATGTATGTATGTTTAAAAATTTACTCACAACATAATTTATTTCAAATGTTTTGAAATCTTATCTAATTTTAACCATTTATTTCATGTATTTGCCAATTCTTAACATTATTCTCAGAGTTTGTATATTTATCATAACAATCTTATATGTACATATGTAATATAACAATTTATAAAACTAAAAATTGTTCATTATTCACTAGAATAAGGTAAAGAGTGTAAACAAGTAAGAGTGCTATATTTGGCTATGCCGAATCTTATATACCCTTCACCTTGTTGTGCATGCATAATTATATTATATACATACATACATACATATATACATATATTATATTGTTACGTTTTTAACTTTTAAAAACGGTGGTTTATTTCCTTTAAATAAACCGGATTCTTTTTAATTGCAAAATAAAAGCGTCAAGTAGTTTGAAGAAAATATGTATAACAAGTCTTTATCTTTTTAAATGTACACAAACACAATTAAAAAAAAATGAACACACTGTCTTTTTACACACTTATATTACGGTTTAAGAACACACTTAAACACTTTGTTTGATCAGCGCCATCTGTTTATGAAATTATTCGTAACAATATTAATGCGCTTAGTATATTGATGAAATTTTCAGAGGTTGTCTCGGATTTTTGCTCATATCTCCGTTATTTAAAGACGGATTTTGCTGATTTTAAATACCAAACTTCTCGGAAGCATGTCTGACAGAATTATTGAAGATTTGGATCCCGAAGATATCTGGGGACCTCAGAAAATTGATTTCAACATCCAGACAGACAGACAGACTGACATGGCTTAATAGACTTCGCTATATATACTTTATAGGGTCGGAAAATTATATTGTGGAAATTGGAAACGGAATTACAAACTTATATATACCCTTCTCATGAAGGTGAAGGATATAAAAGCGGTAAAATAAAAAAGGTTAGACTTTTTTTTAGCCGAATTTCATCTCAATTACGTTATTTACAATAATTTATAGGTGTTATGGTGGACGTGGACCAAATATGGAAAGATATCTTCAGAGTCCAGTATCCAGTGGATTTCTGAATTTTATCTCAGTAGTGTAGTTTACAAAAGTTTAATGGCTGTTGTATTGATAATCGGAAGTTTACTTTATTTAGGAGGTATTGCCAAATATGGACGACTACTACAAAATTCAGTAGTATAATTGCCTTATGACAGATGTTAGTATGATTTCTGGATTAAAATTACTGATCGTTATAAAATATTGGTTAGACATTTTTGTGCGTTTACTTGTTTTTCGGAGTTATCACAGAGAATTTTACTGCTTAGGAGAATTATTAATGTTTTTTTTTTTTTTTTTGTAAACTTTGCTGATTTTGGTTACATATTTTAAACAGATAGACAGACGGACTGACGGACATAGATCAATCGACTTTAGAATTCTCGAAGGATCAAAAATATTTAACAAAGTATATAACTTTGTTGGATCTCAGGCAATATATTTCAATGTTACACACGGAATGACAATCTTATTTATACCCTTATTCACCAGTTGTGGTAGTGGAGGGTATAATAAATCTCGATATAAACAAATTTTTCGAATAATGAATAGGCTTGACAATATATCGTTCGTTATATCGGCATTTGCCTGTATTTGTTTAAATATTATAGTTGGTTATAGATTAAATGGACTTCTGAATTTACAAGAACATTATTTTCGTTTATTAGCACGATTATCTTTAACATTATTATTTATGAAGTATCGGGTTATTTGCGAAAAGTTAACCTTGATAAATATACATATACTTATGTATACTCGCACATACACATACATATATTCGTGCATCCTTCAATTGCATTTTCAAAATGTCCAGATTTATCCGTTTATGAATTTATTAAATTTAACTTTTAAAGTTTTTGATATCCTGATTAATTTAACTTTAGGCTTTCGTTTTTTGAAGTAGTTTCAATATCATTTAATGTGAAATAATAATTCAATGAACTCTTCTTCGCGATGACCATCTTTCAGACGCATATTTAAATATCATATGGATATCAGTTCCAAAATGTTCATTATATTTAAAGAAAGCATCTATCATCTACAAATGGTAACTTGAATCATATACATATTTCTCTATTTCATGACTCTTGGTAGTAACGTACCGTGTGGGTCTAAAATGTATCAAAAAAGTACAATTTTACCAAAGTTGTAAAAAACAGTTTTTCTCTCTAAAATTAGGTACATTTGTATAGTTTGTTACAGATATAAACTATAGTTATAGTCTAGTACAACTATAAAAAAGTATGTACTTAAACAGATGTACATCATACATATGTATGTATGAATGAATGTATAGAGATAAATATATTTGTCATTTCTGTTGAAGTTGTACATTAGACTAAATAATTAGGGAAGCAAACTATTGTTAATTATGTGTATTGATCAATTAACATCAATGATGAAAAAATTGTACAATGAAAGAAAATCTTGGGTTTGTTATTCGTTAAATTTATGTGCAAATTTGATATCAAATCTTGGTGAGCTAGATTGAAGTATGTGGACTTACAAAATCTTCGAATAATAATAATTTAATTCATGGAATGAAAAATTGAAAAAAATATTTTCGTTTGAACAATGTAAATGAATTAATCGATATTTAATACTTTTATTGTTCTATGAATTATAAATATTAATTTTGTTTCATGGATGACCAAAATTAAGCCCTGCCTTAAGATTACTAGCAACGAAAATAATTTATCGGAACATTTTGTAATAAAAAACCGCATAAATATTATTTAGAAAAATTTCCAACCTTTTTCAAATTCGGAAAATTTACCTTGCCCGGTATATTTTTTTTACAAATTCGAAATTTATTGTATATTTATTTATATTTATTTATATTATTTTTCTTTATTGTAACAAAAAATATTTTCAGTGCAAATTTATACAGAAACTTTTTGAGTGCTAGGATAATATTAGCAGTATTGCTTATTCCAAAATAAAATAGAAACGTAATTCAATTAATCGACAATTTAAATATTTTTTAACCCGATTTGGTTAAAAATTTCATTGAAATGTTAATGGTCGTATATTAATACGACATGTGGCTCCGAAGAATGTCACATTGTATCACATTGTATTTATTGTTCAACTTTGGATGAATTGTGTTGGTACTCCCATCTTTGGCTTTCCCTTTTTTTGACCTGTTTTACCTTAAGGGTGATGCCAGAGGACATCTATAGACGCAGATGTCATCATATATTACCTTTAGATAATGTTCTTCGTCAATTTTGTATTAAAATATAAATTTTGTTGTTGTAATTAAGCGAATCCTTATTTTGCCATAGACACTCATAAAAAGTCTGAATATTTTAATAATCTTTAAATTGTATAGTTAACTTCGATTTTTGATATTGGGTTTATAGTTTTTTAAATATAAATTCTGAACTTAAATTTTGTAAACTAATTTAAAAATAATCGTTAAAAATAAAATGGAAAGTGATATCGATCACTACTTATTTTGAATTAAAATAAAACTAATTTTCTTTTTCTTTGTGGATTTTGCCATTTTGGTTTGGTCACCTGTAAGCAAAAACTTTGATTTCTGTCAGTGTAGTTGCTATTTATAACAGATTGTTAAACATGACGCTAGCAATGTCGAGCTATTTCTTATATCTTTAAATGTGAGTAACACAACAAAAGGTAAAACATATGCCCCATTCTATAATTCATAACTATACTTAAACAAAATTATATTTTTTATTATATTGTAATTGATATACAGAAATGTTGCTAAATTCTGCACATTTTCAATATTTAATACTTTATTTTTAACATGGAAGTCTAGAAAACAATACTATTGAATCATAATGTAATTACATATATGTACATACATATTAAATTTAAGAAATAGTTTTTGTACTATTATTTTGAATAACTTTTGAAATTTTAATTAATAAAAAAGTCTATACAAGAACTATTCCTATAGACTTTCTAAAAACTCTTAATTCAAAAATGTCTATAAAATATAATAGAATTGATAATTATTAAAAAAAAAAATAAAAATTACTAGAATTGGGCAGTTCTTTCTTATCAGTTTGACAAGTAACTAATAACAAACAAAATAATTTGTTATTATTCCTTTATAAGCTATGAATTAAATAATTTCAATGTGCCAACTGAAAATGAAGCGATGAATTTTCTAGCTTTGGAACGTCCAGTCACATAAACGCAACCGTGCGGTAAACTAGAGAACGAAATAAATACACAGCTATTTTTATAAGCTAATCGATACGAAATTTTCAATAATTATAATTATTAATTGCATATTTAGAACGAAAAATAAAATGAGTTGTGGATCATCAACATTAAAATTTACATTATTTATATTAAATATTCTATGCTGTGTGAGTTTGGCCATGTTTATAAAAATAATTACATATGTACATACATACATATGTATGTATCAAATGTCTTTATCGATCGCGAAGATTACATACAAATTTTAAACGAACAAAAAAATAAATAACCCTGCAAACAATATTGGTCAACGTGATCCATTTTAGATGAAATGGACTACTTACAACATGGTCCAATGTAATGCAGTCATGGACCATGACATAGTTAAACAAGAGTTTGTAGTAAACCACATGGTTTCGTGTTAACACGATTGCATATTTAGTTGTTGTTGTTGTTTAAAACGAACCCATGGAGTAGAAGCATGGAGTAGTTTTGGGACTACTCCGATGGGTTATATGGTCCAATCCTAGGACATCGCAATGTTAAATCGACCACCTTTTTTGCATATATTTGGAGTAGTTTTGGAGTACTTCTACTCCTCTTTGGTCCAGTCTTTACATGCATGTATGGACTAGTCACGTTATTTGCAGGGAATTTGTAAAAATTGTGTGCCAGCATTTACAAATACATAAGCACGATTCATTATTTTGTGCAAATGGTATTGCATCATTGCATTTGCACAAGATTGTGAATTGTGCTATAG
Organism: Bellardia bayeri; assembly: GCA_950370525.1. Classification (NCBI taxonomy): domain Eukaryota; kingdom Metazoa; phylum Arthropoda; class Insecta; order Diptera; family Calliphoridae; genus Bellardia; species Bellardia bayeri. Next base: position 42,572,572 of record OX493268.1, on the reverse strand, counting down.
AATTTATATATACAATACATATGTATGTAGCACATATATATGGTGTGTTCAATTTACTTTATTCACTTCAGATATTTGGTGTTTTAACGGTCTCAGCATGTACGTATGCTCTAATTGAATTCGATGGAAGTGAAGCTATTAAAATACCCTGCATAATAGGAATAGTTTTGAGTTCCATTCTATTTTTGAACAGTATTTTGGGATGCTGTGCCATTACACGTAATTCAATTCGTGTTACCGGGATAGTAAGTTTTCAATGTATGTCATATTATTATGATGTCTCTAAGTTTCTATTCTCTCTCTCTCTCCTTCTCTACAGTATGCCATAGTAATGTTGCTTTTGTTGATGGGTCAAATTGCTGTTATATTTTTGGAACCAGTTAATTTTAGTAAAATAGCCAATGAAATAATTAACCACGTCTGGAATTCCAATATGGAAAATGATTTTAAAATGGCGATGTATGAAATAAAGGTAAGTACATACTACTTTAGTAGTAAAATCACTTAAAAGAAAGTAAGTCGGTCAAGTATAAGGTCTTTTATAACTTTAATAATTATAGAGGTTAGAGGTGTTAACAATTTCAAAATATTCTCAGAATTTTAAACTTTGCCTAAAACGAGTAACACTGTTTAAATAAATATTAATATAACCATAATATTTAAGATTTATAAAAACAATTTAAATCCCAGTTTTAAATTGTCTCTAAAATGGAATTTCTTGACTAACGTCTTCCAAACGATTTTAAAGTCATCAAAACGAAATTCGCGCAACAAACTATTCTACTCTAATCAAGCCTGTAGTGAAAACCCGTTTTTTAAAAATAAATTAAAATATTTTTATTATAAGGTCATCTTAACAGGATATATCGCAAACAATGGTAATAAAATCAGTTATATTTGGACTACCATGAAATTTATTTAAAGGGTTTAGTTCTGCTTGAAGGTCATTTACAAAAATGTAAATCCTAAAGTTGCAATGTAAGGTAAACAAATTTAAACAAACAAAAGGCTCTTATATTTGAAACTTATTTGTGTTAAATTTCAGTAAGATATTAAAATTGTTAATAGGTTTATGCTCGTTAATTTGATTTTTGGTAGTGGGCCTAATATGGACCGATCTCACATTTTTAAATGTGATTCCTTTTATTTTATTCAGGACCGATAAAGTCATTCGGGAGAATTAATTCGGATATATGTGAAATAATGAACCAATCAATAGGCCTTGAGCCGAAAAAATGCATGTACCAAATTTTATCAAAATGTCTTCAAAATTGCGATCTTTACTTTAAGCACAACACCGCTTACTGAGTTAAAGCTACACAGAAAGTGATGCTGCTGTATTCTTTAAGATGATAATGCTAATTTTAACATTATTTTCGAACAGGGCCTTTATATGGAAGCTATGGTGAATTATCAGAAGATTCTCTCATAAAATGTTATTTCAATTTGTTATAGACTTATGTACTTACTTTGGGCAATTTTAAGTAAGATTTATAAATATTTAAACGCTTTTGTGAGCGTTTAAGAAATTTTCGGAAATTGGCGCTATATGGGAGTTATGGCTAATTATGTAAATATTAACGTTGATACCGATATATGTAAGTTAGATATTTATTCATGTCCTATCATTTGAAATAACGAACCGATTTCAGCCAGTTAAGATAAGTTTTGTTGCTTAGACAAAATATGGCCACTTGCCAAAATTACAAAATTATATTCATAGAATCGAACAGTAAGTACTTTAAATATATACATCGGACGGACGTAGTTAAATCGGGTAAGTTTGAGTAAATTGTTATACTTTTATATCTTATGACTATTTCTGGGCATAATACACTAATAAAACCGTGTAATACACACTCAACTTATGGTAGTGTAAAAATAATGAATGTAAATTTTATATAATTTTTATAAGCTATTTCATTTAAATAAATTAAGAAATCCTGTCAGGAATTAAGCTCCAGCATATTAGATCCAGATTTTAATAACTTCCTTTGGGTCTTATATTTTATAATGTAAATTTATTATAATAATATATGTCCAATATGACTAATTACTATATTAGATTAGTCCACATTCTGGAACTCAGTTTTATACACATAATTTTCCATTACCTATTTTTGTAAATTTCCTTTGACTGATCTTTTATTTCGAACATAATTATTAAAATTTAATTAAATTTTTTCTCTTACTTGAAATTCATTTATTCGAAAAAATCGATTAATTTTAAATATGCAACTGAATTATTCGAACAAATGGAAATCTCTTGTTCGAATTATTCGTTTTATTTAGACAAATGAGAAACCTCTTAATTTCGATACCTCAATAATATCCATAAAACCTATTCAAAATCATACAAGTGACAAAGTAAACAATTGTCTGATTATCAAATTTTACTTTGTTACCAAAAAAAAATCATTAGGTTGAACTTTGGATTCGGAGTTGGGTTAGAATTGTCCGATTATTTAAAAAAAATTCATTATATTATGCATAACTTTTACATTAAAATTTTGTATCAACAAAATTTTAAAACAAAATAAAACCTTAAGAATCCTTTATTTTTCTTTTCAGTACGAATGCTGCGGCAAATTTGGACCAAATGATTATACAGCAGCTAGTCTCGCAATACCACTGAGCTGTTATCTTAAAAGGAACAATACAGTTGAAACGAATTTATTTATCACAGGATGTGTTACTAAGCTTTCGGATATGTATTCAATAAATCAAAGAATTGAAGAAATATCTGACTGGACATTAGTTGGACTAGAGGTTTGTACGAGAGTTCAAAGAATAACAATTAAATTTATTTATATAAATCTTTCTTCGATTACAGGGCACCTCAGCATTTGTGGCTGCTATACTAACAATTAGTTTGAAACATATTCAAAGGCGTAAACTATATCATTAATAAATCAACGAAGAACATTTTGAATAGACAATCTATCTATAAACGTATTCCTGAAAAGTTCAGTATTTTATTTGCTTAACTGCAAAATATGTATATCAATTGTAAATAATTTTGAAATTAATAGAAACAATACAATAACAATAATTATTTCAACTTGTCGACTATTTGAAGGACTTGCTATAGGAACTCGATACGCCATTTGAATTTGAAAACAATGTATTAATTGTTTTTACTAAAAGACTTCATTTGAAACTAAACTATTTTCATTTACATATTTCTGATATTTTTTTATAGTCTCAAATATGTAAAACATATAAAACATATTCGTACATTTTTTAAATTTTGTCTAAACTTATTTTAATTTTGTGGCTTGTCGAGTTACTGGAACAAGTCCTTTATTTGTTTAGTTTAATAAGTTGTTTGTTTGATAAGTTTAAAATTTATATTTGATTATACTTCTGTATTTAGTCCTTAATTAAAAATTGATTTGCTAACAATTGTCTTAACAAAAGGTTGTTATTGAGTAAAAGTCCAACGTATGTTATAAAATTAGGTGATATGACTTTTTATTATATGAAACATATTTGCGTTGAATTTTATTTGAATACCAATATTTTTAGGATTTAGAGTCGATCGGTACTTTTAAGGTGGCATCAGCATCAATATATCTAAATATGATGGGAAGGATTTTTCGATATACATACTTACATATATTTTAAATCTTATACAGTTACCGATTTTTTTCCATTTTGTTGTTATTCATTGTACAACCTTAATGCGTATTGTTACGTTTTTACCTTTTAAAAACAGTGGTTTATTTCCTTTAAATAAACCGTATTCCTTTGAATCACCCTTAAATTACAGTTTGAGAATGCTTTGATGTTCACTTAACGATGACTCACAATAACTAACTTCGAGTGGCCCTGTTTGCTCTATTTATACAATGAAGCCGTCTTCCAGTAAATACCGACGACATCTAGAAAATACAATCGAAAGTTCCTTTCTATGGTTGTTAAAACTTAATGTTGCCATACCATGAATCAAATAATAAGAATTATATTGTATACAAAATTCTCGCTCTGGGCATAATGTCATAAGTTATTTTTCCCTTATAATGAACAGGTAAAAAAAATTAACTTTTATTGACAATATTTAAAGAAAAAATTAAAAATTGTTTGCCTCAAAATAAAACATTTAATTATTTATTTTATTCTTATTAAAATGTATCAAAAAAAGTTTTAACATGTAGGCATATATATTTAATTTTTTTTTAAATTTATTTTCTTTTGGAAAGCGGAAAAAACTTAAATTTATGTTTTTTTTAACAATTTCACAATTAAAAATTTTAAAAACACATCATTTTTAAATTTTTATTAGCACTTAAATGTATATAAAAGTTAAGCAAATATAAAAATATTTTCGACTCTTGACATCACAGGAAGAAATTTTGCTCTCAATTTTACTTTTTGAAATATTTAAGGGACCTGAGCACTGCTTAGTCTTTATTATTTAATTCATGGATAAAAATATCATATGTTAATACCAATTACCGTTAAATTTAATCTAGCCACTAGATTTTTTTTATTTTTTTTTAAATAAAAAACTTTCAACTCGTTTTTGATGAATAAAATAAAAACTACATACTGTATTTTGATAATTTTCAGTTTTTATACATATAGCGAATAAAATATTATTCTGTCTATAAAACCCATTTAGAATACCTACAACTTCTATGTTTAAATTAAACAATAAAACTAAAAAAAACCTTTTTCGACTAATAGTTATAGTTTCAACAATTAATTTACAGGAAACCCTAACTTCTGCAGTCTACGTAATAACAACAGAGCTGATTATAATGGTACATGTTGAAATAGTACATAAAATTTTTGTGCCATTTTTAAACAACCAATCAGTTAAAATATTTTATTTGATGTCATATTTTTTATTCTGTAAATGAATAAATACAGTTGTTTTAATATTTTACAATTGTTTTACTTATTCAAATATGTTCTAGTAAACAATAGTTAATTCACAATTAATTTTTATTTCATTGAATTCTGTAGCAAATAGAGCAGTGCAAATAATGACTACAAAATAAGCAAAATATGTGGAGCTGTTAATAGTAAACAAAAGATCCATCGTGGAAGCACGGACAGACGGAAGAGTGGTTTAGACAAATCGGTAGTGGGACAACAACAATAGCGTATAAGTGAACAACACCAAGAGAGTATTCCCACATTGCGTTGTAAACGGTCAAAGCAAACACATCTAGACGTTGTATGCTAGTTATTTGTTTTTTTTTTAATTTCGCTTGTTATTTTTGCGGTAAATTTTGTATTGAACATTAACGCCATACATACCTTTTAGTCGCACTATTGTTCGTTCGGTCTGTCGAAGTCTTACATGTTAAACAAGAAGTGAAAAAAGAAATTTAGCCAAAATAAAGTCAACAAGAAGTTTATTTACACGTAACATAATGGGTTTGCGATTTCAGCAATTAAAGAAGTTATGGCTTTTGTATCTGTTCCTGTTATTCTTTGCATTCTTTATGTTCGCTTTCAGTATTAATTTATATGTGACCAGTTTGCAGCCTACACCTGGCCGGGAAAGATTGTAAGTTGCATCATAAACATAGTGGTTTTGTTTAATAAAAATATTCATCAAATTGTAATATCTTGTCGTATTTCACGATAAGGTGGTAGAGAAGAGTAGTTAGTACTAGATAGACTCATTGGTACCCGGCGGATATTTAAACGACCCTCACAGTTGACTGAGCATCTAACAATAATGAACGGCACACATAGAAATCGCTTAACAATGCAATAAAATGTAAATCACTGAATATTTCCAATATTAACAACATTAAACAAATATAAATTTTAAAGAAAATACTTAACAAATCAATTTTGAAATCAAAACACTTGATTCATCCGTCAGCCTTGTCCAACATTTAAGCATTTAAATGTTATAGGTATGCAGTTTTATAGTAGTCTAAACCAAAGTATGTACCTATTTTTAAAATTTATTTTTCTACCAATAATCTTTTGTTTAATATCGAATTAAAATTCGATAAACATACGACATTTAAGGTGTTAATCTATGTACATATGCAAATGTATTTATGTAAATTATTCAAACATTTATTGCAATGTTCAACTGAGTAATATCCATAATTTATATATTAATTCCTTAAGCTGAGTTTTGAGAGATGAGTGATTGTGTGTTTTAAAATATAATTGTTCTACTATTCATTCAGGTCAATTAAATTCAAAACTAACGTTTTTTTTAATTATATGTATATAGGATCGTTATGTTTTTTTAAAAGTTAATAAAAAAAAAACTTTAGGACTATTGCCAAAAAAAAAACACAAACATTTGTCTTTGCTTTGTGAATAATATTTAATTTATTTATACCTATTTTGAAATAATTTTTATTTCAGCTCGATAAATTATTTTTATTTCTGCTCGAAAAAATCAGAAATACAGTGGGTGGCCAAATTATTAGTTACACATGCAAAATTGTTTAGTTTGAAGCCGTATAACATTTTAAAATAGTGAAAATTTATCATTTTATTTGTTCTTTTAGGTAAATTAAGTGTTTCTATTTCAATTAAAAATAAATTCTTTTGTTTTAAAAACATATATTTGAGGAAAACAAATTTTTTGAAAAAAAAATCTTAATATTTCGTAGAACCTCCTTTGGCATCAATTACAGCTTTTTGTCATGCTCTGAATGCATTTTCTTTTAGTTCTTCATCGTGATGCCAGACTTTAATCAATGCCTCTATAAGATTTTGTTTGTATAACAGTATAACCTCAAAATTGCATATTTCACACTTCAGAGCAGAATGATCTACAACTGCACTCTAATGTTACCAATCATTGTTGACACTGCACAAAATATTTAACAGTATTACCAGAATTAAAATACGAAGACATCTGGTACAAGAAACAAATTTATATACGTATTAAAAGCGGTTGAATCTTAATTAATAAGAAAAACTAGTGTAACTAATAATTTGGCCACCCACTGTAACTATTTTTACATATGTAGCTATATAGCCGCCAGTTAAAAAGTGTTGCAAATTTAATGTCCTATACATCCCCTATACCTATATATAAATATCAATAGGTACCTAGTTGTTTCCCAATTAATGAAACACAAACGCTTAACTTAAAAATACATATATCGTTCCACAAATTCTAGTTTTAAGAAATAGTTATTAATCAATAAATGCTAAAGTTGTATTTTTCCATTTGAAATTATTTTAAAAATCATTCGTCAGAATCATGATTTAAAATATCAAATTTTTGAAATGAATAAACAATTACACCTAGTAAAGACTCAAAAGAAATGTATATTTGTTTTTATTTGTACATTTGTAAAATAAGTTATTAGTATGAATCGCTTTCTTTGATAAAAAGCTTTCTACAAAAATATGTTATAGCTGCTAATATTATTAAATTTTTTATACACTGAAATGCAAATACAATCGTATGTATTTGTTTAATTTAATAAAAATTGAACAAATTATCACCTTATACGAGTAACTATATTTAACACAAAATTAAAAGACAAATTAAACCCTTCTCTATACATACAATTTCTTTTCTTCTTTTTAACACATTTTATTCATAACATATAAATTATTGTAATTATTCTTTCCACATTTGTTAACCCTTACTAACAATATATATTGTAAATGTAAACTCCAAGTATGTTAGGGAGCTGAATGCATTCTTTACACCACCATAGGACGATTGGGATTGAAATTAATTGAAATCGGACATTCTAGCCCCATACAAATGTCCTATCGAAAAAGTACTTTATCGGTCATAAATGTTTGATTAATACACTTAACCAAACAAACTTCAGCTTAAATATAAAACTTAATCACACTTACAAATTTTGTGTAGATCGGTCCATTATTGTCCATAGCTCCCATATACAAGCCAACTTCCAAAAATCACTTTAACAAGCATAAATCTATTAAAAAAGTTGGGATTCCAATAATATTCAACACAAATATCTTTCGTACATATACAAATCATTCGGGTTAATTTGATGATTATCGGACTATAATTAGTCATACCTTCCATATAAGACCCACTTCCGAAAATCACTTTAACGAGCAAAAATCTCTTAAAATTGTTAAATAGTTTTTTTTTTTAAAAAGTTTTATAAATACAGATGTCATTTCACCAAATTTTATAACGATCGATTCAATATTGGTCATAGCTCTCATATAATACCCTATTCTGAAAATCACTTTGTTATGCATAAATCTTATTTAAGTGTTGATATCGAAATGCAACTAAGTTTAATGGTGATTGGCCCTTAGTAGGTCATAGATCCCATATAGCGCCCATTTATGAAAAACTGACCGACTATACTTTCTTTTTTGTTTTTCAATATATTTCAAACTAAAGCTAGATTTACACGATTGAAATTTTCTTCAAAGTTGCTCTTCAAAATGCTTCAAACTTGTTTAAACAGCAAAAATTCTTCAAAATTTATTTATTTAATAGTTATTAATAAATTTCTTAAGCTAGGCACCGTTTTTATTCAATACTGCTTATAAGCAATAGGTAATTTTCGACGTTTTTATTGCTTTCTAGTCCAAGGTATGTACAAATTTATTATATTATTGGGTCCATGTAAGGATATACATATGTATGTATCAATGTTCTAAAGTAATCGTTGCAATCGTTTAAGCATGCTTTATTCACAAACATACTTACTACTTACAAATACATTTATAATTTGCATTGGACAATTTAATAAAAAAAAATAACATAAAATGTTAATAAAAGTCATTTTTAAAAAGTGACTTTATTTATGTATTGAATATGCCTTTTACAATAAGTATTAAAATCTTAAAACTAAAAACTATTTGGTATCAATTTAGTGCGAGCTTTGATTACAGTTATAGTAAGCAATTTTGCAAGCGGGCTCGGATTGTGATGTAATTTCGAGATGTATCTCTTATGAATTTATTTAACTCTGGTGCTTCCGTCATGGTCTCAAGATCACAGTATAAGATCAATATAGGTATTACATGCCGTTCTCCATAATTGAATTTCATATGTTCAAAATGGTTTTAAAACTATCTGATACAGAATGACTTTACAAGGATTAAAATATTTCCCTATGGGGCGCTAGCACTGATTTCTTAGTCTCTTGTCACATAACCACTATAATTATGCGATAAGAGATGCAGTAAGTATTTAATCTTATGTATAAGACCTTTATGCCAAACTTTATCAAAAACTATATAAAAAATATGTGTCTGATAATGTTCCACTGTATATGTCACTACGAGTATTTTCACAGTGTATTATGTATGACACATATTTACCATTTTTAATCTGATTTGAATGTTTTTTTTTCTTATTTTAAAGGAGTTGTGTTTTTTTTTGTAAATTTTAAAATGTAAACCAAACGAAATGTAAGTGTTACGTTTTCTTAAAAAAAATAACCTGTTTTTTAATATTGCTAAAAAGTTGTTTACTTGTAGCTCAATAAATGATTTTTCTTAAATTTGTGTGTAAATTTAGTTAAATTTTATGTTTAAAGAAAAATTACAGACATTTTTTAGGGTTATAAAATTATTGATAGATTAATAGTTAATATTTTTTGTTTATTATCTTTTTAACTTAAATTTTTATTTTGTTTAGTTGTTTATAAATTTAAAAATATTTAACAAAAAACTTGATTAAAACTTGGAAATAGTTTTGGACTATATTAATATTTATAGCCATTAAATTTAAGGTTCTTGTATATTTGTATGGGATTTTGTTTAGTATTTACATTTTTAATTTTTAAATAATTATTAAGTTTTCTCTTTTTTATATTTTATTATTCGAATTATTAATTCAATTATTTTTATTCATTTATTTTGCGAAAAATGCAGAAATCTTAATATTGTTATTATTTTTATAATATTATTCACATTTTATTGGACATAAGACCTACATTTTCGATTAATTGATAATATTTTTTTGACACTCAATTTTGTTTGTTACCATTAATATTGATTTTTAAAATAGATCAATAAAAAAGCAAAATAGTTTGGCCAAGACTGGACGAATTTGGTATCATCAAATGAAAATTGATGAAATTGAATTGTAATAAATATACATAGAAACATACATTAATTACATATTCATATTAACTTGTTTTTTCGATATTTGCTTCTTTGCCACATACTCGTATTTCTCATTACTACTTGCTAGTCAACCTCTCTTCTCCTCTTTTGTTTCTTCCTTCATTCATTTATTAACAGTGTAAAACTTTTGCATGACAATACAGTTAAGTTTCTTAGTCTGGTTAAATAGTGTTTAGTTTTAGCGCTAACCTGACTTGAGTCGAGTTCACTTTTAGCCATTGTTTTTATTTTTATACAACTTCTACTGCTACCACTACTCCTAATGATTTTACTTAGATTTTACTGTAGTATGATTTTAGTGTAGTATGATTCCCCTATCGCTAGTCGTTTTCTTGTTTTTATTATTAATTTTTGTATTTCGAATAAACATATGATCATCTTCGTATTTGATAATCATCATAAAATTGCATTTGCATATTTGTTGTATTTTGTATTTAATTAACTGGTTTTTTTGTTTGTTTTGCAGGCAACCGAAACCTCCACCAAAACGACGATCAATTTGGCCTATAAAAAATGTTGTTGCCCATTATATCGGCAAGGGTGACATATTTGGTAATATGACCGTTGGTACGTACTTCATATTTTGTATATTTACTTCAGCGACTCTAATAACAAAAAAATAAAAACAAGTAAGCAAGTATAGTCGTTCAATCTCGAGCATATAATACCCTACATCCAGTATATGCCTAAAACAGTTTTTCAGAAATGAGCGCTATATGGGAGCTATGACCAATTATGGACCGATCTGCACACAATTGTGTAGTTGTGATTAGGCTTCATTTACCACTCATTTGTGGTTAATTTTGTTTGGATACTTGCATACATCAAACATTTATGACAGGTAAACTCCTATTTCGGAAGGATATTTGTGTGGGTGTTAGGTAAAATAATGGACCAATTTTAATCCCAACCATCCTTGGGCCGAAAAAATATCTTGTACCAAATTTCATCACAATATCTTTAAAATTGCGACCTGTACTCTGCGCTCAAGCTTTACATGGACAGCTAGCCAGACGGACAGACGGACATCGTTTAATCGACTCAGGAAGTGATTCTGAGTTATAGGCGTTACAAACATCAACACAAATCCAATATACCCTCGCCACTATGGTAGTGCAGGGTATAACAAAACATAAACACTAACAAAACTCAAAAAAATCTAAAATTTCATAACAATTTCTTTGAAAAGATAAAGTAGTTTAATGGTTTTATTGTATTTAAATGTGTAACATTGTTCATACATCAAAACTGAAAAAATGAAGAGGAACTTGTTATAGACATACACAAGCCGCTTTTATTATAATCTTACTACATTCTAGCATTTTTAATTATCTCATTAAAAAATACAGAAGTTATTATACATGCAGACAGTTAGATAGTTTAGTTCGAATCTTGAAATTATAATTAAATTACAATAATCCAGTTAAATTTTCACCGTTAAATTGTGAGAATAATACTAGTAGTTGCATTATTATATCGAATTGAAACTCAAAAGAATTTATATATGAAAAGTAATTAAAAATGCGAATTATGTAATGAAAATTTAGTTTTCTTTCTACGAAATTTCAATAACGTAGTATACGTTTTAAAGAGCAACAAATTGTGAAGGTAGCTTTTTGTTTTGTTGCTGATAAATCCCGCTTACTCTGTTTACTATTTTTATACCCTCCACCAGCACAAAAAAAAAACATTTATAATTATTCTAAGCAGTCTGGTATTGAAAATTAGTAAAATCGATCCAGTAGAACCGGAGTTATGAATCGAAATTTGAGACAACCTCCATAAAAAAAGTATATTTTTCACATTTTTTTTTTTGTTAATTCGGTCCATGATTTCTCATAGCTTTCATACAAATTTCTTCCCGAAATACGGCTTAATAAAAATGCCTTTAAAATGACAATATTATTATAAAATTCAGCAAAAATAAGTTTCATATAAAATTAAATTACAAAACAACATTTGTCTCGGTTCGCTCCATGTTTAACCATAACCTGTATGGTGGTTATCAAAAATCACTTAAAAACTTTTAAATCTGTTATAAATAACGGTACAAATTCTAACCATATCCTCCATATAAAGCCCGTTTCCGAAAATTACTTAAATACTCATATCTGTCTTAAATATATTGGTAATTTGTTAAAATTCGACATGATACATCGTTATATACATAAAATTCTCTGTGTCAAATTTTATGTAGTTCGGTCTATAATACCTCCCATATAAGCACCAACTTCGAACAAAAAAAATAAGCACAACACATGATTAAAAATCCTTTCATCATAATTTCTACCAAGTTTTATTTTTTTAAAGTAAAATGAGCATTAGTAATGTGAATATTACAGAAAAACTTAGCTGAATTATATGCAATAATTCCGAATAATATTTTCAATAGTTATTTGATCCTTAAAACCAAAGGGTTAAACTAATTAATTAATTAATATTTAATAACCGAAACAACTTTTGAATATATAGTTTTATACGGATTGGTGCATATTATTGTGATAAATAATTCATCAATTTGTATTTATCCATGTTGCACATGGAATTTTGTATATTAAAACACTCTACATCCATTTTAAGTGCGTATATACTTGTGGACCATTAAGAAAAGTATTCTTTGTCGTTTTAATCTCAAATCAGTAGCTATGCTTTCTGTTTTTTATCCGAATTTTAAGGAATTCGAGTTTTTACAGAATTTGCAAACGTAATTATTATTATTAAACAATATTCATATTAACAAATTCCGTACAAAATTATATTTCTTAAAAAAAATAAAGTAAAAAATCGGAAGGATTTCCAAAGCGTACGCGGAACAAAAAATAAAACTACTTTCATTATCTTACTAATACAACAAATATTTTTCAAAATAAAAATTAATGAAAATTCCAGCCTGTTTTTATATAATACAGAATAAATTCGTTTGATGAAGAAGCTCTCTTCGAAAAAGAAAGACACAATTTGTTATGTTGACACTAGATTCAAGGCTAAATGCTTAATGGAATTTATTTTTTCTCTAGAAGACAAAGCCTATTAAAATTGTTTTCCAATGTTTTCCCCAGCGCCCATATATAAGTCTCCCTGAACAGTGTTTTTGTTGATGTTTTAAAAATTGCCAGTTATAAAAATTTACAGTCTGATTTGCCTGACTATCAGGCATGTGATTGAAATTGAAAACGAAAACGAGTTTTAAAAGTACATTTTAATGCATTTTAAAATTTTTCTTTTAAGATTCTCTTTGGTAGCACAATATATTTTATTTTATATGTTAAAAGTTTTTCAATACAGAAATATTACGAACAAATTTAATTCTAAAACTCATTCGTTTTCGATTTCGATTTCCATCACATGCCTGTATACACTTATTTGCTAGTCGTTTATCTTAAAACCTATTGTTACATGCGTATACGTTTTTGCAACAATAGAATAGTCGCGAATAAAAATGTCCAATAACATAAAAAACCATAATGCCCACGTTTTATTTTGTTAGCAAATGCATGTTTTATATAAATAGTTCAAGTTCAACGTACTAAAGTCTCGATTGCGGCATTAGTTTGGAAATCGTTACCACAATTGCTTGATTTTACAGCTGCACATAACCTTATTTAGTTCATTCCTTCTGCAGCCACTTTAAAAAAATTATTTAAAAACAATTAAGAAAGTATAGTCGGTCAAGCCCGACCATATAATACCCTACACCCAGTATACATATGTATAAAATAGTTTTTCAGAAATGAACGCTATATGGAAGCTATGACTTATTATGGACATCCATGACTTCTGTGAATATAAATATTATGTGTGTTTAACTTTATCTCGATATAAATACTTTTAAAAGATTTATAAAATAAAAAAGTAAATTACGGAAAGGGATTTATATGGGAGTTTCGACTAAGTATGGACCGACCATTATTAAATTAGGTGTCATCATTTCTGTATATATGAAACTTATTTGTATTGAATTTTATTTGGATACCAATATTTTTAAGAGATTTATAGTCGTTAAAGTGATTTTCGGAAGCGTTGGTCATATGGGAGCTATGATCAATTATGGTTTGGCTTTATTTACCACTCATTTGTGGTGAAATTTGTTTGGATACTTGCATACTTCAACATTTATGATCCGTAAACACCTATTTAGGGAGGACATTTGTATAGGGACCGGGTAAAATAATGGACCGATTTCCACCAGTTTAAATCCCATCCGTTATTGGGCTGAAGAAGTACCAAATTTATCGAAATATATTCAAAATTGCGACCTGTACTCAGCGCACACTGCTCACATGGACATAATTAAATTGACTCGGGAAGTGATTCCGAGTCGATCAGTATACTTTAAGGTGTTGTACCAATATAAATTGGCGTTACAAATATTAGCACAAATTCAATATATCCTTCCCACTATAGTGGTGTAGGGTATAATAAAAACTAAACCTGAAACAAAAATTAAATTTTTCCATTTTTCAAATGTATTATGGTTATTACTAGTTTGTATTTTTATTATGACTCTCCATATTTATACTTAAATAATTTTATTATTTTATCTCTTTAGACTTCAAGGTTTAGTTTTTGTTTTAGTTTTAGTTTTTAAAAGGGAAACAAAACAAACTATTTGGAACCATTCAAGAATTAGCCGCCGCTATAATAACTTGTCTTTTTTTGTACACAATTTAAATTTTTCCGTAAACTTAAACGAAAAAAAAAAACTAGTATACAGTAATAAAATATGTACCGTTGTCATTTCTCAATCTTTTTCTGCCTATTCTACAAATTTTTTTTAGATGACTACAACATTAATTTGTTCAATCCAATACAAGGAGAAGGGTCGGAAGGACGGCCTGTGGTCATACCATCAAGAGAACGCTTTCGTATGCAAAGGTTTTTTAGACTAAACAGTTTCAATATATTGGCCAGTGATCGCATACCCTTGAATCGTACACTTAAAGATTATCGAACCAAAGAGTAAGTCTTCTTATAATTTATGTATTTCTATCTTAAGATCTAAAACGTAGTTTTCTTAAACTTCTACGAAATAAAACTGAAAAATTAAGTAGTTATTAATATAAACTATTGTGGGTAAAAAAACAACAACTACAATTCAACTCGACCATTAGCCAGCAAATGTAGCATCTCCATTGTTTGTTAAATTCAATGCAAGTCATTGGCTTTTTACCACAAACAATAATTGTGTGCGTTTTTGTTGTTAACTTTTTATTTTATACTTATAATTTTTAATAATTTGTATAGTGTTGTGATCATTTTCGAAAATATTAAGTTTACATACATACATATGTATTTCTTTAAGTTATTATTTTATTTTGTTAAGAAAACAACAAAGACATTTATTAATTATATATGACTGTTTGTCTGTACACCACTCTATTGTAGCAGTTTCTCGGGTATTTAATTTTCGTATTTTATATGGTAGTAATAAATTTAGTACTTGTATTTATTCCGGCAAATGTTTATAATCATTTTAAATGACCACGTTAAATTATTAACAGATGCTTAATGATGCTGCTGCTTATGGCGATAATAATAACGACAGTGATAATTGTCTTTTCAAAATCAGTTGGAGACCATAGAGGGTCACCTTATTTTTCCTAACACAAAAAACGAGAGAATTTCTCTCTAATCGTCCTAGTTTTGGCAAAACTTATATTGGCAAATAAGTCGACTTAGCATGTTTTAAAACAGTCGCCATTCGGGATCGTTTACATGTAATATTTTTTTTGTATAAATTTCAATTGAAATTAAACAAAACAAATTATTCTAAAAGTAATTTAATTGTCAAGAAGGTTAACTTTAAAAATAATTCATAATTACTTGGAAGTTTTATTTGACTTGAAATCAACAACATCAGCAAGTAAATAAAATATAATTTATAATATTTAATTAAACAAATTATAAATGTCAGTGGCAAATAAAGTACATATATAAATATATTAATAAAATTTTTCGCAAACAACATTCGAGTTATCTCAATATAAGAAAATGTTGATGTACACAACAAAAATTAAACCTTATTAATATAAAAAAATTGAAATAATACCGTTCAAGTCTCGACCAAACAAATGATTCGATTTTTCAAAAAAATAACCAATTTTAAATATTTTTTTCATCCTAGTTGAATAAAGGTGAGAAACATCTAATCAATCTTTGAAATAGCTATGACACAAAATAATAATTTTAAATGTCGTATAATTTCAATTAAAGTGAATACAAATATGTACGTAATTTATTTAATATTTTATTTAATTAAGATATGCGGCTGTATGTATTATATAATATGGATGTAATGGAAGGCGTTTGCTATTTATTTCCTAGCGCATTTGGCAGACTGCAGTTAGTAGTAGTGAATGATGACGATTTAGATTTTACAATTATAATTTCCAAGTAAAAATGTTGTTAATATTAATATATTTCCGTCAGGCTTTAAAGTTAGATTTTATAGTGTATGAATATTAAATAGACGATATAAAGCCAAGACTTGTGCAAATTCAAATAACTCCCTAAAACAAGTAAGAAAGTATAGTCGGTCAAGCCCGACCATTTAATACTCTACACCTAGTATATGTAAATATAAAACAGTTTTTCAGAAATTGGCGTTATATGGGAGATATCACCTATATTGGACCAAAATTCAGTGTCATGATTTCTGTGAATATAAATATTATATGTATTAAACTTTATCTCGATATAAATACGTTTAAAAGATTTATGGAAGCTAAAGTGAATTACGTAGTGGATCTTATACGGGAGCTACGACTAATTATGGACCGATCACAATAAAATTGTACCGTAAAATTTGTATGTATATGAAATATATTTGTGTTCAATATTATTTTGATACCAACATTTTTAAGAGAGTTATGCTCTTTTAAGTGATTTTCGGAAGTGGGCCTTATATGGGAGATACGACTAATTATCGACCGATCATCATAAACTTCTACCATATTATATGTGTATAGCCAAAACATATTTGTGTTTAATATTATTTGGATACCAACATTTTTAAAAGAGTTATGCTCTTTTAAGTGATTCTTGGAAGTGGGCCTTATATGGGAGCTACGACTAATTATAGACCGATCACAATAAAATTGTACCGTAAAATTTGTATGTATATGAAATATATTTGTGTTCAATATTATTTTGATACCAACATTTTTAAGAGAGTTATGCTCTTTTAAGTGATTTTCGGAAGTGGGCCTTATATGGGAGATACGACTAATTATGGACCGATCATCATAAACTTCTACCATATTATATGTGTATACACAAAACATATTTGTGTTTAATATTATTTGGATACCAACATTTTTAAAAGAGTTATGCTCTTTTAAGTGATTTTCTGAAGTGGGCCTTATATGGGAGCTACGACTATTATGGACCGATCGTCATAAACTTCTACCATATTATATGTGTATACACAAAACATATTTGTGTTTAATATTATTTGGATAGGAATATTTTTAAGAGAGTTATGCTCTTTTAAGTGATTTTCGGAAGTGGGCCTTATATTGGAGCTAAGACTAATTATGGACCGATCGTCATTAACTTCTGCTAATTATATGTATATACACAAAACATATTTGTATTCAATATTATTTGGATACCAATATTTTTAAGAGAGTTATGCTCTTTTAAGTGATTTTCGGAAGTGGGCCTTATATTGGAGCTAAGACTAATTATGGACCGATCGTCATAAACTTTTGCCATGTTATATGTATATGTACGAAACATATTTGTGTTCAATATTATTTGGATACCAATATTTTTAAGAGAGTTATGCTCTTTTAAGTGATTTTCGGAAGTGGACCTTATATGGGAGTTACGACTAATTATGGACCGATCGTCATTAACTTCTGCTATATTATATGTATATACACAAAACATATTTGTATTCAATATTATTTGGGTACCAATATTTTTAAGAGAGTTATGCTCTTTTAAGTGATTTTCGGAAGTGGGCCTTATATTGGAGCTAAGACTAATTATGGACCGATCGTCATTAACTTCTGCTATATTATATGTATATACACAAAACATATTTGTATTCAATATTATTTGGATAGGAATATTTTTAAGAGAGTTATGCTCTTTTAAGTGATTTTCGGAAGTGGGCCTTATATTGGAGCTAAGACTAATTATGGACCGATCGTCATAAACTTCTGCCATGTTATATGTATATGTACGAAACATTTTTGTGTTCAATATTATTTGGATACCAATATTTTTAAGAGAGTTATGCTCTTTTAAGTGATTTTCGGAAGTGGGCCTTATATGGGAGTTACGACTAATTATGGACCGATCTTCACGAAATGTATAGATGTGCTTTACCTTCATTTACTACTCATCTGTGGTAAATTTTGTTTTTATACTTGCATAAGTCAAATTTTTATGACCCCAATTTCGGGAGGACATTTGTATGGGGGCTAGGTGAAATAATGGACCGGTTTCCACTAGTTTCAATCCCATCCATCCTTGGTCCGAAAAAATATCATGTACCAAATTTTATCGAAATATCTTCAAAATTGCCACCTGTACTCTGCGACAAGCTTTACATGGACAGCCAGCCAGACGGACGGACGGACATCTTTAGATCGACTGAGAAAGTGATTCTGAGCCGATCCGTATACTTTAATGTTGGTGTTGGACCAATATTTATGGGCGTTACAAACATCAGCACAAATCCAATATACCCTCCCCACTATTGTGGTGTTGGGTATAAATATGTACACGACTATTGTTCCTCATTGTATGAAAAATGTACATGTTACAAGTAGCTTATCTAAAATCACAAAATTTTAACATCCTACTAAGATTAGAGTACGGCGAAACACAGATATTATTTGGTGATATTGTAAGAATGTTCGACTCTTCATTTTTAATTGATAAACTTTAATTATTCTAGGCACGAAATGTACATAATAAATTATTCATTATTGGTTGGTGTCATTGAAAAGAATTGTGCCAAATCTAAGATTATGTAACATTTAATCTATCGTTGTATGTTGCTCCTATGTTAAGTAGATTACATGTCTAGTACTCTCGGTTATACTCTTCTTAATTATTTTTCTTATCAAACTCTCTGCAACAAACATCGTACTAAAAACAGTACGGAACTCAAAAAACCAGTAAAATAGGGACGTTCGAAATCCGTTTTCAATTAATACCAGTAGTATCAAGTTGATTCTATCAACAATAAGAAAAAATTGATTAGAATTAACAAAGTGAAATTTCATGAATTTATTTACACTTTGCTCTTTTTTCCAAAAAATTTTAAAGATTTGATGTGTCAAAAATGTTAGCAAGAGTTTCAGATTTCAGTTAATTATTTTTATTATTTTAGATGCCGTGATATACCTTATAAAGTTGAAGAGTTGCCGACAACTTCGGTTATTATTGTGTTTCATAATGAAGCGTGGTCTGTTTTATTGAGAACACTAACCAGTGTAATAAATCGCACACCCAGAAGACTACTGAAGGAGATTATATTGGTGGACGATGCAAGTGATCGATGTAAGTTGTAATATGAATTAAATAACTGGTATATTAATTTAATTTATGCAATTTTTTGCAGCCTATTTAAAAAAACAATTGGAGAGTTATGTTAAAGTTTTAACAGTCCCAACTCGTATCTTCCGTATGCCAACTCGAGGAGGTCTGGTGCCTGCGCGTTTAATGGGTGCCAAACATGCTCGTGGTGATGTCCTAACATTCCTCGATGCTCATTGCGAATGTTCGAGGGGATGGATGGAGCCCTTATTGCACCGCATTAAAGTATCGCGTACTAGTGTTATTTGTCCAGTTATCGATATTATATCCGACGATAACTTTAGTTATACCAAGACTTTTGAAAACCATTGGGGAGCATTTAATTGGCAGCTAAGCTTTCGATGGTTTTCAAATGAACGGAAGGGCATGTCGCTACGGGATAATCCTACTAAGCCGATTATGACACCTGCAATGGCGGGAGGTTTATTTGCAATTGACCGTAAATATTTTTATGAAATGGGAGCTTACGACGAAGAGATGAAGGTTATTTTGTGCTCATAATGTATTTACCATTGAATATCTAACAAATATTTGACATTTTTCATTAGATTTGGGGAGGCGAGAATGTGGAGATGTCTTTTCGCATTTGGCAATGTGGCGGTAGTGTGGAAATTAGTCCATGTTCTCATGTTGGTCATGTTTTCCGTAGTACTACTCCGTATACTTTCCCCGGTGGCATGAGCGAAGTTTTGGGACAAAATTTAGCACGTGCAGCCATGGTATGGATGGACGAATGGAAATATTTCACAATGCTCTACACAGCAGGACTTACCGTTTCGATGCAAGACAAAATTAATATCAGCAACCGCTTGGCCTTACGTGAAAAACTTCAATGTAAACCATTTTCATGGTATCTACATAACATTTGGCCCGATCATTTCTTTCCCGATCATGATCGGTTCTTTGGAAAAATCATTTGGTTGGACGGGGAAACCGAATGCGCCCAAGCCTATAGCAATCATATGAAAAATATACCGGGACGACTTTTGTCTCGTGAGTGGCCGCGAGTTTTCGAAGAAATCGATAGTAATTCCGAACAGTTTATGAGTCTAATCGATTTGGATCGTGACAAATGTTTAAGACCAGCTAAAGATGATGCTCCACGAACATCTGTACAACCAGTGACGGTTGGTGATTGTAATGCCCATTCTCAAACTATGGACATTTTCGTTATAACACCCACTGGTAAAGTAATGACAAATAACAATATTTGTCTAACATACAACGAACCGAAACAGAGTGTAATAAAAATGCTAAAAAATCGCAATGCTACAACATCAAATATCCATCTAACGCCATGTTCGAATGATCCACGTCAGTTGTGGAATTATGATATGGATGTAAGTTATAAGAATTATTAATAGCTTGGCTTCTGTTTTTTATTATATATTTATTAAATGTTTCTTTGTTTGCAGACCCAACACATAAGCCATCATGGCAATCAACTTTGTTTAACTCTTAAAGCATCCATGTCATTAAAAACACATGTACAGGAAAAAATTATTGTAGCCATGGAATGTAACTTCAATGATATTACCCAAAAATGGGGACTTATACCACTGCCATGGAAAATGTAAAGTAATATACAAAGTCAACACACCACCACTGTGAACTGCAACCTTACACCGAATCTACAATTGAAAAAAATGCAATTAGTGCAATTAGAAAATTCATATAGTAAATTACTAACAAAAAAAAAAAAAAAAAAAAAAACTGAACAAAATTCAATTATACAACACCAGCGAATACAAAATGTGATATTTTTTTATTTGAACGATATTGATGGTGATACATGATTAATTGAATTTAACTTAACTACACACTTACTTTTTTCTTAATTTAGTTTTGGTTAATTAATCATACGAATTCTCCTGCAAAACTTACAAACGTAATTTGATTTTACTAATTAAAAAAAGTGTAGTACAACAATAGTATGTACATACATAAATACAAGTTTTTCCTTTTGTAAATATGTATATTTATATTTCGAGTGAGAATTATCATACTATCAGCTGTAGCAAATCTTTTGATTTCCATTTTTGAAATAATTTTATTTAATTGTTATTTTTAAGTAAACTCAACTAAAAATGTAAAAATTTACCCTAAAATTTAGCTAAGTATGTAATTTAAGTATGTATACATAAAATATATTTTTAAGATATACCTTCAATAGAAACTAATAAACATTTTGTTTAAATTTTAATACGTATCTATTTAATAAAAATGATTTTGAGTAATTTTGAAGAAGCATTTTGTACAATAGTAAATATTCGGAACATAATATATTCAAATCTTTAATAATGTACCAAATATATATGTATGTATGCACATACATTTAAGTATTTCAATGGACTAAATATTAGTTTCTGAGATTACTACTACTGGTCCGACGAAAAACCAAATTAGATGAACATATTTAGATAAGACTTTACATGAAAGCGCCAATAGTTTAAAAATATAAAAATATTTAAAATATAAATTTAAAATCTGGTAAATACTTCAATATTGTAGTTACAAAAGTAGGACCTTTTCGGAAATGCATAACTGCGCTGCATTTGATGTTACATTATAAAATTAAAATTGTTTAATTTAAAATCGCGATTTCTTCACATCTTGTCTTAAGATATACGACAAACTTCAGGTGACGATATGTACATATCGCAATTTTCAATTAAACAGTTTTTATTTTATAACGTTTTTTGCTTCTCCTGTAAAATTATGATAATGAGGGTTACGTCTTTGGGCATTTTAGGTGACGATATGTATGTATATCTGAAATTTATTTGTGTTGAATTTTATTTGGATACCAAAATTTTCAAGAGATTTATTGTCGTTAAAGTGAATTTCGGAAGAGGAACGCTGTGACTAATTACGAACTGATCATCAAAAAAAGAAAATGGGCCGAATGATTTTTGTATACAGATATGAAACATATTTTTGTTGAATATTATTTGGATACCAAAATTTTTAGGGAGTTGTGCTCTTTAAACTGATTTTCCGCAATGGGCCTTATATGGCAGCTATGCTCAATTATGGACCGATATTCATAAAATTTTTAGATGCAATTAGGCTTTATGTACAAATCAAACATTAATGACCGATAAGCCCCTATTTCGTGAGGACATTTGTATTTCAACTAATTTCAATCCCAACCGTCCTTGGGCCGAAAAAAGATCATGTACAAAATTTTATCAAAATCACCTCTATCGTGAATAAAAATTCCACATGCAATTTGTTCCTTTTTATTTTTTTAACATTGAATTTTAATAGGAAAAATATGAAAAGGGAACAAATTTCATGTGGAATTTTTATTCACGATAGGGGTGAATAACTTTAATCGACTTCGAAATTAAATACCTCGGTACACACCTCTATTGATTCAAATAAAATTTAATATTATCTAAATTAATTGGCTCATTGTCAGAAACTCTAAGCTTAGTTTAGATTATAAACTCCTTCTATAACTTAATCATAAAACTATGATTGAACAGCTATGGGCAACAGCATTAGCTTCAAATGTAGACAACATTCAAGACGCCAAAACAAATTGATGATATACAATAAATAAATAAAAAATGTACTTTTTCTATTTTTTGTTCTGAAGAGTCTAAATTTTCGTTGGTAGATTTCTTCAAATACAAAAATATTGTAATTCTCAAATTATTTTTTTTTTCATGTGCACTGTTTTTTTCATTTGAGTGTGCCCTCTTTTATGATATATCTGCAGAATTTGGCCAATAATTATTTAGATTTTGGTAGCCACAACGATGATAATAAATTAAAATAGTCATGTCAACCCTTTACACTCCAACGATGAGTCCCACTAACTATATTAATTTAATTGGTTCTTACTTACTGTTGCTATTATTTACATTAGTGAATTGATCTAATTGGAATATAAGTATACAGGGGCCAAATTACCGCATTCGATATCGAGTAAAATTTATCGTAATTTTCTTATTTGAGATTATGGCATTCGATATCGAGCAAGTACATTTTATCATAATTTCGATATCGAAATCATTTTTCGATACGATAGTTCATTCGATCACGAGTGCGGTAACTTGGTAAAGGAAGTATGTATCCACAATGTGATTTATAACAATTTTTGTGAAGATAAAACTGACTGACATTTATCAAAAACAAAATTTACATTATAAACTTCACAGTTATTCGATTTTCTTTAAAAATGTCCGCCATGAAAAAAAGGGCCTGTTCGAAAATGCATCACTGCACTGCATTTGATGCGCAGTACGTTTGGAAAAGCAAAAGGTTGCATCACTGCAAATGCATTGTGTTCTAAAATGCATCAGTTATGCAGATGATGCGCAAAACAACAGCAAACAAGCATCACAAAAATGACTGATGCATTGTATAAATTTTTTTAATAAATTTATTTTAATTGATTTTGTATACTTTTTTTAGAATAGAAAATGATGCAAAATTCTCCAAACTATTGGTGAGAGTCCGTTTGGACATGGAGGATATTGCTTTATAATATTAACATACATATTTAATTACTTTTGGGATTTGTCTGCTTTTGGAACACAAAGTTTTAATAATACCTGCCTTTTTTATATTTCAAGCGCCTTTTATATTGCTGATTGCACAGTTTTGAAACATTTTTGGTCTCATCTAAGTCAAGAAATAAATTTATTATTAATTTCTCTATTTTTAATATTCCCGCGTTCGTAATTGTAAACAATTCATTTATTGTTCGTCTGCGCATCAGCATCGCAAACTAATCACATATGCACATATGCAGTGCAGTGATGCATTTCCGAACAGGCCCAAAGCTTGGAGTGCGTATTCATTTTTATTTATAAAATCATAGTAAAGACACTGTAAACATTCTATGATATCTATATATGTATGTATGTATGTATGTATATAAATCTATATATTTTAAATTGATTAGGTCCATTGTGCATAATTAATACATGAATTGAATGTAATTACCTCTATTCAACAATGTTTACAAAACCAATTTGTTACTATGATATGTGGAATAGAAACAAAGAAATGAGCAAGTTTGTTACTATTTTAATAAACAAAAATCACAACAAACAATAAAAATAGGAAAATAAAAAAAATTATGCGATTAATAAGGAGAAATAATAAAAATAAAATAATATAAAAGACTTGTGAATTAATAATAATAAAAATATAATCATTTTTGTTTGCAAAATATTTAAGTGCTAAGAATCCTGTCAAGCCGGAGGTGGTATTTTTAATTTTTGTATTTGAAGGAGAAATGGAATCCATAGCAGTGACTTTATTGGTGGAAGAAGAAAATACCTGAACTTCCTCCTGGGATCGTTTATGGTAACCGCAAGCAATATCCTGTTTTGTTGACATAAAACTTGCCAGCTTTTCGTATTGCTCTGATGTCTTTGTTTTTGACCTGGAAAAATAAATAAATAGGCTGCTTTTCTGTTTGTAGTGACAGTAATTCAAAACTCCTTCGTTCTACCATTACACATTTGTTTAACCATGTTCTTTGTTGCTGCATATCACCTCTTGATTGGCCGTACAACAAAAATTTATATAAATCACTTTTTAAACATTTTCGCCCTTATTCAAAAACGATTATTAAATTTAATTAAGCAAATTTTTATATGCAAATCTGTCTTAATAAACGTTTGTTAAATTTAATAATCGTTTTTGAATAAGGGGGTTTATACTTACATTTTTATTTATTTATTCATTTATTTGTAATATTAAGCCTTCTCGGCCAAAATAAAAATATATTACATAGTAATAAAAAACTACCTGAAATTTTAATTAAATTAATCACTTTTTAAGTTTATAAAAAGAGCAATCGAAAAAATTCCGGTGCTAAAATATAAGCGTTGAGAAACGTAACTACGATCGTAATACAGAATACCAACAATCGAAAGAAACGTTGCGGAATCGAAACTCTGAATACCAAATTTGCCAAGCGGAGAAAATTTCGATTCGAATCGAAACTCAGAATAGGGGTGAATATGATTTTAATTTCATTTAAAGCTATAAATTTAATTTGAATTATTTTACACGTAAAATGTCTTGTAGAAGTACAAGTACACTGATTGCAATTATTTGAAATTATGATTGTAACGTGGTTTTCAATAACTTGTTGATGTAAAAAATGTTCTTATTATTCGAATATTGCACAATTAATTTAAAAATAATACATACCACGAATTAAAAGATAATAAATAGATTACGAGAATTTACTTGTGTATCTCGCTTCTTTGCTTTAGAAAATTGAATAATATTCAAGACGAAATAAATTTAAATTTCTTTGTTAACTTCAAAGCTAATTTGTGTTTTTATGGCAAAATTCAGCTTCATTGGGGTCAAATGTCAAAAAATTCCTTGCAATATTTGTACTTTCGATACTCTTATAATATTTGTGCTAAAGGCAAATTTAAGAAATCATTATCAATTTAATGAATAGATAGATAGATGGTGATGCATCGCTCATTATCTTGTAGAGCTTCTTATGCGACATTGTTGTTCTTTCGTCTGCTGCACAACACAACTTTATCATCATTTATACAAATTATTTAAAGAATAAAGAAGTGCTTAAGTATTCCTACGCAATTTATTTAATTTACTAATAATACAAATAATTAAAAATAAAGTCTGAATTTAAATAATGGGAGCTGCATTTAATACAATAAAATGGTTTGTTTTTGCCTTAAATATAATATGTCTGGTAAGTTAACGTCAATATCAATTTACCACCCCATCCATCAAAGTGTTTTGGATTATTTTAGTTTCTGGGAATTGGCGCGATCTGTGTGAATGCCATGGGCATTGAAGGCTCGCAGCCGGGTACCGATGCTCATACATTTTTTATTTTGGCCATTCTGCTGTGTTCTCTTCTCTGTTTAACCACAATTATTGGCTGCTATGGTGTATTCAGCGAAGTTTTTGGCATAAATGTCATTGTAAGTAAATGTTTGTATGTAATTAGAAATGAGTGTACATAATACATACATACATATGTATGTATGCAGCTAAATTGTCTAGACGGAAGGAAGAAGCCAAAAATTGCAAAATATTACTTGTTTTGTAAATGTTACAAGCGTGGGAGTATTTTGAACACAACACACCTTTATAAATTCAAAATTATGCAAACGTGCTCTGTTTATGTCGTAATAGCAAATCATATTCACCCCTATCGTGAATAAAAATTACACGTGAAATTTGTTCACTTTTATTTTTTTTATTTTAACATTGAATTTAAATAGGAAAAATGTGAAAAGTGAACCAATTTCACGTGGAATTTTTATTCATGATAGAGGTGATTGTATGCCTTTAATACATACATACATATACCTATCCCATGAGATGTTTTAAATGGTGGAGTTAGGTCATCATAATTTCATTAAATTGTAATTTAATGTTGTAGTTGTTACTAGAGAATTTTATAACGAAAATTATATGAAATTAATGTACTGACTCAACTAACTACAGGTATCCTACACCACCATAGTGGGGAGGGTATATTGGATTTGTGCTGATGTTTATAATGCCCAATAATATTGGTCCAATACCCACCTTTAAGTATACCGATCGACTCGGAATCGCTTTCTGAGTCGATTTAACGATGTCCGTCCGTCCGTCCGTCTGGCTGGCTGTCTGTCCATGTAAAGCGCAGAGTACAGATCGCAATTTTGAAGATATTTCGATAAAATTTGGTACGTGATACTTTTTTGGCCCAAGGATGGATGGGATTGAAACTGGTGGTCCATTATTTCACCTGGCCTCCATACAAATGTCCTCCCGAAATTAGGATTTACAGATCATAAATATTTGAATTATGCAAGTATCCAAACAAATTTCCCCACAAATAAGTGGTAAATGAAGCCAAATCAGATCTACAAATTTTGTGCAGATCGGCCCATAATTTATGATAGCTCCCATATAAGGCCCACTCCCGAAAATCACTTTAAAGAGCATAACTCCCTCAAAAATGTTGGTATCCTCTTATGCCCCAATACTTCTAGATGACTCAACTGAAAAAATCGACTTAAAAAGACTCATTACAAACTCTATAACTGCTAAGATCGGAGATAACCAACTTCAACACCCCAACTACTCGTACATTAACCCGAGTGCCAATCCACCCATATACGCAACAGATGTCAATAAATGCAAAATTAAATCTTTCTCCAGACTCAGACTTGGGCACACAATCTTCTCCCATAGCTACTTACTAAAAAATAATCCCAGACCAAAATGTGCGCTTTGCAATGGCAACTTGACAGTACAACACGTACTCAATTACTGCTCTATGCCACAAACAACAAGGATCAAGTACTTTAACAACTCACCAGGCACTAATATTTTACAAGTCCCATCATCAAACAACATCAACAATATATACAACTTTCTCAAGGAAGCAAAACTAATAACATAATATCAATATATAATATATTTATTTAAGCAGATATCATAATCTTTTTTGAAGTCATGACCTCATATGTATATTAAAAAAAAAAAAAAATCCTTACTTCATTATACACCCTGAGCTGATAGCCCTGGCAGCTATGCTCGTTAAACATTTTATGCTTAGAATTTATTCTTAAGGATAAATAAATTAAATTAAAAATAATTTTATAATAGTCGTTCCATCCTATATAAGAGATCGTAATTTACTTTCACCTCAATAAATCTTTTAAAAGTATTTACATCGAGATAAAGTATAACATATGTACATAATATTTATTTTCACAGAAATAATGACACTAAATTTTTGGATGATCGGTCCATAATAGGTTATAGCGCCCGTTTCTGAAAAACTTTTTTTACATATAGATACTGGGTGTAGGGTATTATATGGTCGGCCTTGACCGACTATACTTTTTTACTTGTTTTTAAATATGTACCTGCATACGAGTACATACTTTAGTACATTTTACCTATTATACTCCCGTTCCTCTTATTATATTTTTGTTTTCTTTGCAAAACTTTTTTAAAACTTCTAAATCATCGCATTGTGATCAGATAATTATTTAAATATGTATGTTATATTTTGTTATATTCTCCATCAATAACCATAAATTCTCTTAGTATTCTATATTTATATTGTCGCTGCTAATCATTCAATATTTGCAAATTCGATCATTTCAACCGCAAGAGTTTTATTTCAATAATTTGCAAGATTTGGAATCAGCATGGCGCTTAGTTGAAGCAAAACCGAAATATATGGACAAAATACAGCTAAAAGTAAGTTTTTAAAATAGTTTATTTTTTTTCTCTCGAAAAAACTAAATCAAAATCATGCAAACTTACATTTATTTCCAGTACCACTGCTGTGGTTTGTTTAATGCGCACGACTATTCCTATAAAAATTTGTCGATACGCGATAGTTGTTACGCATCGAATATTGACACTGATGATAAAGTTTTGGAAGCCTCAACTTCCGATAAGATGAATAATTTCGGATGTTTAGAAACTGTATGGAGATCATACAAATTTGCGGTACATCGTCATGTTTTATTTAACTGGGCCCTTTTTATAACAGAGGTACATATATAACATACAAACATACATATACTACTTTAAATTAATACATTTTATTATTATTAACTAACTTATTTATTTATTTCTATTTTATTTCTTTGATTCTAGTTTATAACATTTATTTATTCAATTATTTTAAGTATTTTAATATTCAGACGTCGACTTCAACCACGCTTTGAAAATATTAATCGTGCTGTTGTTCGAGAATTTGCTCATCAAAATCATATAGGTTCCCGACAACTGTTAGTGTCGAACTGATAGATTCAGTGCTTATATTACGTCAGAACGAATCTGTGGTGGAGGACTGAGCGGGATGGCGGCCACTCCAGTGTATTTTGAAATTAAGTTATTTAATTTGGTCATTTGTATCCTTTGTGCCATATAATACGCAACTGATGTTATAATACTGTGTAATACCTATAATTAAATAAAAATCTTAGTTAAGTAAGCAGAATCTGTACATATACGAGGTCTGATCAAAAAATAACCGTTATTTTCAAATTTCGTTAGTTACGTATGTTCGATACACATGTCTGTTATATGTACGTACATATGTATAATATCAGCCATTTTGGATTGTCAGTTTGTTTTTGACAGACAAAAAAGGTTAGCCCTGTTTTGGTGTGTTCTTCGATTTTTTACTATTCGAAAAAATGGATCAAAGAAACTGTATTAAGTTTTGTGTAAAAAAATGAAATTAAATACGCAACGACATTTGAAATGTTGACTGTAGCGTTTGGCGAATCTACTATGAGCAGAACACAAGTTCAATTATGGTATAACCGGTTTAGCGAAGGCCGAGAAGATGTCAATGACGATACACGTCAACAACCCAAGAAAACATTGAAGCAGTAAAGAAAATGATTTTGGATAATCGTCGAATCACTATCAGAGAGATTGCTGATGATGCTGGCATATCGTTCGGCTCATGCCAAGCAATTTTTACGGATGTTTTAGGCATGAAACGTGCGGCAGCGACGTTTGTTCCAAAATAGCTAAATTTTGAGTAAAAACATGGCTATAACATTGAAAGCAAAGCCCAATCATCCCAATGGAAACGTCCAGAAGAGTCAAGTTCGGTCAAATGTGAAGGTTTTGCTCACTGTTTTCATCGACTGCAATGGCGTGGTGCATCGTACAGTCAATAAGGATTACTAGCTTGAAGTTATGCGCCGTTTGCGCGAAGCATTTCGTCACAAACGCACAGAATTGTGGAAAACCCAATCATGGATTTTGCAACATGATGACGCACCAACATCGATGCTTGTGCGTGAGTTTTTGGCCAAAAACAAAACCGTTATCATGCCTCAACCACCGTATTCAACGGACTTGGCCCCCTCTGACTTTTTCCTCTTCCCAAAACTGTAGACACCGATGAAAGGAAAGCGTTTTGCTACGATTGAGAAGATGAAAGAAAAATCGAAACAGTAGCTGTTGGCGATACCAAAGAGTGCGTTTCGAGGATTGGAAAAAATGCTGGCATAAGTGTATTATTTATGAGGGGTGGGGGCAGGGGAGGATTACTTTAAGGGGGACAAGAATAAAGAATTTTTGAGAAAATTTAAAATAATGGTTATTTTTTGATCAGACTTCTTACGAGTACATTCATATATTTAAAGGTAAATATTTCAATAATCAAATTTCCACTTTGTAGCTACATACTTAAAAACATGTGTACGAGTACATACATACGAGTATATCCCCTACTAGCATTTCGAATTAAGTCTTCCTCGAGTACTTTTGACGATCAAAAACTGATTAATCACGTGCGCGCTTGAAAAAAGGCTCGAAAATGATTCGTGCTTATGCTTAAAAAATAACAATAACAAAACATACAGCAATCGGAAATGGATCATATAGGTGTTTGAAATATTACTGTTTTAAAGTTATTTATGAATAATATTTTGCTCATCTAGATGATACTGATTTTAATTCTGTTTTTTATACCCTTCACCATCATGAGAAGGGTATATATAAGTTTGTCATTCCTTTTGTAATTTCCACAATATAATTTTCCGACCCTATAAAGTATATATATTCTGGATCCTTATAGATAGCGGAGTCTATTAAGCCATGTCTGTCTGTCTGTCTGTCTGTCTGTCTGGATGTTGAAATCAATTTTCTGAAGTCCCCAGATATCTTTGAGATCCAAATCTTCAATAATTCTGTCAGACATGCTTTCGAGAAGTTTGGTATTTAAAATCAGCACAATCCGTCTTTAAATAACGGAGATATGAGCAAAAATCCGAGACAACCTCTGAAAATTCATCAAAAAAACTAAGTGTATTAATATTGTTAGAAATAATTTCATAAACAGATGGCGCTGATCAAACAAAGTGTTTAAATGTGTTCATTAACCTTAATATAAGTGTGTAAAAAGTTTTCGAAAACTTTAAGTGTGTTCTTAAACCGTAATATACCGTTACCATTTTTAAAAGGTAAAAACGTAACAATATAATATATATATATATGTATGTATGTACATATATAATATAATTATGCATCCACAACAAAGGTGAAGGGTATATAAGATTCGGTATAGCCGAATATAGCACTCTTACTTGTTTAATTTAAGCTTTAAACTGACTGCTCTATTCAATTGCTCTTGAATTCAATTGTATTTAAATTTAAAAATGTTAATGTTATTTGCTTCGAATTCAACGTGTTTTATACTTGAATTTCAACAAAAATTGCTTATTGGAATATGACAATAAAACAAAAAGATCTTCATTTGTTTACCTTTTGCGTTTCGAGTATATTTATATCCTCCACCACCATAAGTGCCGAATGCGGGTATATACAAGTCTGTCTTTCCGTGTGTAACTCTGAGAAATATTCATCTGAGACCCAACATAGTATATATATTCATGATCCTTATGAAATTTTAAGTCGATTGAACTATGCCCATCTTTCTATCTGTCTGCGTAAAACACTCTCACGTCCAAAAGACACAACCAAAATGAACAGAATTTACAAAAAACCATTAATAATTCTCCTACGCAGTTTGGTATTCAAAATCAGGAAAATTAATATAGTAGAACAGAAGTTATGGACACAAATGTGAGACAACCTCCATAAAAATTTTATATTTTTAAACATTTTTCTTTCAATTTTTTTTAAATATATTGTAGATTTTGCCATGAAATTTTGCACACGTTATTTCTATGATAAAAGAAGAAACTGTGAGAAAAATAGTAATAATCGGCCCATAATTTATCATAGCCCCCATACAAATATCTTTCCGAAATATGTCTTAGTGATAAATAAATGCCTGTAAAATTGGAATATTGATACAAAATTCGGCAAAAATAAGTGTCATCTAAAATAATGGGTCCATATTTGACCATAGACTCCATTTAATATCCACATCTAAAATTCACTTAAATACATATAAATCTGGTACAAATATAAGTAGTTACCAGGTTAAAATTCGACACAACAAATTCTTATAGATATATAAATTGTTGTACTAAATTTTATGATGGTCGGTCCATAATTGGTCATAGCTCCCATATAAGGAGCACATCCGAAAAAGTCATTAATCTTTATATATATCTTATAAATATCGGTACCAAAATTTACATATATACAAATCATTTACATATATACAAAAATCATTCCACAAAATTTTGTGAATTTCGGTCCATATTTGACCACATCCCCCATGTAAAGCCCTCTTCCGAAAACTACTTCAATACTCATAAATCTCTTATAAATTATGGTACCGATCCAAAATTTTACACAGATCATTTACATACATGCCTAAATCAAACTGCTGGATTTTGAGAATATCGGTCCATATTTGACTATATTTTGTGAGATATCCTCGTAGGCATAAAATTCACTGTTCCAAAATTTGAGAAAATCGGTCCATAAGTTGTCATAGCTGCCATATAAGAACCATTTCCTACCTACAAAAATGTCTAATAAACAGAAATATCGAACCAAATTTTATATAGATCAATTATTTTAATCGAGAAATCATACTGATATCGGTTATACGGCAATTATGCTACTGGATTTTGTAGCTGTCAGTCAATAATTGGCTATAGCTCCTGAATTAAGTTCACTTCCGAATATAACCACCAACCACACAACTCTTGTAAATGACGTTATTTAGATGAATTTCAACCAGAGTTTAAAATTATGTAAAAAATAGCGAAATATTTCATAATTTTATAGGAAACTAGAAAAATATTTTAAGAAAATAATATTTAACTTTTCACATACTAAAAATATAGAAATATTTCTAGTAGTAATTCTAAAAATATTTTGCCATACAAAACACAAAATGAAAATTTTTCATTTGCAATATATTTACTACTAGAACAAACGCATAATTTTTATAGTTTACTACCGAACCATAAACCATGCAAAGAAATAGTAACTTGAAAAACCACTAAAGGTGCTATCAGACGGGATGTATTTTACATATGTATGTACTGTCACTTTTCTTACCCATATGTAATTCCGTATGTATGTCAAAATTTTCATTTAACATACGATTCATAATTTTTGCTATCACACCTGCTTATGTTTTTCCGTATGACATAACCTATAAATGTAAACAAAAGTTGTCTTTTTAACGTGTATAAATTTCAAGAATTGCTTGAATTCTTTTGGCCAATCTAAATGCAATAAATATAATAAACATAATTTATTTTATTAAAAATCGAAAAATACTTATTTTTCCATGTTCATTGTCCATTTTCTTTAATTTTTCTTTACAATATATTTTTTCAAAAAATTTTGTTACAAAACAAACCAGCTGTTTTGTTTATGTTTGTCACAAGAAAATAAAGCGTGTTCTAATCGAAAAAATTACATATGTATTTCCACATATATTTTACACATACAAAGTTTCATGTGTATCACACGATGTGTACAACTTTTACGGATGGAAAATTTGACAGTACATACATATGTAAAATTTGTCTTTAATTCATAGGTACGTATGTACATAAGTACATATGTACGTAAAACTGCAAAAAAAATGTTAAAAATATTTTTTCGTTTTTGTAATTGATAATAGACATTGTGTGAAATGGGAAAATCGGAAAATAATTGTAACAATGTCTTTCTTATACCTTACACCACCATAGTGGGGAGCGTGTATTAGATTTATGCTGATATTGGTAACGCCCATAAATCGACACAGAATTACTTCCTGAGTCGATTTAACGATGTCCGTCCGTCCGTCAAGTCGCAGAGTACAGATTGCAATTTTAAAGATATTTTGATAAAATTTGGTACATGATATTTTTTTGGCCCAAGGACGGATGGGATTAAAACAGGTGGAAATCGTAGATTTTTTCACATGTCCCCATACAAATGTCCTCGGGAAATAGGGGTTTAATGATTACAAACGTTTCCATAAATTTTGTGCGGATCGGTCGATAATTGATCATAGCTCCCAAATAAAATAACTTTCGAAAGTCATTTAAATTAGCATAGCATACAGAAATGATGACACCTAATTTTATAATGCAGTAGCCTACATGATCGGTCCAATTTTTAAGCACATTATCGATTGTGTGCAGCTGTATTTCACCAATGGCTTCACGAATATTGTCCTTTAAAGCGTCAATTGTCTCTGGCTTGTCAGCGTAACACTTATCTTTGACGGCACCCCACAAATAACAGTCAAACGGTGTCAAATCGCAGCACCGAGGTGGCCAAAAGACATCAGCTCTGCGGCTGATAATGCGATCTTCAAAAACAGGGCGCAAAATATCGAGTGTAGCTTCGGCTGTGTGGCACGTAGCGCCGTCCTGTTGAAACCAAATGTTGCCAATATCCTCCTCTTTAATTTTTGTGAACAAAAACTCGTTCAACATGACCCGATAACCATCGCCATTGACTGTAACGGCCACTCCTTGCTCATTTTCGAAGAAAAATGGCCCAATTATGCCTCAGAACCAAAATCCGCACCAAACAGTACTGGTTTTGCTTGCATCGGCTTTTTAATGTATGCGTGCGGGTTTTCTGTGCCCCAAATGCGACAATTTTGCTTGTTTACATACCTGCCAAGATCAAAATGAGCTTTATCTAAAAAGATGATTTTTTTTTGGCAAAATCGGCATCTTCTGTAAGTCGATCGCAGGCCCACTTAGCGAAGCGAAAACGCATTGGATGGCCAGTTGGCTTCAACTCCTGAACCATTTGGACTTTGTATGACGTAATACCAAGGTCTTTATAAAAAATTCGTCTCAATTATGTCTCCGAAATGTTCAATTGTTGAGAACGACGGTGAATTGATGGCGCTTCACGCACACTTTCTGCAGCAGCAATATTCTCGGGTGTACGCACTGTTTTTGGCGTTTCACGCTTTGGTTTATCGATGAGGATGCCAGTTTCTTTCACTTTTTTCACAAGATAACGAACATCTTCCAAAATCCGTACACAATTTTCGCACACATTCTGCAACATTACAATGATTTTCAAACTAATGTCGCTATATTTCTCAGCGTTGTTCAAGCGTATACACAACCATATTCGTTCAGCGGAAGGATAAAACTAATTATCTGTCAAATCAGACATGAGCTAAGTGTTACCATTCACGAAATAAGCACTAGTTCAAAAAATACGTTAGATGGCGGACCCGTTATAAGACCCTCTCTGTAATTCACTTTAACCTCCATAAATCTTTTAAAAGTATTTATGCCGAGATGAAATTTGATATAAATAATATTTATATTCACAGAAGTCATGGTACTAAATTTTCGAATGATCGCTCCATAATAGGTCATATCTCTAATAAAGCGCACATTTCTGAAAAACTGTTTTATACACATACTGGGTGTAGGGTTTTATATGATCGGGCTTGACCGACTATACTTTATTTCTTGTTTTTTTGTTTAGTTTTTCTTAACACAAATTGTTGGTCATAGAAGTAGTGGGTTTTTATTAATTGTTCTTGGAATTTAAGGTACATACATATGTATGTAAAGGTGGATGCACCCATTCGTTCCGAATAAAATATATGTTTAAAGATTATTTCATATGAATATTTTCTCTCTCATAAAAATAGAGCCGTCAAACTTCATATGAAAAAAATTTTGTTCGAACAAATATTTTGTTCGGAATGAATGGGTGAATCCACCTTAACGGTGGAATCATCCAATGGAAATTCTCATAAAGATACATAAACGAAAGTTTCATCGAAGAAAGTAAATTTGAGATATTTGGAGTCAAAAACCCCCCAAAAATATGGCGAACCAAGAACGAAGCCTTTAGTAATAAATGTTTTAGTAAGACAGTAAAACATGGCCGCGGCCCTGGTTCTGATGTTATATGGCGGCATCAAGGGTCGGTAATCTTACATTTATAGGATCTACAATGAAAATGGAAAATTATTTTGACATTTTAAAAACCATGTAGACCCTACTGTAGAGGAATTAGAACTAGGGCAGAACTGGATTTTCCAACAGCACTACTCTTCCAAAATTGTAGAGAGTAGTTGCTGAATTATTTTCAAAAAACTTTAGATCATCTACTGCAGTTCCCAGACATCAAACTAATTGAGCACCTGTGGGAAGATCTTGACAAAAAATTAGGCAAACAAACATTTCTTGTAAGGATAGCCTAAATTCAGTAATACATAATAATTGGAACAAAATTTCGCCTGATTTCACTAAAAATTAAATATCTTTATCCAGATTTAGTATAGATACGGCAAGTCTGTACCGCACAGTAATATTCCGGGAAGAAATTTCAATATGTAGACCTATTCTTACAATTTTTAATAGAGATTGTCCCTTTATTTAAATAAATGTTCACGGTTTTAACTGCAATATATTTATAGAAAATAGCTAAATATTTTTGAAAAATATCAACTTTTTGGGGGGTTGTCTCAGATTTTTGTCCATAACTCTTGTTCTACTTAACTTTTTTTTTTTGCTCATCCAATACCAAACAGCAAAGAATATTTTGGAATATATTCCAAAGTTCTTACCTCGAGGCCTTATCGTCTACAACAGTCGGACAGACGTTCGGATGTAGCTAGATCGTCTTAAGTTCTAACACTAATATTGCGATAAACTGGGATTAACAAACTATACCTCATATCTATTAAAATGACACCGTTAAATATGTTGATGTTAGAGAAATAATAGCAGTGAATCGAAAATTAGTAGGAAAATTAAACTCATTAACAAACATATGTACATGTACATTGTACATACATGTTTTCCAAAACTCGGTTCTTAAATTATTCTTTACGCTTTTTACTAACGACTTTTATATTTCCCGGACACCAATTCCCAGCGCTTTTAACTGAGTATTTTTTCACCGATTTTTGTGCTTTATAAATATTGCGCCGAATCAGTACTTGATGGTTCTTAAAGCTGCAGAGACAGTAAATTGAGGCCCCGATTACCGGTCACAATACTAAAGCTATGTGTCCACGATCGTCAGATATTACAACGTTGTCCGAAAAATGTTCAGAAAATGTCTAACAACCGTGTAAACTTAAATTTTTTGCCTTCCAACGTTGTAAGAAAAAGCATTTTCAGTACATTGGAAGACAAAAATATTGTCAGACATCTAACAATCGTGTAAACACACAATTTTGTGATTGTTTAAGACAATTGTCCAACACTTTTCATTGTCATATGTGCAAAGTTTATGCATCTGCCAATGGCAGCATTGTCATAGAAATTATTTCTAAATGCAACTCTGTATATACATAAAAAAACAAATAAGCATTGATTAAATTTTTGAAAAAATTGGAAGAAAATTAAAGAATTAAATTAAAGTGTGCATTAATAAATTTGTTTAAAAAAGTTGAAGAAAATTAAAGAATTAAATTAAAGTGTGCTTCAAAAAAATTTATGAAAAAAGTGGAAGTAAATTAAAGTGTGCAGTAATAAAATTTGTGAAAAAAGTGGAAGAAAATTAAAGAAAATAAAAAATGGATAGCGACATATCTATCATAAGCAGATAAAATGGTTCCAATTGCTCTTTTTTGTTCCATGACAATATTTAAAATTTTTAAACACACACACAGAGCTGCAAAACGAATTTGACAATGCCACACAACAATCTGACAACCGTGTGAACTGACAATTTCGGTTGACAGATAAATTCCTTGTGTGACAATTGTGTGCAAATGAAAGTGTTAGTTTTCTTACAGTCGTCTAAACTGATAATTTACCTTTTTCAATGTCAGTACATTTCTAGCACATTGCTAGATATGACAACGTTGTAATATCTGATGATCGTGGGCACATATCTTAAGTATTTTGATGTTGTATGTTGTAATGTATGCACATTCGCAACTTAAATCCACTAAAATTTGCAAATGGAACAAGACGATCACCAAATTTAATTGAATCCACAATCATTAGCGGCAAATGTAAAGGAGATGTGCTGATACGACGGATTCCAATAATTTCAACCGATTTGACCTTCCATTTCAACAAGATGTAATTGTTGTGTATTGCTGGTTTGAAAACTCCAGAGCATGTAGTAGCACACGTAGGGTATCTACTAGTATTTTATTTTATTTAATTCCGTACACAACAAACACACAATCTACTTCTGGCAGAACAACTTTAATATTGTAAATTTTACTCACCAATGCAAACAATTTATATAAAGACATAGATGATATTTTGTAAACGCTTAGCACTATTGTTACTACAACTTTGCTAAGGAATATATTGGCGGTCTGAAAATAAAAACACGAATTACAAATAATTTTTAATTAAATAATTCAAACAACAAGACGGGTTTTTTATGATACAATGCCGTCAAAAATTTAAGCCAAGTGTTTCATACATTTAAATATTGGATTGGTAGAGAGTAACAATATTTAGATATTAATATACACCTAATTCTGTTTTTACAATTATCGTGTTCCAGGAAAACCCAGTGTAAAAAACCGTGTAAAAAAGACATTGATCGTATGCAAAATAGGTGATTGGTTCCTTATCTCTAAAACCTTTTGAAATTAGTGAAAAACAAGAATTTTTTAAGAACAACTATTCAGGATTGTATGTTTTTACACAAATTGTAAATATGAATTCCCCCAAATTTGTGATATGAACATATTTCGCAAACATTAAATTTAACTAAAAAATTTTAAGCCCAAAAGATTTTAAATTGTGCTAAATGGAATAAAATCGTGTAAAAAAATTTTTAAATTTGTTTTTTTTTTCAAACCGTGTTAAATCAAAACCATGTAAAAAAGACCGTTTAGAAACAGAATTAGGTGTATTAGGTTTATTTCTATTTGAATCTCTTAAAAATGAGTGATTTCAGTTAAGCTGTGTTCACATTGTGTGTATTTGTCATGTGGAATGTCACTTTTCAACCCATATGTGATTTCATGTGTATGTCAAAATTTGAGTTTTACATACGGTTTATAAATTACATGTTCATATGTTGGTTATGTCACATACATATGTACTTACTTTTGTTAACTCCTTTTCAATTTTTCCCTACATTTTCAATAATAAATTTGTGTAGTTTTTTTTTGTATTTTTGTTTTACTATTAGGTATAAATTATATTTATTAAAATTTCAATTAATTTTTGCCGCCCTAAAATTTTGGTTATCAAAAACAGCTGATGTCAGATGGGTTTGTCACTTGAAAATAGAACTCGTTCATATGTATTGCACACAGAGAAATAACACATGATATTGTTTGCAGGTGTTCAGACTATATGTACAAATTTGACATGCGAAAAAGTGACAGTCCACATGACAAATACACACAATGTGAACATAGCTTTAAATTAAATGATTTAAGTTTTGAAATCTCAAGAGTTTACATTTAGCTACTTACTCTGCCTGGGCGGTGACTTTTACTATCTTTAAATCAAATTTTAGAATAAACATAAATATTTTGGCAAATATACATAAATACATACATATGTATGTACATATAAATGCATGTACATATGTATGTAGGCCCAACAAGAGTATGAAAATGTTTACTAAAAAATTAAATAGCTTTTTTACCAATCGCACAGCAGTACATATGTACCTACTTGTTTTAAAATTATTCATAATTTGTTTAAGTAGTCAAAGAGCGCTGCATTCATATACCTGTTAGGGATGCCAATCCCAAAATCCCGATCCCGAAAATCCCAGGAATTTTCGGGATTAATAAATCTGTAATAAATCCCGGAATTTTTTGGGATTAATAAATCCCGAAAATTTTATTTGTGTAAAAGATCCAGACAATTGTTTTTACTTGCTTTTTTTTTTGGCATATATGCATATATATGTCTATAGACAAATACAAAACATCTATACTTAACATAAATAAATGTGAACAGAATGGTTGCTATTCAATAAATAAATATTTTTTTTGCGATTAAAATTTATTTTGGATTGCCAAATTTGCTTTTTGCTTTACCTAAACAAATAGTTATAATTTTAAATCCGATTAGAGTAAAAGTTGAAGCCCTTTGTCGCAGTGATATGAATCTCTGTAAAGCCGATGCTGCACTTTCATTTATGCTAAAAGAGGTATCAAAAAGTGATTGCAAATTAAGTGATGAACTGGTGAAAGCTCTCCTTAAAAGAATCCAAGAAAGAAGAACGATTTACTCAACACTCTTAACATTTTTTAAAAACCCAAAATTCAAATCAGAATTTGATAACAACGTAGAAATGTTTGTTATTAGAAATGAGTTAAAAACGTTGATTGCTCATTTTAAAGCAAATGAGATCTTCAAATAATTCTGATTCGGATTTATCAATGATTGAGGATTCTAATATTTCAATCATAAAAAAATTAAATAATGCAATTGAAATGTGCAGAAGTCCAAGCAAAACACCTAATAACGTCCGTGATGGTATCTATGGAATCAGACATTGAAAAAGAATTGAATTATTTATTTCCGGGGGTGAGAAGGACTGTTTTTGCAATCAGCATACAACAATTTGCTAACAATTTTGCCCACAAGCGCTGATTGTGAACGATGTTCTTCGTCAGCATCATATATTGGTAACAAAATTAGATCAAGATTATCTGATGACACTTTAGATGCCTTAATATTTTTAAGAAGCTTTTTAATATTTTATTATTTTTAAATTTATAAATATAGAAATTAAAAACCAAATGACATATAATTTTTGTCAACCTAATAATTTATACATATATGTATGTATGTACAGTGTAAAAAACTATGTAATGTAATTTTGTTTTTAAAATTATTAAAGGTTTATAAACTTTTAATAAATGAAAAAACTATGGCTTTGAGACAATTTTTTGTTTTTAAACAAATTAATATTAAATATATGTTACTTTTTTGTTTCTTTATTACTTTAATTGAATGAACTAATTCTTTTGTTATAGTTTTATTAAAAATTTATGAATTAAATAAATAGTTTTTTCATAAATATTGTAATTTTTTTAATATGAAACAAAAATCCCGAAAATCCCGATTTGAGGATACTGGGATTCATTTATGAAATCCCGAATCCCGGGATTTGAAAAACCAGTCCCGTTTGGCGTCCCTAATATTTATACTATACATACATGTATGTACTATTACTTACTATTTGCAAAATACAAAATGATTCCATTACGGCTGCCGCGCAGCAAATCGCCGACATTAGCATCGAAATGTAGTTCATGAGCATATTATCGGCTTCCTGAGCATTATTGGAGGTAATCAATGTTATTATAATGTGTACAATTGCACTTGTCTTGAATTCAATTATTGTAGAAACAGATTTCATTTATTTATGTATATGTATGTATGTATTTTAAATTTATTTCATTTATTTTTATTATAACTTACGATATTTATACTGTTAAGAATAACTAAAATCGATTTAATTGTTAACGTTTTTAAGACCATTTTGTTGTGAGACTTAAACTCAAATGAAACTTTAAAAATATCTAGAAACGAACTTCTTGATTCATACAAAATTAAACATTCCAACATTTGTTATTTCTCG
Organism: Bellardia bayeri; assembly: GCA_950370525.1. NCBI lineage: Eukaryota > Metazoa > Arthropoda > Insecta > Diptera > Calliphoridae > Bellardia > Bellardia bayeri. Next base: position 42,530,503 of record OX493268.1, on the reverse strand, counting down.
CCAATTTGCGTTGTGGTTTTGCTCAGAGTTCTAATAAAGTCTGTATTTTTTCTCCTGTACGGCGATAAAATAAATAATTAATAATGTGCAAGACATTGTTGCACTCTACATCTGACTAATAGTATTGTATAAATATTACTATGTACATACTCGTATGTATGTAATACGGTGATTTTTATACCCTACACCACCATAGTGGGGAGGGTATATTGGATTTGTGCTGATGTTTGTAACGCCCAGAAATATTGGTCCAACACCCACCTTAAAGTATACCGATAGACTTAGAATCACTTTCTGAGTCGATTAACCGATGTCCGTCTGTCCATCCGTCCGTCTGGCTGGCCATGTAAAGCTTTTGCGCAGAGTACAGTTCGCGATTTTTAAGATATTTCGACAAAATTTGGTACATGATATTTTTTCGGCTCAAGGATGGATGGGATTGAAACTGGTGGAAATCGGTCCATTATTTCACCTAGCCCCCATACAAATGTCCTCCCGAAATTGGGGTTTACCTGTCATAAATCTTTGAATTATGCAAGTATGCAAACAAAATTTACCACAGATGAGTAGTAAATGAAGCTAAAGCACATCTTCAAATTTCGTGAAGATCGGTCCATAATTAGTCGTAGCTCCCATATAAGGCCCTCTTCCGAAAATCACTTAAAACAGCATAACTCTCTTAAAAATGTTGGTATCCAAATAATATTGAACACAAATATGTTTCGTCTATATACATATAATATGGCAGAAGTTTATGATGATCGGTCCATAATTAGTCGTAGCTCCGATATAAGGCCTACTTCCGAAAATCACTTTGAAGAGCATAAATTTCTTAAAAATGTTGGTAATCAAATAAAATTCGACAGAAATAAGTTTCTTATATACAGAAAGAATGACACCTAATTTTGTAATGGTCGGTCCATAATTAGTCGAAACTCCCACATAAGACCCTCTACGTAATTCACTTTAACTTCCATAAATCTTTTAAAAGTATTTTTATCAAGATAAAGTTTACCACATATAATACTTATATTCACAGACATCATGACACTAAATTTTTGGATGATCGGTCCACAATAGGTTATATCTCCCATATAACGCCCATTTCTGAAAAACTGTTTTATACATATACTTGGTGTAGGGTATTATATGGTCGGTCTTGACCGACTATACTTTCTTACTTGTTTTTAATTATTTTCTCGGATTTAACCGTATGAAGACTATGTTTGGAAACTTATTAATCCAACACAGGTTATTTATTATCTCATGCTCGCAGGTTACGACATTCATACTCGTTTAATGATTTTTATAGAACAATTTGGAGACAATTTAATATCTCTTCCACTGTCCATGCTGCAGCTTTTCGGTCTCTAAACACTCAGTGATAAAACATATTTATTTTATACATGCTGATGAATCAACCTATTCCGATCCATCAAAAACAATAAAACTATGTTTATTAGTAGAAACCTACCAGTACCAAGTATTTTCATGTTTATGTTGATTTAAAATAATAATCTTTTAAACTATTATTTCTAAAGTTTTGCAAATCTACCCTGTACCCAAAAATGTTAGAATATAATCCATTCGAACTAAGTCTACACATTTTCAAGTTGAAATTGAGAAATTCCAAATTTATCAGCCATGTTACAGAGTTTAATTCCGTTCGGAAGTGGAATTAATTCTGTATTTTGCTTCTATAGAAATAGTAAAACGAAACATTTTTTCGGAATTGCTAAAGCATCTTGTTACTGATTTTGTCAATACCAGGTGCTTTCTTAGAGTTTAAATCAATAATAAATAGCCTTTTCAATCTCTCGAATCTCAAAACGTAGGGGTACAGCTGGTCCTAAACGGTGTGTGGCTGGTGGCAAGCTTATTGATTAATTTAATGAATTTCGGGTAAATACTTTTTTCAAAAGATTAGCAAACTCTTTAGCCTCTTTCAGTGCTATATCTTGCCCAACCACCACTTATTGCGGAGTTGCGTCTACACTTTTTAAATATTTATTTAGTGATTCAATTTTCCGATATTCCAGGAGCTCTTTAAGTCTTTTTATGCAATCTTTTAGCTTAGATTTGAGTTGGGGCGATCTGTGCAATTCTTTTTTTTCCATTTAAGAGCCGTTCGACATCTGCAGAATAAATTCTGTCTAGTTAGTCGGGAAGTTTGGGCAGCAAGTTGGCCAGACAGTTTAAACTGATAAGAGAGTAATTGATATTTTCTGGTGTTTTTAGCGGTATGTTTTCAGAACAATGTGTAGAGAGGTATTTTCTATATTTAACCCCCTTTATACTTTTGCCTGTTATCGCTAAATTACTAGTCGGAAATACACTTTCTCGGGGGCTCGATATAGTAACAATTGAGGGTGAGTGATCTGATGATAATTTTAACGAAGATTCGACATGGATTACTTCTCTCAGGATATTTTGTATTACTCTAAAATAAATAGCATCTGGTATCTTCTGTGGATCAGTAAGTAGGGTTTCCGCTCGAAATCAAATTCAATCCCATTTTAGAAATTATATTAGAAATTATATAGTCCTGATCGTCCTGAATGTGTGCTTAGCGTTATAGTCGCCAGCTGTCAGAAAACAGGGGCGTAGTGATTTAAAAAAATTGTTGTATTGACTTTTCGTTATTTGAAATGTAGGGAGTGAATATATACAACGATACAGATCGTTGTGGCTTGAAGATAATCTTCACAAAGATCACTCATTAAGTAGTGTTTAATTCGAGTTTTTATTAAAATTGTTGTGCCTCCACATGCTCTGCCTCTAGGGTCCTTAATATCATACATGAGATTCCCATTTATGCCAATAAACTATTAAATTATTATTAAGTTACAAATATAATAACCTTTTTTTTTCTCAATTATATTTCTCATTATCAATTTGTTATTTCTCAATATCAATTTGCTTTTCTGAATTTAAATTTTTTTCTCAATACCCTACACCACCATAGTGGGAGGGTTATATTGGATTTGTGCATATGTTTGTAACGCCCAGAAATATTGGTCCAACACCCACTAATACCGATTGACTCAGAATCACTTTCTGAGTCGATTTAACCGTTTCCGTCCGTCCGTCCGTCTGGCTGGCTGTCTGTCCATGTAAAGCTTATGCGCAGAGTACAGGTCGCAATTTTGAAGATATTTTGATAAAATTTGGTAAGTGATATTTTTTCGGCCCAAGGACGGATTGGATTGAAAATGGTGGAAACGTCCATTATTTCACCTGACCCCCATACAAAAGTCCTCCCGAAATTGGGGTTTACCGATTATAAATGTTTGAATTATGCAAGCAACCAAACAAATTTCATCACAAACGAGTGGTAAATGAAGCCAAATCACATCTACAAATTTTGTGCACATCGGTCCATAATTAGTCGTAGCTCTCATATAAGGCCCACTTCCGAAAATCACTTTAAAGAGCATAACTCTCTTAAAAATATTTTTATCCAAATAATATTGAACGCAAATATATTTCATATGTACACAAACGATACGATACAATTTTATTGTGATCGGTCCATAATTAGTCGTAGCTCCCATAAATGGCCCACTTCCGGAATCACTTTAACGATCATAAATTTCTTAAAAATGTTGGTAATCAAATAAAATTCGATACAAATAATATACAGAAATGATGACACATAATTTTATAATCCCATACAAGACCCTCCCCGTAATCAACTTTAACCTCCATAAATCTTTTAAAATATTTATATCGAGATAAAGTTTAACATATACAATATTTGTATTTACAGAAATCATGACACTAAATTTTTGGATGATCGGTCCATAATAGGTCATATCTCTCATATAGCGCACATTTCTGAAAAAAACCGTTTTATACATATACTGGGTGTAGTAGGGTATTATATGGTCGGGCTTGACCGACTATACTTTCTTACTTGTTATGAATACGGCTGTTAATGTTTAAACCAGGGCTGCCAGAAATTTTCAGCAAAAAATCTTAATTTCGCCAAAAAAAAGTCTTATTTTTGAGGAAAAAATCTTATTTTTGGAAATAAGTAGTTTTTTTTTATTATAAATAATAAAATATTTAACCCTAACGAAAAAAATAACAACAAAAATTAATTTTCTTATACTAAATTGTACATTTTTTGAGATCGATTAGTTTAAAAATTTTTCAAATGGGAACAAGGAAGATTTTTTTAATTGAACCTAACCTTCGTCTAGACAAAACAAAAAATCTTTTTTTTTGGGAAAAAATCTTAAAATCTTTTTTCGGTTAAAAAATCTTAAAAAATAAGGTAAAATCTTACTTCTGGCAGCGCTGGTTTAAACTTTTCTAAGACGTTTATTAATTTTGTATTTAGTCATAATGTTTTAAAAATAAAATAGACTTTGGTTTGTTACAAAAATTTATTAAATTAATATACATAAATAGTAAATAAATCAAATTTTTGATTTAACTAATAACTATAACGTAATGTGTCGGCCGTCAAATTGCATATCAAGACAATTGATAAAATTATGCCTAAAGTCTAAAAGTAGAAAATAAATAGAAATTTAGTTACAAAATTTAGTTTTATTTTTGCACACGTCCTCGTATACAATAAGTTTCTTTTTCACTCGCCTCTAGTCCAATCAATGAAATGTGCGCTAATTTCTCCATGCGGTAGATACTCAAATATGCCCTTGACACCGCCTGTATGCAACCCTCGTCATGGGGATAGAAAGATTTTTTATTATTTTCGAAATTATAACAACTGTCTGGGACTTTCATGTAATTATTGGTGTAATCAATGTAACCATGTTTGCCACAACACACGTACTGTAACGAAAATAAAGTTTCTACAGAATACATGCAGTTCAATAACTCTAAGACCACTTACTGTTTCCTGCATTGGATTCATTTTTCCACGCTCTACTACTTCTTCCACCCACGTATAGCTGACTAAAACCTCGGTTGTTGTCCGCACTCGAAGTTCATCGTAGCGCCATAATTTCCAAATATGACCAGCTATCAGTGCAAATAATATTGTAATAAACTGAATGAAATAATTGTTAATAAATTAGTAAACTAATTTCTTAATAGTTATATCATGAAGTTAAAATTGAACTTACAAATATTAACACTTTTACCGAACCATGTACCGCTCCACAGCAACCAATAAATGCCGATATTACTAAAACAGTTCCAATAACAATTTGTACAATTTTCTCCGTAAAATCTGGTGAGCCATAATCATATTTTTGCAACTCAAATACGCTCTCGACTACACCCAAAATACCAAATACCTGAAAAAGATTTAGTTTTAGTTCAATATTATTAATTTTTAATGTTTAAAATTATTTGTCCAAAGTTTTACACAAAACTAGCATTGATTATCATGGAGGCCCTTTACACGATGCAATTAATTGCATGCAATTTTTTCCATTCTCTTTTAAAATTGCTACGTAAAATGTTGTGCACTTATACCATGGTGTAACTATACAAGGAGAGTGTAAATCAGCAACAAATACAACACAATACATTTTGTTTGTGTAAAATAATTTTTGGCATAAGTGAATTGTAAACATAGTCAGTCAGCTGTGCTACTGCACTCACCTTGTATAGTTACACCATGACTTATACAATGCAATTTTACGTGCAACAAATCATGAATTTTTTTGACGTTTAATTACACATTACTCTTTAGTTTTTCATTCGCAACAAAGAAAACAAAATTTCAAAATATATGTAAATATAATATACAAAAAATATACATATGAACATATGTATGTATATAATATAATATACATAAATACAATAACAAAAATTTAAAAAAATATAAAAAATGGAAGATTTTAATATAGAAGAAGTAATTGAAAATGTTCTTGCGCATTAATTTTTATAACGCACACTTCAAAGTCAGAATAAGAATAAAACAAAATAAGTTAAACACAAATGATGGTAAAAGGAAATGTCAAAAAACTGCATGACAAACGAAAGTCGTGCAACTTTATCTACCCCTCTTGCTTTTCTACCCTGTTCGCCAACAAACATCAATTGCCGTATAAAGGGCCTCATAAGCTTACTCTTAATAGCAAGAATTTGAAAATATTTGCTATTTAATAAAGTCCGAAAACTTATTTCATGTCCTAATCTTATTAATATAGCTATATGAAAATTAAATGGGAAGTTAGTAAAAGTTTACCGGTAGTTTTAAAATGTTTGCCAAACAAGTAGAGATTTTCGAATTTTTTTAACGTAGTTAAATTTTATAAGACACTCTGTATATACAACCTACTATGAATGAAATTTTAAATATTTCTTATACATTTTCGTTTATGTGTAAATTATTAAATTTCATATAATAAACTTAAATGTAAAAAACAAAATTAAAAAAAAAATAAATAAAAACAATTTTTAAAATTTTTAAAAACAATAATTAATTCGGCAGAAACCTGTTTTTAAAACTAAATAAAACGTGATCCATTTCGAGGTTCTCCACTTTTTTAAAGAAAGAAAAAAAACACAGAAAATTCAAATTTAAAGAACATTCTTTGGCAATTATTTTTTGAAGATTATGTTATCAAATTTGGCCGTTGCTACGTCACAGATGGTCTATCCGTTGAGTCCAATTTTCGATGACGATGTGGCCAAATACCGAATTGTTCTCTCAATAAATCCATAAATTGATCGTGGAGTCGTCTTGCTGAAATCAAATGCCGCCGAGATCACGAGCTTTAATTTCATGCATCAAATAGTCGGTTATCATGGCACGATAACGGTCGCCATTGACGAATCGACTCTCCACGGTCTTCGTGTTCACTCTCAGCTGTGACCTCTATATTTTCTTCACAGCGTGCTGGACGTGGTCTATTCGGTCGAATATTATCCAATAATGAATGCTGGTTTTCAAAATGCGTGATGGTGTTGCAAATAGTACACTCAGTAGGCCGATTATGTTGACCATAAGTTGAGCGAAGTGCAAGAAACACATTTCTCACAGAACGTGAATTTTGGTAATAAAGTTGAACGATTTGTAAACGTTGTTCAGGCGTAAGTCTTTCCATTATGAAATGTCAAACAATACTAAACAAAAATAACATGACAGCATGACACGACTCACACGTGATCTGTCAAAAAAGGCTATTGAAAAAAGTATCTCTTCTTGAATCACTCCATATACACTACCTATAATGAATAAACTTTTAAATATTTCTCAATTTGCTACCAAATATCTAAATTTGCAATTTTTCTTTTATGTGTAAATTATTGAATTTCATACACAGAAAAAAATAAAAATGAGTTTCAATTAAAATATTTGTGGAATCAATTAAAAATTTAACTGAAATCGGACCTGTAAACAAAATGATAGTATCAATTAAAAAAAATGTGAGATTTAATTGAAAATATCAGAAAAAGTAATTGAATCAATTAAAATTTTAATTGAAAATTATTTTAAAATCAATTAAAGGTTTAATTGAAATAAAAAACATGATTTTTTTTTCTGTGTATCATACATTTAAACTTATAGAAACTAAATTAAAAAATAAATAAATAAAAATAATTCAATTTATTCGGCAGAAAACTGCTGTTAAAACTATAAAAAATAATTATTACAAATATGTATGTATGTAAGTATAATATGACCAACATAAGAAAAAATTAATATTTTCAGAGTTTACCAGATTTAAGAGATCATAATTTGTGTACAATTTGTCAATAAAAGGTTTTTATTAGTTTGAAACGAAATTTTTTAACAATTGCATCTATGAAAACTGTACTTAAATATTTGTTTCAGATTGGTTTCGTATTCAGTTCATAAATATGAATTGTCCAGTGGTATTTATTAGACAATTTTATATAATACAATTTTTTTGGTTGTACAAAGCTAAAATCCAATTCTATATCTTTGAAGGATTTGAAAAAAGGTGCAAAAAAAGCACCAACACTCTTAAGTATTTTCGCTGTTATTCTTGAATATCCAAACCTATGTAACTTACTATTAAGTTTTGATCCCTTAAATAAATCTATAATTTAAAGCTTAAGCTCTTTATAATCCCAGAAGGTTGACTATCGAAAAAGTACTTTCCTAATAAATATGTTTCTGATTGCATAGAGCAACAACACAAATCTTAGAAACAAATAATGAATTAAAAAAAATTATATATATAACATTTTACGTTAGTTCATTATTTTTTACCCGTCGTTAAATCCAATCGGTTAAGTCTCTTGGGATTACCGTTTTTCCCCTTTTTATCCCGACCTGGTTCAAGTTTAAAAAAAAGATTTATCCTGTTGACGTTGTCAAGCATAGATATATTCACCTTTCAAATTTCAATAAAATCGGTTCAGCCGTTTGGCATTACCGGTTTCCCCTTTTTGTCCCGACCTGGTCCAAGTCTTTAAAAATAATATAGCCAATTGACGCTTCCCAGCATAGATCTATCTACGTTTTGAGTTTCATTAAAATCGCTTCAGCTGTTTAGGCGTGATTGCGGAACAAACAAACTTAAAAAGACATTTACTATATAATATACTTGCTGAACCCGGTGTGCTTCGCTACCCCCTTTGGGGTAAAGCCGTTAATAAACATTGTAAAAAAGTAGGTGCAGAAGTGTGAATGGTCGAAAAATATCATCATGTAATAAGTTTTCCTGAGTTAACGTTGCACGCTGTGAAAATTTAAATTTAATTTAACAGATCCAGCCTCCAATATATCGTAAACAATGGGGCGTGCTCCTCCCACTTTTCTTTTCGTGCGTATTTCTATTCATGTCAATACCATATATAGCAAAATCTGAAGCTGTTGGTCAAAAAAATGGCCAAGATATGACGATTTTAAATTTTGGGTTATATGGGCGGGGCCACGACCCTTTGTCCACTCACAACTATGTACCAAATATCATCGACGTAGGTCAAAAAAATGCCCAAAATATGGCGACTTAATATTTTTGGTTATATGAACGGTGCCAGGCCCCTTTGTCAACTCAGAATTTATTATTATCATGTAATAAGTATTCCTGAGTTAAAGTTGCACGCTGTGAAAATTTAAATTTAATTTAACAGATCCAGCCTTTAATATATCATAAACAATGGGGCGTGCTCCTCCCACTTTTCTTTTCGTGCGTATTTCTATTCATGTCAATACCATATATAGCAAAATCTGACGCTGTTGGTCAAAAAAATGCCCAAGATATGACGATTTTAAATTTTGGGTTATATGGGCGGGGCCACGACCCTTTTTCCACTCACAACTATGTACCAAATATCATCGACGTAGGTCAAAAAAATACCCAAAATATGGCGACTTAATATTTTTGGTTATATGAACGGTGCCAGGCCCCTTTGTCAACTCATAACTTTATATAGTCAAGAATTTATTATTTCGTAAGAATATTACTTGCCTTGAAGAGTTAGAATTAAAACGTGTGAAAGCGGACTAACTCCTTTAAATCTACATATTTATTTGAAGTAAAATTTTTTGATTTTATAATTATGACCTTTTTCATAAAGTATTTCTTTAATATATAATTAGTAATACATAAAGTGGCGAATAAAGCTACGAAATAATGAATTCTGGAAGTTACTAAAATTGAGAATGTAAGTAAAGTTTTTGCTGTGTATAAAACATAACATGGCAATAGTTTATACATAAATTTACAAACGGCATGGATTTGTAAAATTTAAGATTTACGATTTGTAAGCAATATTTATGTAAATTTTTCCCTTAATGTACCTACATACTATGAGTCTCAAAAGTGAGTAAACACAACAAATTATTTGATTTTTTTAAGATTCTGAAAATCCTAAAATCTATCCATCGATTGAAATTTAAAAGTTTCGTTTGGTGGATATTTGGTCGAATAATAGATTCGGTTATGAAAAAAAAAATTAAGTTGAACTATAATGCTTTTCATAATCTTAAAAAAATCAAAAAATTCACTGGTGCTTACACACTTTTGAAGCTGTGTATATGTTTCTATAGCTCCGGCATTTTAAACCCATTTTATATGATGTAAATATTAAAGAAAATATAACTTAATGAAAATTCCCAGAGCTGAGGTGTTTTTGAATTTGATTATAGAAATACATTCTTCATAGCGATGTTTTTTTTCGTAGTGGATTATTTATATTTTAGGAGTTACAGCCATCCCTAAATACCGACGGAAAGCGGAACGTATTTTTACGATGAGCATTAGCGCTGATACCCCATCCCTAAACAAAAGCGGCAACGTTATGTCAAAACAATAAAAACAGGGTTATCAAACAAATAAATAAAACGACCCTGTTTATTGTAACTGCTGGACATTGGTTGTCACTGTGAAACGCCTTGTCAAAATCGGATTTTCCAATAGCAAAGCGTTGCCGCCGCGTTGTTTCGGTATGCTCCATACAAAATGTATGAGCGGTCGGTATTTAGGGATGGCTGTTACATTACATTTGACCCAAGGCATTACTTCACCGCTATCAGATTGGACTACATCTATTTTTGTACTATCATTTTAGTGTGTGTTGAAAGCGTATACAATAATCCTACCGAATTTTGTTAAATTTAGGCCAGTTAAAAATATTAATTGTAAATTTTGGGATTTGTTTTTGGTGTAATTTGATCCGATTATATATTTAGTTGAATTTAGAGAACTAGTTTAGGTGTGAGAGCACCTAAAATCTATATATTCACAACAATCGATTACTTTTTGAATTATTGCTTTTACTCAACATGAATATGATTTTTTTTTTCAACACATCACAATCTTTGAGTTTTGAAATACATAATTGTGAAGATTTTTTAAATGAAAATAACTTTATAGTATTTGTTTTATAAAGAGATTTGTTTTATAAGACTTTTAATTGGTGTAATTCATTTTGTATATTCTTTGTAATTATTTCTATAGACATGAATACATATTTTTTGTTTTTATTGCAACATTTTTCTTTTTATTTTCTATACAATTCATTGAATTTAGTCACTATTTCACATCTCATTAACACTCACCACACATGATGTATTGAAAATAATAATAAGCCATTGTAAGCAGGAACGACACGATGCCATTTTTTAGGTTTTAATTCAAAATATTAAAGTTTTCTTGTGTTTTTAAACTATTTCATGTGTATAGTGTTTTGTTTTTCTTTTGGAATTATTTTTTATTAGTTTTTATATACATATCTAGGTACATATTTATATTTGTTTGTATGTATTTGTTTAATTTTTAATGTAGATACGTATGTATGTATATGTTAAAGTTTGTTAAATGTTTACAATTTTTGAAAATAAATACAATTTCGCTAAAAACACGTCCAAACTGTGAACGACTAAAATTCCAAATGGAACATTTCACCAAAATACAACAAACACAAACATTAAAATACAGGGTTGTCGAATTTTCTAAAATCCAAAACTGAAAAAATCGCCAATTTTTTTTTTTTTTGTTAAACTTTTGCTATGAAACGATAAACCTAGATAGAGTTTTAATGAAAAAATTTTCGGGAATTTGCGTGCAAATTGTTGACGTTAAAAAGCATTTTGTGAGACCCTAAATTATTATTCTTCTTATAAGTATATAAATTGTCGCTTTATATCGGTAGTTTCTGAACCGATTTGAATTACGTCAAATATATTCTACCAAACTGACAGTTCTTTAAAGCATATTCCACTAAAACATATATTATTTTTCAACTTACATACAATAATATCTATAACTTTGAAAAAGGTACACGCCTACTCGTACATACATATGTATTTCAACAGACAAGCGGACATTGTCTATAACGTTTCAGCCATATATGTTTAAGAATACAGAACATACATATACATATACTTAATGGGGTCACAAATAATATTTTCCGAATATTTAAATTTAATGTAATAAATATGTGATATCTTGGTTACCGTTTTTTTTTAAATAATAATTAATGCCGTAAGTGCTAAAATAGCGTTACCAAATTAATCAAAATTTTCATTACCCACACCGTTTCGAACCGGTAGTCGACATACATATAAATATGTAAATTGATCAGTGAAAATTGGTTACCAAAATCGAAATGTATCGCAATATAAAAAATGTCTTCACTCATAACCAAACACATTTAAAATCACCAAATTTGGCTAGAAATTGCCACATCTGACTGCCCTGTTTACCGACAGCAAAATTTAAATAAAAAATAACTAATAGTTTAAACATTTTGAGGTGAATAATTTTGCGCTCTCTGGTGTTTTTGTTTGTTATTTAATTGTTGATGTTGTTGCTGTTTGTGTTTGTGGGACGATTAATTATGCCAAGATTTTCCAAAAATAAGAGTATGGTTGTATTTGTATGTGGGTGTGTAACTAACGTATGGAAATTGATGTGTGTTTTTGGACGAAAGAGTGTTTTCCTTCATATGAATGATTTTATTTTGAACAAAAAAAAAAAAAAAAAATGTTTTTAATTGTAGAAAAACAATCCACAAAAATGTTCGAGTTATTTGTTTACTATTCGATTGTAGTTCAGAAAAACGTACAACATACATATGTATGTACGTCTGTATATAGAAATGTATTTCAATTTGAGGCATGTGTATGATGTAGAGTTTCCAATAGTATTCTCCACCACCACAAGTCGTAAATGTGGGTATATATAGGTTTGTCATTCCGTGTGTAACATTGAGAAATATTCATGTGAGACCCAACAATGTATATATGTATATATGTATATTCATGACCCTTTGGAATTCTAAGTCGATTAATCTATGTCCGTCTGTCTGTGTAAAACACTCTCATGTTTAAAATACGCAACCAAAATCAGCAAAGTTTACAAAAAACCTGTTTATAATTCTCTTAAGAAGCTTGGTATTGAAAATCAGCAAAATCGGTAATGTAGAACAAGAGTTGTAGACCCAAACGTGTGACAACCTCCATCAAATTATGATATTTTTCATCAGTTTTTTTTTTTGCTATTTTGTTTAAATATATTACAGATAATACCATGAATATTTTGAACATTTTGTATACGTTATTTCTATGATAAAAGGATAAACAGTGATCAAAATAAAAAGAATCGATCCATGATTTCACATAGCCACCACACAAATTTCTTTTCAAAATATGGCTCAATGATACATAAATTCCTATAAAATAGCAATATCAATTGAAAATTTAGCAAAATTAAACTTCTTCAAGAAAAAGAATCGCAAAACGAATTTTGTTTAGTTCGGTTTATCTTTGACCAAAGAATCCAAAGAATTCCAAAATTCAATTAAATACGTATAAATCTAATATAAAAACTATAATATATATATAAGGATCAAATTCGACAAAAATAATATTTATGGTATATGAAATGCTGTACTGAATTTTATGATGGTCGGCTCATAATTTTTCATAGCTCCCCTATAAGGATAACATTCAAAAAATATATTAATCTTTATATATAGCGTGATCCATTGCGTGGTCCCCTACTTTTTTAAAGAAAACAAGTAAAAGTGCAATATTCGGCTGTGCCGAATCTTAAATACCCTCTACCTAAACGTACTAAGAAATAATAAAACTACACTGGTACACAGGACTAGAATATCCTTATTCTGTGTTTTCTATTCAGCCTTAGTGCAAATTTTATAAGTATTTGATATTCTATTGATTGAAAGACAATTTTACGACCAACATAATTTATGTTAAATAATTTGAAATTTTATCTAATTTCGACCATTTATAATTGATGTAATACCGATTCTTACTGTAATTTACAGAGTTTGTTTGATTTTCATAACAATCTTGATTGTAATTTAACAATTTATAAAATTAAAAGAACATTTCTCCATATTCACAACAAGTTAAGAAACAGAGTATAAAAAAGGATAAGATGTAAGATGAGGCTTTTTTGTTTGAATTTGATCTCAATAACATTATTTACAAACGATTTATGAGTGGCATAGAAGAAATGGACCAATTATGGACCGATGGCTTCTAAATCCACTATCCACTAATGTGATTTCTATGTATTTTAGGATTATATTGGTTGAATTTCATCTCAATAGCGTTATTTACAAGAGTTGTATGGTTGGTTGTTATGCTCGGAAGTGGACTTAATTCAGGAGCTATTATTGACTGACAGCTACAAAATCCAGTAGCATAATTGCCGTATAGCCGATATTAGAATTACTGATCTAAATAAAAGTTGGTTCGATATCGATGTTTATTAGACATTTTTGTGGGTTTATGTATTTGTTTTTCGGAAATGACTCTTATATGGCAGCTATAACGAATTATAGGCTGATCTTCTTAAATTTTGGAACAGTTATTTTCATGTATATGAGGATATTTCGCGTCGAATTTCAACATAATAACGGTATATTTAAGATATATATTAGTATTAACGTGGATTTCGGAGGTGGACCTTATATGGGGGACATAGTCAAATATGGACCGATATTCTCAAAATCCTTCAGTTTTATTTAGGCATTTATATAAATGATCCTTGTTAAATTTTGGATTGGTACCCTTATTTATAAGAGATTTATGAGTATTAAAGTGATTTTCGGAAGAGGGCTTTATATGGGGCATACGGTTAAAAATAGACCGAAATTCACAAAATTTTGTGGGATGATTTTTGTATATATGTAAATGATGATATTTATATCTGTGTTATACGTATTTAAGTGAATTTTTGAAAGTGGAGTTTATATGGGGTCTATGGTCAAACATGGACCGAACTAAAAAAATGCTGAATTTTGTCTTGATATTCCAATTTTATAGGCATTTATGTATAATTGAGCAATATTTCGGGAAGATTTTTGGGGGCTATGAGAAATCATGGACCAATTCATTTTATTTTCCGCACATTTTCGTCTTTTATCGTAAAAACAACGTATAGAATATTTCAAAATATTGAAATAAAGTGAACAAAAAATATAAAATTTTTATGGAGGTTGTCTAACATATTGGGCCATAACTCTGGTTGGCCAAAACCGATTTTGCTGATTTTTGATATGAAAGTTACCCGAAAATAAGAAATATTTTTCTGGAAATTTCGTTTAGGTAAGTTGTATAGTTTGGACGTGAGAGTGTTTTACACAGACGGACAGACAGACGGACATTGCTCAATCGACTTAGAATTTCATAAGGATCAAGAAAATATATACTTTGTTGGGTCTCAGATGAATATTAAAAAAGTTTCACACGGAATGACAAACGTCTTGGTGGTGGAGGGTATAAAAATAATCGCCAAATACCGTCACTTTTAGTAACATCGATTTTAATTTCAAAAGTCACTCATACAAATGGTCAATAAGACAAAAAATTGGGTATACTTTTAGGCTTTCGGGAATTAACCCCTTGGCCCACGATGTCGAACGATAACGTTCGCTTAGATAAGACTTAAGACACAAACTTGATTGAGTAAAAAAATAGATACGATCAAAAGTTTGTGTCTTAAGTCTTATCTAAGCGAACGTTATCGTTCGACATCGTGGGCCAGGCGGTAAATCTTGAAACGATTTCGACAGCTCAATTCCAAAACATGCTAAGTCGAAAAAGTAAGTTTTGCAGGAAAAGCTACTAAAGTTTACAGGCGATATCTAAAAAACCATATGAGGTAGAACTTTGTTGTTTATAATTATTGATTGGACTAGCCAATCACAACCAAAATTTGACAGAATTTAAGTTCAAAAAAATTTAAATTCAAAAACGCAAAAAAATTAAAAACATGCTAAGTCGACATAGCATGGTTTGGAATTGAACTGTCGATTTATTAGTGAAACAAGGTACAGGAACTTCTAACGACGGTAACACGTCAAGGTTTTTTTTTAAACCCACAAATTGTTGCCGATATTACTGGCGTCAGTAAAGAACTTATCGATCGATTCAGGATAATTCTACAAATAATTACATGTGGCGAAAAATTGATAGTGACAAATTTAAATTATATGCGTCGGACATTGCGAAACTGTTCGTACAAAAATATAGTTGGTTTTATATGCCTGTTGCTGTGCACAAAGTACTAATGCATGGGAAGGATATAATGGATGTTGCCGTATTAGCAATAGGAATGCTTTCAGAAGAAGCCGCGAAGAAGCCAGAAACAAAGTTTACAGGAAGTATCGATTAAAACATTGTATATTAGGATTTTTATCAAGTTAAAAGGTATAAATAACCTCATTTGGCGTCTCAATATTGGCAACACCATTTTTTTTTCATTAAAAAGCATTAAAAAGGGTTCATAACTGTATTTTATATCAATTTGTTTCAATGACTTAGATGTTACACACTTTAACTTGGCATACTTGACTAGAAAAGCGGCATGCATTTGTGCGATATTTTCGGTGTATTTGAAGGTTAATATCTTTTGCAGATGGTTGTTGGGGAGGGGGTATTCTCTTCTTTTGTATGGAGATAACACAACATGTTAAACTTTTGAATAAAAATTAACATTTTTTAACTTATATGAAACTTTCATATGATTCTAGACAGGGAAGAAAAACACCTAAAATCTACAACTTTCAATGGGTATAAAATCTAACGTAGGCGTGGCACCCCAATATGTTTAAATTTTTTTCATAAGGAGAACTCAATTAAGAAGTGTCCCGAATTTCAAGTCCCTAGGTCCATAAATAAAAATTTTGGCAAGTGCAGTTATATGGGAGGTGGGTGTCGCAGTGGGCGGTTTTTCAAGATTTTTTCAAAATTTCTTAATTTAGCGGAGAGAAGTATTTCTGCAAAATTTCATTGCTATTCTATTTTTTTGTTCAAGATATGTATGGGGCGGTGCCACTGTGCGGCGCTATGGTGGAGCATCCATTGTGGAAGAAGGACTTTTTTAAGAACATTAATCCACATTTCAAGACTCCAACTAGAAATGCGATTTCCTCTACATATTTGGATAAAATTTATAACGAGATGAGTATGGACATAACTCTGCAACTAAAAGCAGCAAATTTTTTACATACTCATATTCAATGTGATGGATGGAGTAACATTCGAAATGAAGGTGTTGTAAACTTTCTCATATCAAAGCCAGAGACTGTATTTGTGAAAAGTCTGTCAACCAATCGGCATACTGCTAACTATTTATCACAGGAAATTATTAAAATCATGAAGGAATACGATGAAAAAAAGTTGTTTGTGTTAATTGGTGACAATGCTGCAAATATGCAAAAGGCGTTCAAAATAGTAAAAGAAGCCTACCCGAATGTTGTGCCTATGGGTTGTGTAGCACATAGTCTTCATTTAATTTGTCAGGATTTTTTAAAATGCGATGATACCTTACAGAAGAATTTCTTATACTTGTATGTTGTAAATATAATCAAAACAATTAAAAACAATCAAGTTCTAACAGCAACTTTAGCTAAAATTATGAAAGAAAAAGTAATCGGCGAACAATTAAAACTGCCAGCAAAAACAAGTTGGGGAAGTTACTTCTATTCAATGCAGAGTGTAATAAAAACTAAAGCATGCCTTCCCGATATAAAATCACAGCTACTTAGCGAAATTTTTTGGGAGCAATTACATTTAAGCTCAGACATATTTGGTTGTATTACAGAATGGATTTGTAAGCTCGAATCAAATGAATTTAATATACACAGGGTATATATCGCGTTTAATGAAATTAAAAGTAAGCTTGAATTAGAGTTTGCTTCCATTATGATACTGAATGATGCCGAAAAAACTGAGCTATCAACCATATTCAATACACGATTTAAAAACCCGTAAAACCGATACATTTAGCTGTGAATTTGCTAGATCCTAAGACACAAGGAAGTGATCTTGATCCGTGTGAGGAAGTAGATGCACTGGATTCATTCACACAATGTCACAGGCGCTGAACATAAATGTAATGCCAGATTTTGCCAATTCCAAGGCCAAAAATGATTTCTGGGCAAAAAGTTTTGCTGGAGCTGTTTGGATGAGATTTCTCCAGTAACTTGGTAGAAAGGAATTTGTGGAAGCACGCAATTAAGCAAATTGGCTGTAGGAATGTTAACAGCTCCTGAACGTTCCTTTAGTACCCACAGCTTCATTCACTCAAAGGAAAGGAAACTGAATCATTTAACAACACAAAGAGCAGGAAAAATAACATATATTTACTTATGTATGTAATTCGTGCAACTGGAACTTGCTGTTTAAAAATAGTTTACCACCTTCAGCAGAAAGCACGCACTCCACACAATTTGAAAATGCCATGAATTATTCACTAGAAAGTACTCAAGACGATATCCCTTCAACTTCAACAGGAATCACGCACTCTACTCGATATGAGTTTTTATCAGATACGGACAGCGACAGCGATTATGACTAAATTTATGAATTATTTCATGTGTTATTAAAAAATCTAATTCATAATAAAGAATTAAATTCATTTAATTTATTTAAATCTTTTTTTATTTTGATTTATACCCACATTTTGGATAAATACCCGGGTGCTTGGGTAAATACCTGAGTATTTACATTTAAATACCCAATTTACCATTTGGTATTTACCTTTGTCCCATCACTAGTTATACCGCTTTTTAAAAAATAAATAAATATGTAAATTGGCAATTCTAGGTTTTATATAAAAATATTTATTTCATTTATTATTTCTTAAGGCCAAAATTAGTTTTTTAATGAAATTTTTCTTATTTTTATTATAATCTACACATCCGTAGTGGGCGTAGTGTATTGAGTTTGTGTATTGATGCCGATCGACTCAGAATCACATTGCCGAAAATTGCTATAACGATCATAAATGTCTTTAAAATGTTGGTATTCAAATAAAATTCAACATACATATGTATGTACAAATTATGCCACCTAATTTGATGATCATCGGCCCACAAGTAATCATAACTCCGATATAAGTCCCGCTTACTTCATTTAATTAAATTAAATTAATTTATATTTGTTTTAATCCTATTCACATTCAAGTGCTCTTCAGCGATTTTTGTGTTTTTCAGTAGCATATTTATTAAATATTCAGCTGTTGTTAAAAGTCATTCGTTTCTGCAAGTTTTATAACGTGGATTTTTTTATTATTTTCATACCGTATTTTTCTATATAAGGCAAAGAAAAACCCTGTATGAGAAGATTGATATCCTAAATAACGACATAAAGAATTAAGTATAATAAAATGGAGCTATTTTTATTATTTACTCGTACATACATATATGAGTTTTCTTACCAATTATGAGCAGTAAACGGGTAATTTTTAAAATATTTTTACTTGTTAGGAAATCAGATTGTATAGATAGTATTAAAAATATAATATAGTCTGTGATAATAAGACAATTAAGGACAATCCAAGGAAGGAACATCAAGTGAATCCTCTGAAAATAAATTAAAACGTTAAATTATGCTAATCAAATCTTGTGAATATTATTACTTTTTTTATACCCAGCATCAATATGTAATCGAAAAATGTAATGATTACATATGAAGTTAATTTTACAGTAATTATAGTTGAAGCCTTATCCGGGAAAAACCTTACATAAATTCCTGAAATTAAATAATTTGTATGACTAATACATTTTATTTTTATTTCGTAAAAGTATAATTTTGAATTTTTATTACATATGTACATACATACATATTTACATCAGAGAAACATATGTATGTACATATGTAAATTTTATTTTCAGTGTGTAAATGGAATCAAATATGTACATTAGGGTGGCCCAAAATAAACTTGCGGATGTTCCCGACTAATAAGAAAATTTGATTAATTTTAAGACTACGTTTCTCATTTTTTTTGTCCTGGGGTCAATATTTGGTGAGCTGAATCAAAGGATAAAAAGGTCCTTTTAGAGGTTTTTGGATTTTTTTTCACATTTCTTCCACTGCTCTTCATTCATATTCTTCTTTTCGTGCGCATGGTCTGTGACCGACTGACTATATTTTTCATCAATCAAAAATATCAGCGAAAGAATTGTTTTATTATCTTTTACAAGGATAGTAAACGAATATCAAAAGCAATGAAACAGATTTACATGGCAACAAAACACAAATAGGTAGCGTACCGATCACAATTATTGGCACCCATAAGGCATTTTCGACTTGTTTCATGGGGGATATACCGTCTGGTTTTATGAGAGCCTATCTTGTGTTACTTTTGTTTAATTTTTTGATATGTTTTCTATTAGATACAGTTTTTGACATAATGATATAAACTCTGTGCAATTTTAAGTAATTAAAATAAAAATAACCTTTAAAAAAATATAGTTATTGGCACTCAAGTACAACGATTGGCACATTAAATTATATAGTAATTGGCACTTGACTACAATTATTGGCCCTTTAAAAACTATAATTCTTGGCACATTACCATAATTATTAACACCCCTTAAAGTTGAATTATTGGCACCATGGTAACTCAAAAAACTTAAAAAACCTAACTAGTTAGCTAGATAGAGGATTGTGATAATTCTTTCTCTGTTTAACAAGAGAAATAAGGAAACCAAATTTTATTTACGCATTAATTCATATTATATAAAAAATATATATATTTTTAGCTCCCTTTGCTGCTAGTACACTTTTAGCCTTAGGACATAGCATGAAGTTGGTTTCATCTCCATTAAAAATTCTGGTAGGGTTGGATAGTATAGCAAAGTAGTTGTTTTCAACCAAGTAGTTTTCTATCTTGTCAAGCCAGCCAAAAATGTCAGAAGCAGCTACATTGGCGCTGGCGGATGAGACGGCATCGGTGGCTCTAAAGGCTAATGTTGGATGCCGCTTTAAAAATGAAGTAAACCATCCTTTGCCCGGCAAATTTTCTTCCCCAAAAGGGTGTTGCCGCGTATTTACATCGAGAAAGTCTTTACCGGCATGGGAAAACCTTTCCGCTGAGACACTTTCACCCAATCGACAATGGCTTCTTCTTCTGCTTCTGTTAAAATGGTTGGTGCAGCTGGTCGAATTTTAGAAAATTTAGGGCCTAAACGAAATTGTAGCGTGGACCGTGGTATCCCATAAGTTTTTGATGCAGCTTTTTTTGAAATTTTTCCATCCTTAATTTCGGACAGAGCTTTCTGGAGAAGACTTTCTTCATATAAATTGTTTTTTTAGGCATTTAAAAAATTCTGAAAATACACAAAATTCAGTTATTATCACTCAAAAAAGGCACAATTAGTGGCAGTGCCAATTATTGTAGTAATTACAAATTCAGTTTTTTGGAACCTTTTGTTGGCACTGATGTTTTATTACAATACTTTGGAAATACTGTGTTTATTAAGGTAAAACTAGATTATTTAATGTTTAAGTATGTCAATAAATCAAAAAGCTTAAGTAAAAAATCTATAAATACAAAAATAATGGTAGCAAACTTCTGCTCGCTATTGAAATCCACACTAAAAACAGAGCACAAACTTTCTTTCAAAACACCCTTCTTATTTGGAAGATTACAAGCAACTGAGCGTTTTAATGTTTTGCATCAGTTTAGAAAAAATGATTGAAAGTCCTGTTTCACACTCATCAGTTCTGACTGTCAAGTCAAGTATTTTTCAATGAGAAGGAAAAAGATAAAGGATAATTTCCTCTTTCCTTCTTATTGAAAAATAACTTGACTTGTTAGTCAGAACTGATGAGTGTGAAACAGGACTTTCCTGTTACAAATCAAAACACAAGACAGAAACGCAATAATTCGAAAACTGTTATTAAGCATGTCCCCCCATGCTTTTGTATGGAAACAGTCAGAGGGAGAAACAAAACACCATTCTGAATAAACAAAAAAACAAACATCAAATTTGAGAATTACGTTTTTTTGTTACATATTCCTCGCTGATCACTCTCACATTTTTGTTTTTTTTTTTGTCGTAATTCAGCTCTGGGTGGACAAAGAAGTCTCGCGTCATTGTCATTATCGCTTAAGGGTAGTCCTTTTTTCGCTGCCTTCGAGAGATTTGCGTCTCACTTTTGCATTGGTTAATGCTTGGCGTCATCTAACTGTATCGTATTACGGTTTTTCGAAGTTGTACATTAGTCACATGCTAATTTTTTTTTATTACAAGATTTAAACGTTCCAGCTTCCTATATCGACTTGGGACTTACATAAATCGATCGTGGGATAATCTGGCAATTTGAGGGATTAATTCTCCGCCAACCTCATTTATATTAAAACAAGTAAGAAAATATAGTCGGTCAAGCCCGACCATATAATACCCTACACCCACTATATGTATAAAACAGTTTTTCAGAAATGGGAGTTATATGGGAGATATAACCTATTGTGGACTGATCATCCAAAAATTTAGTGTCATGATGTCTGTGAATATAAGTATTACATGTGTTAAACTTTATCTCGATATAAATACTTTCAATAGATTTATGGAGCTTAAAGTAAATTACGGAGAGGGTCTTATATGGAATTTCGACTAATTATGGACCGCTCATAATAAAATTAGACCATATTATTTGCATACATATGAAATATATTTGTGTTAAATATTATTTGGATACCAACATTTTTGAGAGAGTTATGCTCTTTAAAGTGATTTTCGGAAGTGGGCCTTATTTGGGAGTTTCGACTAATTATAGACCGATAATAATAAAATTTTACCGTATTATTTGTATACATATAAAATATATTTGTGTTAAATATTATTTGGATACCAACATTTTTGAGAGTGTTATGCTCTTTAAAGTGATGTTCGGAAGTGGGCCTTATATGGGAGCTACGACTAATTATGGACCGATCATCATAAAATTAGACCATATTATTTGTAAACATAAGAAATATATTTGCGTTAAATATTATTTGGATACCAACATTTTTAAGAGAGTTATGCTCTTTAAAGTGATTTTCGGAATGGGCCTTATATGGGAGCTACGAGTAATTATGGACCGATCTGCACAAAATTTGGAGATGTGATTTGTCTTCATTTATCACTCATTTGTGAAGAAATTTGTTTGGATATTTGCATAACTCAAGCATTTATGATCAGTAAACCCCAATTTCGGGAGGGCTAGGTGTAATAATGGACCGATTTCCACCAGTTTCAATCCCATCCATCCTTGGGCCGAAAAAATATCACGTACCAAATTTGATCGAAATATTTTCAAAATTGGGACCTGTACTCTGCGCACAAGCTTTACATGGACAGCCAGCCAGCCAACCAGACGGACGGACGGACGGACGACGGACATCGTTAAATCGACTCAGAAAGTGATTCTAAGTCGATCGGTATACTTTAAGGTGGGCGTTGGACCAATATTTCTGGGCGTTACAAACATCAGCACAAATCCAATATACCCTTCCCACTATGGTGGTGTAGTGTATAAAAAATGAAATAGTAGTGTAAAGTGCGGGGACACAAAAATTGCGTTTTTTTTTAAATTAACCCATGTACATATGTGAATAAATGTTAGCGAGTAATCTTGGCAGTAATCAAATAAAACACGACCTTAGATTATCAAGGCTGTATTACAATTAACTAATCAAAAAAAAAAAAAGATCAGGAACAGAAATAACAGATTTTTAATTTGTGGTTTGTATGGGAGGTACGACGCCCCTTTGTACAATCCCGCCCATATTTGCAGCAGCACTTTTGTTCAAATGCCGTTATCAGGAGCAGAAATAATAGATTTTTAATTTGTGGTTTGTATGGGAGGTACCACGCCCCTTTGTCAAATTGGACCGAATTGTAAATCTAAACCACCCGGGGCGCCACCCACACACCGTTTAGAAGGAGTTCAGTCACAACACACGTACAGTAGAATTATATATGTATATAAAGATGTACATATGTACATATATTTAGCATAAGTTACTTTTTAGAAATAAATAGTTTTTATTATTAATAAGCCAATTTGTTTTAATATAAAACAAAAATCTCGAAAAATGCTGAGATCCCGAAAAAAATATTTATTTAAACGTACTTTGAACTGCATTGCATGATTTCTTTGTTTACTCGTATTTATTTATTGAATCTGCTTTATTTCTTTAGGCTATAATAATAAATAAAAACTGCATAAATACCGCTGTTTAAAATAAAGGATACAAAATTTACAAAAAATATTACCGTGTTTGTGTCATTTCAAGCAGTGTTTGGAACTTAAAGTCTTTGGATTGACGAAACAAGGTTTTAAATAAAATACATAAATAAAATATGTAATGTTTTGTAAACAAACATCTAAACGCATATGTTTTTCATCGGGTGTACCCCAAGGAAGTCATCTTGGTCCACTGCTATTTTCATTGTTTATAAATGACCTCCCTAATATCCTAATGTATGCTGACGATGTAAAAATATTTTTTTTTGTTTTAACGATTATACTGGCCATGATTTGCTTCAAACTGATCTTGATAACTTTTTCCGTTGGTGTGAATATAATATCATGGAGCTAAACCTAAAAAAATGTAAATACATGCCGTTTTATAGAAATAATTTCTTAGCGGTCAACTATTACCTCGGTAATCATTATTTGGATCTTGTCGAATCATTTATTGATCTTGGAATCTTACTTGACATAAAATTAAACTTCATACCTCATATAACTTTAACTGTAAACAAGGCTAGAGGTGTCCTTGCTTTTATAAAGCGGTGGGCTAAGGATTTTTGGGATCCATACATAACTAAACAACTGTACATATCGCTAGTTAGGACCATTCTGGAATATGGATCCATCATATGGGATCCTTATTATGAGATTTATAATGAACAAATTGAGTCCGTGCAAAAGCAATTTTTGCTTTTTTGTTTAACAAGTTTTCAATGGAATTACTCTAATTTACCAGATTGGCTTAAAGCAGATTGGCTTTAATTAAATTACCCACCTTGAAAAGTCGTCGTATTAAGTTAAATGTATGTTTTATGTTGAATATTGTAATTGTGAATATCTTTTAAAATTTGTAAAAATTAATGTTCCACGTCGTATTTCTCGATACTATAAGCCTTTGCATGTAAAATTCTGTAGTACAAAGTATGCTGATGCAGACCCATTTGTTAGAATATGTAGACAATTTAATGATTTATACCAATTTGTTGATTTTGATCTCAATTCTACTATTATTAAATGTAAAATTATTGCCTCAATTGTTAAGTTTCTTTTCTTTTTATTTTCATATTTCTAATCTAAGTAAAAATAATTGTCTTTTGTTAATAGTCTGTAAGGATTTATATTCATAGACGAAATAAATAAATATAGTAAAAAAAAACACACAAAAAGGAGACAACATGTAAAATAAATTGAAAAAGAAAAATGATAATTACAGCAAATTTCGAACCACCAGTACCACTGGTTAAAGATTGATGTTTGACTGTTGGCTAGCAGGCACCGCAGTGGTGCAGAGGTTAGAACGCAAAGAATTCTGATGAGAGAATGTGGTGATTCTCGAAACATGTAAATTCAACCCAGGTTCGATCCCCAGCTCAGCCAAGAAAATTATCAATAAAAATTTTAATAAACATTTTTTCATGTTGTAAAAACAATTCTTACCTTCAGTTAATTTAATGAAAATTAAATTTCATGAACTTCTAACTAAATAAATATATCAAAAAACACACACACATTTTTAAAAATTAAAAATATTTTTTATGCAACTCACCTTCAAATTCGTTTAGATATGTTAATATAAAGACCAACATTTGTTTGTTTTTCAATTCATATAATATTAAAATCACATAAGTGCTTATAAAAGTATCGAGATAAATGTGAAACGCGCATAAAATTACACCCCATTCGATAGAATTCATTTTAATAGACTTTTTTTCTTTGCGTGGAAACAATACTATTGTAAAATCATTGTCAATCTTATGCTTAAATACCAAACTTCTACTGTATTCTGACATACTTAAATACGTATTTCAATGGCAATTAACTAGCAGTTCAATATCGTGATTGGTTTCTTCTAAAGCTATTAACTACATACGGCTATATGGAGTAAATTAATTGAATGATGTATTGTTGGCGATACTAACACAGTGTTGTTAGTTCTGTGGGTTACATGAAAAATCGGTTATCTCGATATTTTTCAAGTTTGTTGTATAACTGTATAATTATACCCTACACCACCAACCATAGTGGGGAAGGTATATTAGATTTGTGCTAATGTTAGTAACGCCCAAAGCTGTCAGTACAGGTGGAAATTCTGAAGTTGTTTCGATAATACTTAGTATGTGATTTTTTTTTTTTGGCCCAAGAACAACTGTTTGAAATTTGTCCATTATTTTACCTAACCCAACATTTTTCCCTCAAAAACTATGTACTTCCAATATGTATATAAATGTCTAGTTTTTGCCACTAAAGTCTTAAGTCGACCTAAGTTAAACATTAACAAATGTTTTTTTTTTTAGAATACAGCACATAAGGTAATATAAGATTATTAAAAACAATATATATCTGTAGATCGAGTAATATAACAATTTATTATTGCTAAACAAATTTTTAATTGACATTCGTTGTACTTGCTACATATGTATGTATATACACTCTGTCAAATAACTATAGATCTTGTTATTTATGCTAACTTACAGAGGGGAGCACAAAATTTAAGGGAACGATAGTATTTTAAATACTTTCTTTTTCATTGTAGATTCTAAAATGTAGGATTGCCGAACACTGATGCCGACATACAACTCCAGACCATTATTGAGCCGCCGCCATATTTTACTGTCTTGGTAACATATTTATTACTAAAGCCTTCGTTCTTGGTTTGCAATATTTTTGGGCTGTTTTTGACTGCAAATATCTTAAACTTACTTTTATTGTGCATATTTAAGAATATTATTATTTTTCAAAAAAATTTGAGACTCGTTTATTTAAACGTTTAGTTGATCTTTAATATTTTGATGCAATGATCTTTTAATCATACTCGGGATTACAGGTCGTAACATTTTCAGCTTTTTTACAGCACTAGACTCTAGTGACTATAGCTTGGGTTTGCTACTGTAAAACTTGCAACTTTACAAAAACAAATTAAAACAAGTAAGAAAGTATAGTCGGTAAAGCCCGACCATAAAATACCCTACACCCTGTATACATAAGTAAAAAACTATTTTTCAGAAATGGGCTTTATAAGAGAGATATAACCTATTGTGGACCAATCATTCAAAAATTTAGTGTCATGATGTCTGTGAATATAAGTATTATATGTGTTAAACTTTATCTCGATATAAATACGTTTAAAAGGTTTACGGAGGTTAAAGTGAAATACGAAGAGGGTCTTATGTGGGAGTTTTGATTATTTATGAACTGACTATTATAAAATTAGGTGTCATCCTATTAGTACAAACTCATTTTTGTTGAATTTTATTCGGATACCAACATTTTTTAAAGAGTTATGCTCTTTTAAGTGATTTTCGGAAGTGGGCCTTATATGGGAGCTACGACTAATTATGGCCCAATTGTCATAAAATTCTACCATGTTATATGTATATGTACGAAACATATTTGCGCTTAATATTATTTAGATACCAACATTTTTGAGTGAGTTATGCTTCTTAAAGTGATTTTCGGAAGTAGGCCTTATATGGGAACTATGAGTAATTATGGACCGATCTGCACAAAATTTGTAGATGTGATTTGGCTTCATTTACCACTCATTTGTGGTGAAATTTGTTTGCATACTTGCATAATTTAAAGATTTATGATCGGTAAACCCCAATTTCGGGAGGACATTTGTATGGGGGCCAGGTGAAATAAAGGACCGATTTCCTACAGTTTCAATCCCATCCATCCTTGGGCCGAAGAAATATCACGTACCAAATTTTATCAATATATCTTCAAAATTGCGACCTGTACTCTGCGCACAAGCTTTACATGGACAGCCAGCCAACCAGACGGACGGACGGACGACGGACATCGTTAACTCGACTCAGAAAGTAATTCTGAGTCGATAGGTATACTTTAAGGTGAGTGTTGGACGAATATTTGTGGGCGTTACAAACATCCCTACAAATCCAATATACTCTCCCCATTATTGTGGTGTAGGGTATAAGAATTGCCACTACTTTTGGAATGGCAGATATTTTTTTCACGAGTTTACTTTATTTTGATGGTATACATATTTTAACAATAAATTAATTAAATTTGTATACGCTTTTGTTTCAGTTTATTTTTTTGTGAATTTTATTTTCTAAGCCTTTCTTTTAATAATGTGTGGTGTTGACTTTATTTTGACGCTTACAGTAAGTTGCACCCCGAAAATATCTTTAACGATCATAAATATCCTAAAACTGTTGGCATCCAAATAAAATTCAACACAACAAAATTTTTTATCTGAGGCTCTAAAAAGCTGATCTCAGCTAAACACAAGTACATACTCGTAAGTACATATTTTTATAAATAAAGTAAAGTGGACGGTAACGACCACCAAGTAATGTGTGAAATAAACATTAACATAATTTACAATGAAATATTAATTTTTTAAATTAAATATTTTTCAGTTTTGAGTAACAACCAAGTAAAGAAAAAGACAAAATTGTATTTTTTTATAATAATGTTAACATACATATTTACATAATTAAATTAATTTATTTTCTGATTTTCAAGTACATACATACATACATACATACATCTGTTTTTATTAATTTTATTTTTGTGCATATTTAAGCTTGCCATGATTATTATATTTTGGGCTGTTGTTGAAAGCCATTAATTTCAGCAACTTCCACTTTGTTACTTGTTAATTTGTGATTTGCATTCCGTATTTCTATGTATAAATCATAGACAAAGGCAGTATAAAATGTTTGAGAAACTATAGAAGGATATGCAGATATTAGTACAATAAAATACTCGTATATGTAGGTATTTTTCAAGATGCTTACAAATTGCATACGTTTCGCGTATATATCTCATAACTATTTCACTATTTATAATATTGAATTTTATAGCTAGTGTAAACTTTATAAGATAATGAATGGTAAGTATAGAATTCAGGATAATCCAAGGAAAGAACGTCACATGGAGTCTCTGAAAATATTTAAAATACTTTTGTCATGCAATTCGAATACGTCTTTCAAACATTATTACCATTTTTATACCCAGTATTACTGTGCAACTCAGAAATGCAAGCAATAAATGAACAATTAATTTCGTAGTAATTATAGATGGAATATCTTCCGCGTAGAAGTTTGCGGCCATTCCTAAAATGAAAGAATTTATTAACGTATTAAAAATATTTAATTTTTTCCCCTCAAGTTTGAATCTCTCAAATACATGCATGCATGATGATGATTAACTATTTGCCCAAAAATGTATTTGTATTTAAGTCACAACTCAAAATTTTCCAAAACTCACTTTTTTTCATAAATTAATTCAGAGTACACATCTCTAACTATTGCAAAAATTTCTTTCACATCAATATCTTCTTTAACTGTAAAATATACAGTTATGGCTATTTTTATGTTAAGTGAGTTTCTTGTGCACGATGAACAGTTTTTTGTCTCTCCTGAAAACTTTAGTATTTAGGTACTGATTCCTTTTAAACTTCCTTCCTTTCCATACCCACTAAAAATATATTAAATTTGTCTTTTTCCCAAACATTCTTTATTTTACCGAAATATAGACAAAATCGGTTCAGTAGGATTCGAGTTATAGACCAAAGTTTCAGACAACCTCGATATTTTCCCATTATTTTTTTTTGCTATTTTTTCAAATATAATGCAGATAATATCATGAAATTTGGCACCACTTTATTTTTATTAGAAAAGGTCAAGTTCTGTTGAAAATGGTAAGAATCGGTAAACGATTTCTCATAGCACTCATACAAATGTTTTCCTGAAATATGGCTCTATGTTACATTAATCATAGGTCGGCATCCTATAGCACAATTGTGCAGAGAGCACTTCACACATTTTTGGTGCGAACAATTATTTAGTTGATGCTCGGTGCGCTTTTTAATTTTTGGTGGCACCAAAGTAATTTCAACACAACTTTTTGTTTCAGCGTGAGAAAAGATCTTTCTACAATAAAATACACCTGTTTGAGTATCATTTCATTCCACACTGCAAAATTTTTTTTGTGTATTTCGGTGTATTTTTTATTTTTTTCGAAAATGTGATGAAATCTTAATTTTTACTAATTTTTAATTGCAGTTTTTTAATAATTCATAACTCATGAAATCTATACGATGAAAAAATGTATTTTAAATACGAATCTATGATAAATGAAATCAAATTCTTCAAAAATCTTTGTTTGAAAATCAAATTAACATTTTAAACATGTAAATAAAAATTCTTATATAACCTGATGGTTTGGTCTTCTGAACTGTAGACGAACAACCAGGGTTGGAGTACCAGTGGAATCCTAACAAATTTTATTGGAAAAAATCAAACAGAAATACTTTAAATAGAAAACAAAAATATATAAAAAAAAGTACCAAATATGTACTGAAATTAGCTTTTTTACCAATTAGTACTTAAGTTCCGAATATCATATTGTGAGTTAAATTTTGAGTGGTTAAATGCTTATTTTATCTTCATTAGCTCATTTATTAAAAAAAAGGCTTTTACTATTATTACTTTTAATATTTAGTTCGTTTATTTGACCTTTTTTTTAACTATTAATTATTACTTTCACTAATAATCGTTGATAAAGAGTTTTTTATAGCATTTATGATATTAAAAAAATTTCAAATTAATTTCTCCATTTTGTTGCGTTTTGAAATTTCAAAGTTGACAACGCTGTTAATCTCTTTCATTCAGTCGTCAATGACGAGTCGTCATTGAAAATATATTGTGAGTGTATGATTCCTATCTAAGTTGTTTTATATAATTATGTTTATGTTTGCTGGGTAGTTCGCTCACACACACAACTTCATTTTACGCTTTGCCTATCTCTGACATAAATGCACATATGTATACATAAATCAATGTAGTGAACATTATGGTGATCGGGTCATAGTTGCCATAACTATGAAGACCACTTCCACTATCGCACTGACATTTTATACAGATCAGTTATATGTAAGCAAACATTTTGCAAGGGTCAGCCCATAGTGGCCATAGCTCCGTTTTGCCTTTTATCGCGGTTCAAAGTTCATATTGTATACAATAATATTGTTTACAATCGTTTATCCAATTTTTTGTTAATATCTCACAGTAATTCCATTGTAACCTAGTATCGAAATAATTTACTAAAAATCCGTTTTCTTTGAACAGGGGATATTTTAAAACAAAGACCTTCACAACCTTTTAATAAAAAAAAATTA
Organism: Bellardia bayeri; assembly: GCA_950370525.1. NCBI lineage: Eukaryota > Metazoa > Arthropoda > Insecta > Diptera > Calliphoridae > Bellardia > Bellardia bayeri. Next base: position 42,499,445 of record OX493268.1, on the reverse strand, counting down.
TAGGTAAAAACTTGGATGGCGTGCGGCTAATTTTATTTTCTCAGCCAGTGATCGCCCAGAGTGTGATATCACACACCTTTACGTTTTTTTTTGTGGTCATGTGCAGTCCAAGTAGTGTTTTGCAAGATCAGCAATGCTGGAAATAGTGATCGAAATAAGACCTTCCGAATGAACAACCAATAGCGTAGTCGGCTCCAATATTTTAATGAAATTACTTCAAAAAGTTAACGGCAAGGATCGTTTTTTTTTTGGCAATAATAAAGTTTCTGATATCCAGTTCTATTTAAAGTGTTTTTTTTTTAATTAGCAAAAATATCTATATGAATCACCCTATATTCATTCTCCTTCTTTTTACAACTTTCTGTAGGAATGAAACACAAATTTCTCATAAAAGCGTATTAGTTTTTTTCATACTGTAAACATTCGAAATATGCACTTACCTTCAGTTGTATATTCACGTGGAAAATGTCCATTATTATACAAGTATTGTCGCAAGCTTTGATTCTCCAATAATACAAGTATAAAATAAAGGCTTACATAAAGATAGGTTAAAATATTCACCACGCAAAAAACGATGCACCATGCGGAACGACTCATTTTAATTTTATTTTTGTCGAATAAAATTAAATTACTATTTAAAAATCCTGTTTAACAACATGTTTAAATACGAAATTCCAATTGTATTCTGGCATCCAAAATCCATTGTCATTAATTGATTTTTCACAATCGAAATTGAGATCTTATAAAACTATAATTATGGAGTAAATTAACTGAATGCTAGATATATTGTTGGAGATACTAATGTAGTGTTGTTGAATCTGTGGGTGACATAAAAAAAAAGAATAACCGGATTTCAGCATATTTCGGCATCAGTCAAATTGTTTAATTTAAAAAAAATGTGTATCGTTTTAGTTTCTTTATTTTAAAAAACTACGTAATTAAATGTTTTAAATATATATTAAGTATATCTGTAAAGCTGTGTTCACATTATGTGTAATTGTCATGTGGACTGTCACTTTTTCGCATGTCAAATTTGTACATATAGTCTGAACACCTTCAAACAATATCATGTGTTATTTCTCTGTGTGCAATACATATGACATTTTTGTATTTAGAACGAGTTCTATTTTCAAGTGACAAACCCATCTGACATCAGCTGTTTTTTATAACCAAAATTTTATGGCGGCAAAAATTAATTGAAATTTTAATAAATATAATTTATACCTAATAGTAAAACAAAAATACAAAAAAAAACTACACAAATTTATTATTGAAAATGGAGGGAAAACTTGAAAAGGAGTTAACAAAAGTAAGTACATATATATGTGATATAACCAACATATGAACATGTAATTTATAAACCGTATGTAAAACTTAAATTTTGACATACACATGAAATCACATATGGGTAGAAAAGTGACATTCCACATGACAAATACACATAATGTGAACACAGCTTAAATCTACTTACTTTAAAATATATTATTGCTGAACAAATTTGAATTTGCCTTTCGTTATATTTTTCAGCAAAAACTTACATTACACTTTACCACATACGAGTACATATACATAGATACATACATTGGTATTTTAACTCAGTAATATGGACTTAAATAAGTTATTGCTATTCTTCTTGTATTGATTTTCTAAGAGATTAAAAAAAAGAAATTGAAAAATATTTTCCATCGATTTATATTAGATTTTAATTAACAAAAATATAATCATGCAAAGGTTAAATGAATGTAGGGTTTTATAATGAAAACACCTTCTTTTAATTTGATCTCAATAACATTATCTACAAGGAATTTATGGGTGGCGTAGTAGAAGTGGACCAATTATGGAGTGATAGCTTCTAAATCCAGTATCCACTAATGTGATTTCTACGTATTTGAGGCTTATTTTGGTTTAACTTCATCTCAATAGCGTTATTTACAAGATGTGTATGGTTGGTTGTTATGCTCGGAGGTGGACTTAATTCGGTAACTGTTGCCAATTATGCCGTATAACCGATACTAATATGATTTCTGGATTAAAATTTCTGATCCATATAAAAGTTGGTTCGATATCGACATTTATTAGACATTTTTGTCTGTTTATTTGGTTTTTATGTGGCAGCTATGACAAATCATGGGCCGATCTTCTTAAATTTGGAACAGTTATTTTCATGCACATGAGGATATTTCACGTCGAATTTCATCATAATAACGGTATATTTAAGATATATATTAAAGTAAATTTCGGAAGTGGACCTTATATTAGGGTTATAGTCAAATATGGACCGTTATTCTCAAAATCCATCAGTTTGATTTTGTCATGTATGTGAATGATCCGTGTAAAATTTTGGATCGGTGCCGTTATTTATATGAGATTTATGAGTGTTCAAGTGATTTTCGGAACACAAAATTTTGTGGGATAATTTTTGTGCATATATTTATGATATGTGCAAAGTTTTGAGTCGGTACCGATATTTATACGATATACATATATAAAGATAAATGTCTTTTTCAGATGTAGTCCTTGTATGTGAGCTATGACCAATTCTGGTCCGACCACCATAAAATTTAGTACAACAATTTATTTGCCTATAAGTTATGTAAAATTTTAACCTCTTTATAGTTTTATACGTATTTAAGTGAATTTTGGAAGTGGACTATGGCAAACATGGACCGAACTAAAAAAATCCGTTTTGCGATTTCTTTTTGTATGAAACTTATTCCTTTTTTTTTTTTTTTTTTTTTTTTTTTTATAATACATTATATTTATTTATTGAATCTTCAGATATTGAAATGACAATAAGTTTTCGAATCTTAATACTAAAAGAAAATAATAAGTCCAGCCAGTGCTAGACAAAATATTATGATACTACAAAAAAATTTACATCCACTGATCCAGTCATCTGTTTTGCGTTTGAGTTAAAGCAAGGGTATCCCTCCTTCTCAACCGAACATGGCCACTAAAGTTAAGGATGTCTCGTGCAAGTGGGTTTGGATGGTGTTCAAGTTTGCTGAACTTATTCCTGCTGAATTTTGTATTGATATTCCAATTTCAAAGGCATTTATGTATAGTTGAGCAATATTTCGGGAAGATTTTTGTATGGGGGCTATGAGAAATCATTGACCTATTTTGACTATTTTTCTCACACTTTCTTCTTCTTGCACAAAAACAACGTATATAAAATTTCATGGTATTATCTGCGATATATTTAAAAATATATATATGTTTAAAAATATAACATTTTTATGGAGGTTGTCTTACATTGTAATCCATAACTCTTGTTGTACTGTATCGATTTTGCTGATTTTCAATACCAAATTGCTTAGGAGAACTATAAGCTGGTTTTTGTAAACTTTATTGATTTCGGTTGTGTACTTTGGACGTGAGAATGTTTTACACAGACAGACAAACATATGGACAGATATACAGACGGACATGGCTCAATTGACTTAGAATTTCGTAATAACCAAGACGAGTATTTCTCAGTGTTACACACGGAATGACAAACTTATATATACCCTCATTCACTACTTATGGTGGTGGAGGATATAAAAAGATATATTTCATGGAGGAGTGCAAAAAATATGTGCATATATAAACGAGCCTCAAATTTTTAGAGAAGATATAGTTTAGAGAAATTAGAACTATCGTAGAACTGGATTTTCTAACAGAACAATCTGATTAATAAACCTAAAGAAGAAATTTCGCATGATTTCACTAAAAAACTCATTGATTTTATGTCTAGAAGACTGTCAGCTGTGATAAAGGCAAAAGGACAACAAACAAAATAATAAATTCAATGTTTTATATAATTTATTATATGTACCTGCTTATTTCATATTGACAAGAAGAATCTGGTACGTTTTCGTTTAAATACGAGTATATGTAATTATTGTGTATGTTCTTCATTTCTCTAGTTTTTGTCAATGAGTTATATTTCGCTTAAGTTACTTTTGAATTATTCATTTTGTATAAAAATATAATAAAACATTTTTAAACAATATTAGTTGTTCACTTTATATTGACGCTCACAGTGTGTGCTAAATTTAAACAAGGTGTGAAGATACCCGGTGAAAAATGTGTTTTGTTTTATAAATGTTTCATGAAATATTGTTTCATACAATTTATATGACAAAACAGAAAATTGCGACAAAAATAGTTTTCAACAATGCACAGTGGTTTAAGAACGATTTATTTTGGTTTTATTTTGCTTCAACTGTGGATGCGTATAACTTTTTATAGGGAAAAAATAACAGCTGGCAAGTGTTTTTAATTTTATTTAGAATTTTGTCACAAATATTGTTGAATAAAGATCAAGCAAAATTAAAAATATAAACATATACATATATCTCTTGAACTTAAAGAGATAGGATACACATGTAGATTTTCTCAAAAACTATATGTATTTTAAATTTCAGTTGATTCAGATCATAAATGGATTTTTAGCAATTTTTTTAACGTGAGATCCGAGGAAACAAACTTTGAGGGGCCACTCACTCGCCTCCTACAATACAAAAAAAAAAAACTGTGAATTAACTTGTGAAAATTCGTGGGAATATCCTTAAAAGCTCCCGATATACCTAATTATTACCGAAATAAAAAGCTTTTTAATCTTTTTGCAATGTTTCTCAGCGAATTTGATTTTACAAATATAATTTTCAAGAAAAGACTAGTATGAACTCTAAATGTACTTTTACTGCAAAAAAAATTGTTGAAGATATGACCAAGTATTGAATGATTGCCGTAAAAATGTATATATTTTAGAAGTTATTTGAATAGAAGATTTTTATAAAAGATTTATTCAAGTCAAAGTACATTTCCTATGAACAATAATGGACCGATCGCCATAAAAGTTTGCAGTATGAATTAGGTATTTATAAAAGTTTTTTGTTTTATTTTAGTTAGAATAATATCTGTTCTCAAAACATCAGAAAAATCGCATAACAACTCTACCACTACGAGTATAGTGTTTGGTTCTGCCAATCAACATATTTAGCTTCTTAAGCTATTTGTCAACGATCGTCAGATATTGCAACGTTGTCCGAAAAATGTTCAGAAAATGTCTAAAAACCGTGTAACCTTAAAATTGTTGCCTTCCAACGTTGTAAGAAAAAGCATTTTCAGTACATTTGAAGACAAAAATATTGTCAGACATCTAACAATCGTGTAAACATACAATTTTGTCATTGTCATTGTTTTAAGATAATTGTCAAACACTCATCATGGTGCCATGATAAGGGATTAGTGATAAACGCCTCGAAAACTAAAGTTATGCACATCAGACAACCAAACATGAGTAAATCTAACATTAAATTAAAATATCATAATATAGAGTGCATACATAATAAAACAAATGATGATATCAACGATGATTGCAGCACCACAATTGAACTAGTGAATCGCCACGAATACTTAGGGGTACATATAGATGATACCTTCAAATTGAAAGCACACCTAATCGAATTACAAAAGAAACTACGTTAAGGTTCCTTTTCTTTATACCACTTGAGCTATTCCACACCGTACAGTGTACTCCGCCAGGCATAATATGCGTTAGCGGAATCGTACATAAGGCATGGCATATCGGCTTGGGGAAACTCATCCCACTGTAAAATGCTACAACAAACACAAAACCGTATCCTAAGAATCTTATGGATAAATCAAAATCATAGGCATTACAACAACAATGAATTAAATAACAGCAACAACAATATCATCACCAACAACAACAACACTGATTCAAACAACATCATCAACAATAACATAAACAACAACAACAACACAATCAACAACACCAGCATAAACAACAACATTACCAACAATAATAGCAACAACAACGGTATCAACAACAACAGCACCAATGAATCAAATAACAGCAACAACAATATAATCACCAACAACAACAACACTGATTCAAGCAACATCATCAACAATAACATAAACAACAACAACAACACAAACAACAACATCATCCTCAACAACAATCACACAAACAACAACACCAGCATAAACAACAACATTACCAACAATAATAGCAACAACAGCAACAGCACCAATGAATCAAATAACAGCAACAACAATATCATCACCAACAACAACAACACTTATTCAAACAACATCATCAACAATAACATAAACAACAACACCACAAACAACAACATCATTACCAACAACAATAACATAAACAACAACACCAGCATACACAACAACATTACCAACAGTAATAGCAACAACAACGGTAACAACAACAACATCACAAATCACAACATCAACAACTACAACGGCATTAACAATAACAGCACCAACATCAATGTCACCAACGACAACAGCACCAACACGATCAACTCAAACAACAACAACAATAGCAGAAACAACAACCTTACTACTAACAACGACACCAGAAATATTACCAACCAACAATTAAGAAATCTACCATATGATCTGAAAATACTAAATATAAAAAGCATATATCGATTAACAGTATTAACGGAATTAAAAGACTACAGTTCTCTTGAAAGAATCGACCATTCTTATAACACCAGACTACGCTCAGAGGGAAGATTTAAGATAAAACAAACAGCAAAATAGCTATGGAGATCGAACGTTAGATGGAATATTACCCACAATCCTCAATGAATTGCCAACCAACCTGATAAATATAACAAACGAGGCGAAAAGAAAGAGAATTTATAAAAAATATTTATTAAATTCGCAATGAAGTACATTTATTTATTAAAACCTTTTTTATTAATATCAATTACCTGCAGACAAGCCTCGTGGCTTAGCAGGTTTTTAGGATTAAGAATGAAGTATATTTTTTAAATAAAATTTGAATGAAAAAAAAATTGTCATATGTGCAAAGTTTATGCATCTGCCAATGGCAGCATTGTCATAGAAATTATTTCTAAATGCAACTCTGTATATACATAAATAAACAAACAAGCATTCATAAAATTTTTGAAAAAAGTAGAAGAAAAGTAAAGAATTAAATTAAAGTGTGCATTAGGACATAAGCAGATAAAATGGTTCCAATTGCTTTTTTTTTTGTTCCATGGTAATATTTAAAATTTTTAAACACACACACAGAGCTGCAAAACTAATTTGACAATGCCACACAACAATCTGCCAACCGTGTGTACTGACAATTTCGGTTGACAGATAAATTTATTGTGTGACAATTGTGTGCAAATGAAATTGCTAGTTTTCTTACAGTCGTCTAAACTGACAATTTACCTTTTGCTAAAAATTTTTCAATGTCAGTACATTGCTCGCACATTGCTAGATATGACAACGTTGTAATATCTGACGATCGTGGACACATAGCTTTAGTCAAAATTTAACAAGAATATTTTTTTTTGCACCTTCTATTTATTTGGTTTTATGATGGTGTTAAAAATGGGAGTTTACAATCTAAACTAAACTGAGAATTTCTGCTAGTGAGTCAATTAAATTGAATTAATTTAAATTAAATTTGAGTCAATTTTGTGTTATTGCTTTATTGGTGATATAAACATGAGATCAGGATTCTCTATTTCTGTTCATTATTATACCCTCCACCACTAAGAGTGGTGAATGCATATTCATCTGAGACCCAACAAAGTATATATTTTCTTGATCCTTATGAAATTCTAAGTCGATTGAGCAATGCCCGTCTCTGTAAAACACCCTCACGTCCAAAGTGCACAACTTCACTAAACGAAGTTTGCAGAAAAGTATTTATTATTTTACAGGTAACTTTGGTACTGAAAATCAACAAAATCGGTTTACGACAACCAGAGTTATGGATCAATATGCGATACAACCTCCATAAAAATTTTATATTTTTTGTCCATTTTATTGCAATATTTTAAAATATATTGCAGATAATACAATGAAATTTTGTATACGTTGTTTTTATGATAAAAGAAGAAAGTGTGCGGAAAATAGTTAAAATAGGTCCATGATTTCTGATAGCCACCATACAAAAACCTTCCCGAAATATTGCTCAATTATACATAAATGCCTATAAAATTGGAATATCAAGACAAAATTCAGCAAAAATAAGTTTTATGCAAAAAGAAATTTTTTTTTAGTTCGGTCCATGTTTGACCCCATATAAATTCCACTTCCAAAATGCACTTAAATACGTATAAATCTTGTATAAAAACTGTTACAAGATTAAAATTCGACACAAAAAATCCTTATGGTATATAAACTGCTGTACTGAATTTTATGGTGGTCGGCCCTGAATTGGTCATAACTCCCCTATAAGGACCACATCCGAGAAATATGTTAATTCTTATTTATATCTTATAAATATCGGTACTGACCCAAATCTTTACGCAAATCAATTATATATGTATATTATATATAAAGTGACCATATTTTTTTATCTGAAAACCGGACATCGAATAATGCTGTTATATGAAATAAAAATGCATAAATAATATAATAATATTTTATTTGTCCATAGTGAATGGCATTATTTATTTTACGTTACACTACAAAAAAATTGTTTATACATTGTTAAATTTTTCAGAGGTACAAATTTGTTTCAAAATTTTAGTTTACGATTTCAAATATGTGTGGAACTCTTGGCAGGATTTTTTTAAATTAACTTAAACAATTAACTAAAATACTGACCCCCTTAATTGAGTTTTATCTGCGGTCCACAACTTGTTCATCAAAGAAAATCATGTTCAACTGGCGCATTTGTTCCAGTCAAACATAAAATATATTCAACGATAATTTAAAAATTTGCATGGTTTTGTTAATTGCTTTTAAAATGTTTAAATACTTTCACCCAACGATTTTCCGTGTAGAAATATTTTGTTGATTCCATTCAACAATTTTCTGCGATGTTACATACATATTTAGATACGAGTGAATATTCATCGAATACTTCCGTATATTTATTGCAATCGATATGTTCTTTTTCAATCAATATATCTAGAACTTTTTGAACATCTTCCCACTGTGGTACTTCTGTTAAATTTGCCGAATTAAGTTTTTCTAGATCTTTGTACATACATACATACATATGGGATATTTAAGCTATTGTGGGCCGATCATCCAAAAATTTAGTGTCATGATGTCTGTGAATATAAATATTAAACTTTAACACGATATACTTAAATACTTTTAAAAGATTTATGGAGCTTAAAGTGAATTACGGAGAGGGACTTATATGGGAGTTTCGCCTAATTATAAAATTGTACCGTATTATTTGTATACATATGAAATATATTTGCGTTCAATATTATTTGGATACCAACATTTTTGAGAGAGTTACGGTCTTTAAAGCGATTTTCAGAAGTGGGCCTTATATGGGAGCTACGACTAATTATGAACCGATCTGCACAAAATTTGTAGATGTGATTTGGCTTCATTTTTTTGATGAAATTTGTGTGGATACTTACATAATTCAAACATATATGATCGGTAAACCCCAATTTCGGGAGGACATTTGTATGGGGGCCAGGTGAAATAATGAAGCGATTTCCACCAGTTTCAATCCCATCCAACCCTGGGTCAAAAAGATTTTATCTATCAAATTTTATCGAACTATCTTAAAAATCGCGAACTGTACTCTGCGCAAAAGCTTTACATGGCCAGCCAGACGGACGGATGGACAGACGGACATCGGTTAATCGACTCAGAAAGTGATTCTAAGTCTATCGGTATACTTTAAGGTGGGTGTTGGACCAATATTTCTGGGCGTTACAAACATCAGCACAAATCCAATATACCCTCCCTACTATGGTGGTGTAGGGTATAAAAACGGTACAATTTAATTATGATCGGTCCATAATTAGTCGTAGCTCCCATATAAGACCCTCTCCGTAATTCACTTTAACCTGCATAAATCTTTTAAAAGTATTTATATCAACATATAATATAATATTCTGTGAATAAATCATGACACTAAATTTTGGTCCAAAATAGGTGATATCTCCCATATAACGCCAATTTCTGAAAAACTGTTTTATACATATGTATACTGGGTGTACGGTGTTATATGGTCAGGCTTGACCGACTATACTTTTTTACTTGTTTTATGGTTAGTGTGTTGCTTGTGCACGATGAACAGTTTTTTGTCTCTCCTGAAAATTTTAGTATTTTGAGTTGTGACCCTTTTGTATTTAAGGTGCGATATAGAAATTATTTTTATAAATGAAACATAAATTTGTCTTTACACATTTTTCAATACATATTTCATATATTTACATACGCAATGTATGTATTAAGGCATAAATATGAGTATGTATGTATATAAATAAATACACAAATATACTTACAATGTAAATTTAAATAATAAATATTGTACATAAATTCTTCTTATATAAATATAGAACATTTTGTATATAAATTAACAATAAATTTAACAAATCTCTGTTGATCTAAAATAAATGAATAAAAACAAGTTCAATTAATTTCGAAATTGTTCCCTTCTATTTGTATTCCGAAGATTAATTCCCATTAAGGATGAGAGACCTAAGGCACATAACTGCAATAAGATAAAAAAAATTCAAATTATTATATTTATTTAACTGCATAATAAGTGCTTATAATTGCTAAATAAATTATTAAAAATACATTTCTTATTAAAATACCCTGAAAAAAACATTTAATTGTTACTGCTTTTAAACTAAGTTTTAAAAATAATAAGTATTAATTAATATAGACATGGACCGATTAATATAATAGGACCTTGGACTGATTACACTGAATTTTAAATTTCTAAATGACTGATCTGATTGGTTTGAAATTTCATAGCGACTCCACTGGATTTTCAGGAGCGTATTGTTTGTGGTCGTTCAAAATCAAAAATGTTCGTATATCCTTAAATCCTCGATCATCCCTATAAACAACATTCGTCTCTTATAGTCAGCAAGTTATACGTAATTTAGAATTCAATCTTCACCAACATTTTGTCCGGTATTTTACAATATCTGACACAAGTTATGGCCGAGGCCGTATTTTATTTAGATTTTGAATTTAGTCTGTTTTCTAAAATCCCAAAGCTGTGATTCTTATTCGAACCAAACATGGTTTTTATTAACAAAATTCTACTGTAAGTCTCCTATTTTTGGTCTTGTACAAAATATTTATAACCAAACTAGTTAATTTTAAACTTATACCCTACACCACCACAAGTGGTGAATAAGAAGAATGATAAAATAATGATTAGGCCAACGCATTTTGGAACTATGACGTCGCACGTTCTGTGTTTCTATTGGCTAATTTTTTCTCACTTGTTTTTTTACTGTGATCGAAAACGAAAACAATAATAATAAACAAATTTTGACATAAACATAAACAACGTTTGACAATACAAAAGTAACAAAAAAAAATCAGCTGTCTCTTCAACACTACCTTATAATAAATATGCCTTGGCATGGCCTAATCTTAATTTTATCATTCTTGTATGCATAAATGATGAAACAGAATACGACCGCAACTTTAAGCAAAAACGACTCTCAGAGAACACAGGCCCATAATTGAAACGATGGCTGCAACTTCACGATTGTCATTTAATGTTTTTATATAATTGTCAAAATTTTCAAACGAAATAATTGATGTTGCTCAACAAATTTCGCAAATTCCATGCTTTACGGATAAATGATACCTAAATATATATGTATATGCCAAAATCAAACTGTTGGATTTTATGTATATATGTAGGTCCATATTTGATCATATCTTCTATATAAGGACCGTTTTCGAAAATCACTTAAATACTCATATCAGTCTTAAATATACCGGTATTTTGTTGAAATTCGACATTATATATCTTTATATACATAAAATTCTCCGTGCCAAATTTTATGAATTATGATCTATAACTGAACAAAGCTCCCACATAAGCACCAACTCTAAAAAAACTAGCAAACCCACAGAAATGTCTAATAAATGTAGATATGAAACCAACATTTTATATGGTAAATTTGAGCTAAAACTGAATTAGATATACTGAATAACTATATTCTGGGCCTAATAACTGCGTAGTTTTTGTAATTCTCATTATATTTGAAAATATTTAAAATTCATCACAGCCGAATATATTAGAATTCCACCAAAGATATGGAAAGGTATATAGGATTTGTGCTTATTAAATAATTATATAACGCACAAAAATATTAGCCCAACACCCACCATAAAATATACCGATCGACTTACAATCACTTTCTGAGACATCGGTAAGTCTGTCAGTCAGTCAGGCTGGTTAGCCATGTAAAGTTTGTGCGTAATGTACAGGTCACAATTTTATAAAGATTTTGATATTATTTTGTCTGCCCAAGGACAATTTGGATTGCATTTGGTTGAAGTGGTTCACCTAGTCCCCATACAAATGTCCTTCTGAAATAGAGTTTTAACAGTCATAAATGTTTAATTTAGAAAAGGTATCCAAACAAATGCCACCAAAAATAAGTTTTATATAAAGCTAAATCACATTTACAAATTTTGTACAGATCGGTTTAAAAGCTCCCATATAAGGCCCACTTCCAAAAATCAATTTAATGAGCATAACTCTTGTAAAAATATTGGCATCCAAATAATATTTAACACAATTTAGTTTCATATATACAAAAATCATGTCACCCAATTAACCAACAGTCGGACCATAATTAGTCAAAGCTGGCATATAAGACTCTCTGCTGAAAAGTACTTTAACATGTATAAATCTAGTAAAAGTGATTATCTATATCGAGCTAAAATTTAACACAAATAATATTGCTTTGTTCAGAAGTCATGTCACAAAAATTTTAGATGATCGGTCCATAATAGGTCATAGCTCGTTTATAGTGATGATTTCTGAAAAAAATGTTTTTGCACTGGGTGTAGGATATTTTATGGTCGGGCTTAACCGACTATAGTTTCTTAATTGCTTTAATTTTTAATTATTATCCGATTATGTTACATACCTTGGTATTCACTTAGATAGAAGACTTACTTGGCGTCGTCATATAGAAACCAAGAGACTTCACATAAAGTTAAAAGCATCTAGCCTTCACTGGTTAATCAGTGACCAATCTAAGCTAAGCCTGAACTATAAAGTCACCAGAATAAAGTCAAAATCAATTTGGACATATGGAATCCAATTGTGGGCAACTGCTAGTAATACCAGTATTGAACTTATACAGAGGGCCCAATCAAAACTTCTGACGGGCGCACCATGGTACATAAGAAATGAAAACATCCACAGATATCTAGAAGTACCAGTGGTAAATGATGAATTCAGAAGGGTCCGCGAGAACTACATCAAAAAGCTACAAACCCACCCGAATCCGCTTGCTAGAATTCTAGCTCAGAGCCAGACGGAGTCGAGGCTTCGTAGAGCTTAACAGCTAATAAGAAATTAATGCTCTGTTAGAGAGTAATTAAATTTATTTTAGTTTTAAGATTTGAATACTTATTGTTAGGCCTAAGGAAATAAGGCAGGCAGATTCAATCAGGGGTGATCGTGAATAAAAATTCCACATGAAATTTGTTCCCTTTAATTTTTTTAACATTGAATTTTAATAGGAAAAATGTGAAAAGGGAACAAATTTCATGTGGAATTTTTATTCACGATAGGGGTGAATAAATAACAAAAAAAAAAGTATAAAAAAAAAAAATATTTTGTATGTATATAACTTTTAATCAATGCTTATTTGTTTTAACTATCTCTCAAAATTTAGTTAAAAACAATTAAAAATTAGAATTCTAAATTAGTTTCTAAATTAATTCTTTTTAATTTCTAAATGCATATCAAATGCAAAAAAAAAAACAATGAAGAGTCCAATATTCTGTTGTGCCGAACCTTTTATATACGATTTATACAATTTATAAAACTTAAAATAGGTTCAACACTTTTCCAGATTGTGGACAAGAGTATAAAATAGTGTAAGCATAGGGGGTGAGGCTTATTTTAGACGAATTTCGTCTTAATAGCGTTATTCACAAGAATTTATAGGTGTAATAGTGGAAATGGACCAATTATGAACTGATATCTTCAAAACCAGTATTTACAGTTCACAAATGTTTAATGGTTGTTATAATGATACTCGGATCTTTACATTATTTGGGAGCTATAGCAAAATGTGGACTGACAGCTACAAAATCCAGTAGTATAATTGCCGTATTACCGATGTTAGTATGATTTCTGGATTAAAATTACTGATCGGTATAAAATATTGATTTGATATCGATATTAGACATTTTTGTGGATTTACTTATTTTTCGAAGTTGATGCTTATACGGGAGCTATGATCAATTATAGACCATAATTCATAAAATTTGGCACAGAGAATTTTTTGTATATGAGGATATATCATGCCAAATTTCAACGAAATACCAGTATATTTAAAACAGATATGAATATTTAAGTAATTTTCGGAAATGGAACTTATATAGAGGATATGGCTAAATATGGATCTGAGAAAAATTTGGATCGGTACCGTTATTTATAACGGTTTATACGTATTTATATGATTTTTGGAAGTGGGCTATGGGGGCTATGGTCTAACACGGAACGAACCGAAGCAAATATTGCGTTGTGATTTAATTTTATATGAAACTTATTGTTGTTGAATTTTGTATTGATATTATCATTTTGAAGTTATTTATGTACCATTTAGCCATATTTCGGGAAGAAATTTGTATGGGAGCTATGAGAAATCATGGACCGATTGTTACTATTTTCTTCATAGTTTGGCCTTTTATCATAAATTGCATGACTTTATATAAAAAATATTTAAATAGATTTGCAAAAAATACAAATTTTTTTGAGGTTGGCTCAGATTTTGGTTCATAAGTCCGGTTCAATTGAACCGTTTTTACTGATTTTCAACACCAAACTACTTAGGAGAATTATAAATGTTTTTTTGTAAACTTTGCAGATTTGACAGACCGACATAGTGCAATCGACTAAAATGCCATAAGCATCAAGAATATATATTGGGTCTCAGGTGAATATTTTTAAATAATACACACGGAATGACAAAATTAATACCTCATTCACCACTTGTGGTGGTAGAGGGTATAAAAATATAGATTAGGTCTTGTAGTCGCTTAAGTAGTTACGACGTTGACTTGTAGAAGAATTTAGATGTAGAATAATTTTAGATTTGTTGTTTTATTACGGTTAATTAATATCAGTTTTAGTAGGTAAAATCCACCAATAACTTTTTTACGTAGCACTAATAATGTCGAAAATGACTACGATTACTACTGATAATCTACATTTTTTATATTTTTATTTACTACACATAACATAGTAACACACATAGTAACTGCCAAAGCCTAGACAATAGATAACTTTATCTATCTTTTTTTTAAACTACTTGAAACTTAATTTGCGATTTAAAAGAATCCGGTTTAGTTAAATAAAATAAATCTATGTTTTAAAAGGCAAGAACGCAACAATATTAATATGTACTATATACATACATATGTACATATGTATATGTAATTATGTATATATAATTATACATACATAAAATAAAATTGTAAAACAAGTTGATTTACTTTTTTACTTACTTCCAAAAAGAATAAAATCCATTTGATCGCTAAACCAATTCGACCATTTTTAAAAGCTGTTTCCTCAATGATTTCCAAACAGTTTTCAGTAAATAAATTAACAGCTTTCCTGACCTCATTTTCATAACAATTTGTGGGTATTGAACGACCCATTAGAATATAGTCCTGAGAGCCATTTTTGCCACAACAATGATACTAATAATCGAAATAAAAATCAAACATTATAATAAATAACAATTATTCAATTCAAATAATCAATTAAATTTAGTTTTTCTACCTTCGTTTCCGTTTCAATAATTTGTTCTGAATTCAAAGTATAGTTACTCCATAAATTATTAAAGTTGTTGCGGGCATTCTCAACATAGTCGGTGGAATGGGCAGCGACAATAATATAAATTTGGAATGCCAACAAAACCACCATACACATGGCATACTGTAGGCGGTGAAAAAGAAAAAGTAATCAAAATTAATAACGCAAACACAATAGACACAAAACAACCCAATTTCACTTACACTCCATATGAGACTTGACGAATGACGACAAGCTCCAATACAGCCCATAAATGAGCTAAGTATAACGAATGAACCAATAAATATTTGTACCACTATGGCAACATGTTCAAAAGTACCTGGCGTTGAAGAGTTTAATTCATAGACGGACAGTGCTATTAAACCAATACCCAGTAACTGATGAAAAACAAAAGAAATTTATTTAGTAGATTATTTATACATATGTATATACATATATACATATGTATGTATGCACAAAAGGATTCAGCTTTTTCTTTGTCCGTGAAGTATGTATGTACGAGTACATATATGTATGTGTGGAAAAATAATTTAACAATTTGTTTTGTGAATCACTCATACGCACCGATAGCACTGAGTTTAAGATGCTTAATAAAACCTTATAAAATGATAATTGGCAACTCATATTTTTAGATTAATTGGTTTATTTATAACGTTGTTGAATTTATTTTCATTAAATTTCTAATTTAATACTACTATTTTCTTTTATTCAATATAATTAATTTTTTTATTTCTTTTTACAATGGCCACCACTTGATTTCTTCACAGCCAACAATATACTAACATTTCGTTCATTGTTCATTGCTCAAATCTACTCACTTCTACTCACCTCTCTTACCACTACAGATACAAATGTTGTTGTTATAAATTTCCTTTTCGATATTATTCTATTGGTAGCAGAAATGGCAAATAGAATTTCAAAATTTCACAGCCAGCATTCATTATTTTATGGTAATAATAACGTACATAACGATATAATAAATTAACAACAATTTATTAATAATTAATTAAAATAAATTCCAAAGACATACTATAAATGGAATATATGTAACTCGAAGACACTTATTTGGTGATATGCAAAAATTATCTGTAACCAAAATGTAAAAAATAATAGGATATGATAGTTCTAACAAACATGGTGTGTATCTCGCTACAGATCAATTTAATTTTATGTGCTGATGGAGAAACTGTGTTGGAAAAAAAATTAATTATGGTGTCTTCATTTTCAAAGATGCGAAGAAAAAAAACTTACTGTCAAACTGCTGATGGAGTTTATGCTGAATATATACTGACAAGCATTCTATGAATTTCTTTAATGGCAATTCTAAATAAAATATTTTATTGTTACAATATTTTTTCCAACTTCCTATGAATAAAATCTATTTTCTTGCTGAAGAAATGGCAGTGTAATGTTATTGGTTGTGATTTTCCTGAAGTGCTTTAATTTGATATATGTAGTACATATATGTATAAACTTAATACCTATTATTGAAATATTAGCACAAATAAAAACCAAAAATGATTGGAGAAGTTTGTTGTAATCATTTTAACTAGTAGGTTTATTCTCATATAAAATTGATATAAATTATTTAAGTCAATGACTGCAACATTGCAATAGTTAATTCACTATAATACATATGTATGTATGTATCTGAAAACGTTTTTATTTAGGTAGGTACATATTTATTTATTTATTATTGATATAAAAATAAGACTAAGATTTAAAAATATTGATACTATTAAAAAAATGCATTAGTATTGGAAAAATTACAAAATATCATTAGAAGTGCATTGCCATCCCTGCTTCGCAGTCGATGTACATATGTATGTGTTTTTGTCTAACGGTTTTATTAATTTTATTCGCTCTATTTTTTTACATTTTCTTACTATTGTTGGTGTCTGTATATTTCTTGTTTTGATACGGTTTCAAAATACACAGACAATTAATTATGTATGTATGTGTGAGTGTTTGTTTGGTTTTAATTTTGTTTGTGTATTGATGTACATATCTACATACTGTAAGTATATAAGGGAGTTAGTAGTATGTCATTTAGTGATGTCATGGTTTGAGCTTCAAGTGTTGTTGTTGTTATTCTGACTTTCCTTTTCCTTTCACTCTCACTTACATACGAGTAAACACTTATTCGTAGATACGTTGACAGAACTCATAGCTATACTCAGCCATACAGTGAAAATTCAGCCTTAACTATTATATTTTCTTTTTCTTAATGTGCCGTTATATTGTGTTTATTGTTGTTGAAAGAGCAAAGTATGTGAGTGAGCGCATGTGTTTTTGTATGCGTAAATAAGTGAGTATGTTATATTACCCAGCGGGAAATATTGGAAGTGCTTCCATTTACAGGCCTTATAGAAGATCTGTTTGCACATTCTAAAAGATGCGATAATCATTGCACTATGCCTTCTCTCAGAAGGGGTTCTAGAAGGCGTTTCATGCACATATAAAATTGCATTTCAAAATAATGTCAACAGATCATGATTTCAATAGCAAACACGAATGTTTTTTCAATTATTCCTGTATACATACATATCGACACTACAACAACAAACATTATTTTGCTCACTTTGTTATACAAGTAATAAAAATGAATAAAGAGAGCGTCTATAAATTTAATATTTTATGAAGCAGTACTCTATACGAGTATATACTATAGTATTTTTCAAATTAATTTAAAACCCTTCATTTATTTGGAACCCTTTCTTTTACATTGGTAGGCAAGGCCTTGATTGTCAATGACACGCCGTGTAAAATTGAAACGATTTTGCATTGCGGCTGGAAGTATTTGTGAATCAAGATAAGACATTTTGAAATGCCTATTTACAGCATCTTTTTCCCGCTGGGTGTACACACGCAAACACGCATGTGTATATGTATATATGTGTATGTACAGTGGCTCCAATGCATAACGCTATGCGACAGTAAAAATCGGGATGGGATGAAACGAACGGAAAATGTTATATCGGTAAAAAAGAAGCTATACGTGTCCCGGCGATTCACTGGGTCACGTCTAGGAATCGAGATATATCGATTTGAAGTTAGTAACTATCATATAGGGGAAATTGTCACCTTTGGTGGTCTTTTTTTTTCACATAACTCGAGAACAACTAGTCCGATTTTGCTGAAACAAATGTAAAAAAAATTAGGAACTACAATTCCTGTTCATACAATGTTTCGCTACATAAGCAACAGTTTCGCAGTTATAAATAAATGTATGAAGAAAAAAATTATTTTTTGCCTAAAAAATTGAATTGTTTTATTTTTAATTCATAAAAAATCCAAAACGGTAAAAAAAAACTGTCAAGTCCTATTACTTTCACGTAAAGTCGCATAACCTATGAACAAAATGAGACATAAATCATGAAAATCGATGAACGTGTTTCGTTTTTATTCACAATTAAGTAAAGGTATGAATTTCAAAAATTTGATCGAGATATGCACAAGATGTACAAGTTAATTTTTCTCCGTATAACTTCTTTTTTACCGATATAACATTTCCCGTTGGTTTCATCCCATCCCGATTACTGACCCCTACCATTTGTCTCACAGTGTAATCGGACAAGAGTTTGACTGATCTAAATAAGCTCTGAACAAAGACAAAATGTGCTTATGATATTGTTTTTTTAGTTTTTATTTACACCATACCTATTTTTATCTATTAACAATAACAAAAACAAAAAAAAATGTTAACCATAACTGTACTTTTTTAAAGAAAAAATTAAAACAACTCAATTTTTTTGTGCTCAACGTATAATCGGACAAAGGCCCAATTTAGATGAGGAATTTTTAAACATGATTTTTTATTATCTTCTAAAAACCTCTAACATGTATACGCCGATTTCATGTAAATTAGTACCCTACACCACCATAATGATTTGTGCTGATGTTTGTAACGTCCAAAAATATTATTCCAACACTCACCTTAAAGTATACCGAACGACTTAGAATCATTTCCTAAGTCGATTTAACGATGTCCGCCTGGCTGGCTGGCTCTCCATGTAAACTTTGTGCGCAGAGTACAGGTCGCCATTTTGAAGGTATTTCCATAAAATTTGGTACATATTGTTTTTTTTTTTAGACCTGACCCGGCCATAAATGGTTGCTTTATGCACGTATCCCAACAAATTTCTCAGAAATAAGTTGTACATGGAGCCTAATAGCATCAACAAATTTTGTGCAGATCGGTTCATAATTAACCATAGCTTTCATATAAGGCCCGCTGCTGTAAATCACTTTAACAACCATAAATCTCTTAATAATGTTAGTATCCAAATAAAACTGAAATAAATAATAAATAAGTTTCATATATACAGAAATCATGACAATTATTTTTATAACGGTCCCTCCATAATTAGTCATAGCTCCCATATAAGATCCCATTCGAAAATCACTTTAACATCTTTAAATCTTTTATAAGAGTTTATACCGAGATAGAATTAAACATAATGAATATTTATGCCACTACATTTTTGGATGATCGGATTATAATAGGTCATAGCTCGTATATAGAGTCTATTTCTAAAAACCTGTTTGTTTTACTTTCTTACAACAAAATATAAAAATAAAATAAATGTACAATGTCTGAAATGTACATATGGGCAACTTCAAAAATTTACGGCATTTAGATAAACCGATATTTTAGCATGTGAAATCCGTTCGCGTTAATCATTTTCAAAAGTTAAAAATTAAAAAAAAATATAAAAATTACAGTTTTTGAGGTTAGAAACATTTTTTTCCTCCATAGAATTTTAAATCTTTAAAATTTTTTCGTGCGTTTTCAATTTTAGTATCAAGCTCAGTAAAGTTTTCTATTCGATGTACGTTGCAGCGTAATTGATACAGCGCTTTACTTGTCACAAAGCGAAATCTGTTTGGGAAAAACTGCCGCTGTACGCGCCCGGGTTGAAAAAAATTCTTTTTTTTTTTGCACTTTATCAGTTGTCCGTCGCGAAGAATCTATTTAGATACCTAAACATGTTCTCATGCCATGTTTTGATATAAAAAAAGCTTAAAAAAATGTTTTTTTTTTTTGCAAAAATTTTCAAAAGTTCATAAAATGTTTGCGTTTAAAAATTTTAAAGTGCGTTTTCACCTCGGAGGTACCCTTTATGAAGTTACTCACATCACGCAATACACTACCCAACTTAAAAGACAATTCAGATTGTCAGACAAAAAGACAAAAAGATAAATTTTTACAAAATTTACGGTAATTTCTTTTAAGTTTGTGATCTCCGTGATACGTTATTGGTGCGCTGACACCAACTTGAAATACCTCAAACTTTATAAAATTACGCAGCACATTAAACTCATTTTTATTAGACGGCGCAAAAACCCTATGTAAAATCTTCAAAAAGTTCAAAATTCGAAAAATTTTCGTTTCACTTGTAAACCACATGCAACTTTTCACCCAGCAGCGATATCAAATTTGTATTAGTTTGGATCTGAAAGCTAAAAACTATTACAAAAAAAAACAAAATGGATGAGAAAACTCTTGCAAGTTTCAAGTCGTTTTTTTAATTTTTCGAATTTTAGATTACCACCAATTCTTAAGGTGAAGACGTCATATCCTACAAGTATAGTCATCCAAACCCTGTACAAGGTTTTTTCAATTCATAAAACTTAACGGAAAGAGATCCTTGGTGTGTCGGTTTCAGAAATACCCCATATATTCATGATCCTTATGAAATTTTAAGTCGATTGAACTATGTCCCTCTGTCTGTCTGTCTCTGTAAAACACTCTCACGTCCAAAAGACACAACCGAAATCAACAAAGTTCACAGAAAACCACTTATAGTTCTCCTAAGCAGTTTGGTATTGATCAAAATGTAAGACAACCTCTATAAAAATTTGTTATTCTTAAACATTTTTCTTGCTATGTTTTTAAATATTTTGCAGACAATACCATGAAATTTTGAATATGTTGTTTTTGTGATAAAAGAAGAAAGTGTGAGAATATATACAATATAATTTCCGACCCTATAAAGCGGAGTCTATTAAGCCATGTCTGTCTGTCTGTCTGGATGTTGAAATCAATTTTCTGAAGACCCCAGATATATGAGCAAAAATCCGAGACAACCTCTAAAAATTTCATCAAAAAAAAAAAAACTAATAAACTCATCAACAGATGGCGTTGATCACACAAAGTGTATTAATATTGTTACTAACAAATTCATCAACAGATGGCGTGTTTAACATCAAAGTGTTCGAAAACTTTAAGTGTGTTCTTAAACCGTAATATGTATAAGTGTGTTCATTGTAACATACATACTGTCTAAAGACTCGTTATATTTTCTTCAAACTACTTGACGCTCTTATTTTGCAATTAAAAAGAATCCGGTTTATTTAAAGGAAATAACGTAACAATATAATATATATATATATATATATATATATATATATATATATATATGTATATGTATATAATATAATTATGTATCCACAACAAAGGTGAAGGGTATATAAGATTCGGCATAGCACTCTTACTTGTTTATACTCTGTGTCTTAACTTATGGTGAGTGTAGAAAAATTAATTAAAACACAGAATAAGTAGTCGTATAACCAGTGTATTTTTTGTATTTCTTATTATATTTAGATGGAGGGTATTTAAGAATGCACTCTAACTTGTTTTTTGATCAATTTCTACCAAATTTTTATTTCTTCATTTATTTGCCTCCAATTTTGAAAAGTCGTTTTATTTTTTTTTTAAGAGAAGTAACACTCAGGCAAAAAATATGCCTATATATATATATAGATATATATATGCGTTACTTTCTTTGGAAAGGGGATAGTTTAAGAAGTAAAGGTGGAGAAAGAAGAAAGCTTTTTATATCACAACTCTGCAATTGCGCATTATGTTTGTTTTTAGTGCAGAATTGCAGCGCCTCTGATGGTGAGTAGGCGCATTAATGTTAAAGCTTGATTTTATGGCCTTTCTTTAATTATTTTACTTCGGTGGCGTTTCAATGCTATACCACCGAACGAGGGCGCTGTGATAAATATTAGTTATGATAGATTGAAAGAAAACTAATAATTATCAGAAACTGATGTTGTTTGAGTGGCAGCGGCGGGGAATCGAACCCCGGCTACAAATACCAACTCATGCTTAATGATCAAATGCGCTAACCAATTAAGTAACAGCACCTTCAGGTTTAATAAGCTTTAGTACTGCAAATTAAAACTTTTAAAATTTTACAGAATTTATCGTTTTATGTTGTTACTTTTTCAAACCAAAATAATAATAACAAAATTTAAGACGTAATAAATAATAATATTAATACACATTAAATATTACCAAAAAGTTTGGTCAAAACATTTTTATACGTTTGGATAAAGCGAAAAATAAAATGCTTTTATAGTTGTTGTTGTTGTAGCAGCATTGATTACTGAGTTGGTTGCCCTTGGCTAAGTGATCTCAGGTCATTTAGGGGCATAGAACCGGCTATTGTGGGGATGTGCGCTTATTGTTGTAACAAGCAGTGTATGTAACTAACTAACAGCTTGATTACAATTACACTGTCGACAATAAGTTTGCATACATTTTACATAAATTTAAAATGTTTAAATAAGAAATCACAAAAAATATAATGTGTAATATTTTTATAATATCTTAGTCCGTTTTCAATCTCTTCAATTCTGGCTCGTCAAGGCAAGTATTTTTGAATGAGAAGGGAAAAGAAACCAAAAGGGTTTGTAACCATTTTGACGGTACTAGTCAATTTTCTTATTTCTTTTTTTTCATGCATGTTGCTTTGCATTAAAAAGTACGAAAATTGAATTGACGTGTGCAAATAAAATGTCAAGTTCAAAAGAGAATTGAACAAAAACAGGTCAACTAAAACTGAAGAGTGTGAAACAAGACTTAAAGCATTTTATAAATAAATATTTGAATTAAGCATATTTTATTAATTCAGGTTAAATTATAATGTCAAAACAATTTAGTTTATTAAGTTTTAAATAACATTTTGAGTTTAGAATCCCATTCATCCACCATTTGGTATGCAGGTAATTATTTTCAAAGAATTCCGTATTTTTTTTATTTAAATTTATTTGGCTGAATATTCTTTGGACGTTTTGTTAAAATAGGAGGAGTTTGTTTAAAATTTCCCCGTTGAAATTTAGAAATTGTTTTATCCAAAAATTTTAGTTTATGGGATTCAGCATTTAAAATAGCTGTTCATTTTACAGATATAAAGCGTGATCCATTTCAAGTCTCCCTACTTTTTTAAAAAAAAAGCACAGAAAATTCCAATTCAATGGGGAACGTTTATTATCATTTGAAAGAACATTCTTTGGCATTTATATTTTGAAGATTATGTCTATCAAATGTTGGCCGTCGCTACGTCGCAGATGGTCTATCCGTTGAGTTCAATTTTCGATGACTCGTTCGAGCATTTAGACTGGTAACTGGCGAATGACACGCGTGATGTTTTTCTCCAAGGCCTGAATCGAAGCAGGTTTTTCCGCATAAACTTTAGACTTTACATATCCCCACAGGAACAAATTTAACGGTGTGATATGACACGATCTTGGTGGCCAATCGACCGTCCCGGAACGTGAAATTATGTGCTCAACGAAGTGCTCAATAAATCGATTGATTGATGCGATGTGTGGAAAGTGGCGCCGTCTTACTGAAGCCAAATGTCGCCGAGATCACTAGCTTGAATTTCAGACATCGGTTATCATACCACGATAACGGTCGCCATTGACGAATCGACTCTCCACTCTCAGCTACGGCCGCTATATTTTCTTCACACAATAATGAAAGCTGGTTCTCAAAATGGGTGATGCTCTTGCGAATAGTACACTCAGTAGGCCGATTATGTTGACCGTAAGTTGAGCGAAGTGCAAGAAACACATTTCTCACAGATCGTGAATTTTCCTAATAAAGTTGAACGATTTGTAGACGTTGTTCTTGCCAAACAATACTAAACAAAATTAACATGACAGCATGTATGTGTATACTCTAAAGTACACACATACATACTCTAAAGTATACACATACATACCTCTAAAGTTTAGAGGTCGGAATATTGCAAAAATTACATTATGAACAATTATCTGCTTATAACGACGCTTATGTTGTGCCCATCACTGTATGTAAATACATATGTATGTAGTACAAGTTCAAATGTGTGCACAATGCGTTTGTGTGAGAATAAAGCAATATTATTTCTGAATTTCACTAAAAGCGGAAATTGATTTTTTATTGACACTTAGAAGTTTTTACTATTCATCCATTAAAATGAATATGTATTTAATATTTTTCTCGCAGTTGAAATCTGGTTGATTTTTTATTTTAATTAAATTGCAAATATAGTGCCACCTCGCTTAACGCAACCCTTGATAAATGCAACTGCTTGATTATTGCAACACGTAAAATATCTGCATTGTTGACTCAGTTAACGCAATTTTTTCCTCAAAGCCATTTATCAATTTCTCAATCGATTTAACGATGTCCGTTTGGCTGGCTGGCCAGGTCGCAATTTTGAAGATATTTCGATAAAATTTGGTACGTGCTATTTTTTCGGCCCAAGGATTGAAACTGGGGCAAATCGATCCATGATTTCATCTGGCCCCCATACAAATGTCCTCCGGAAATTGGGGTTTACTGATCAAAAATGTTTGAATTATGCAAGTATTCAAAAAAGTTTCATCACAATTGAGTCGTAAATGAAGCCAAATCACATCTGCAAATTTTGTGCAGATCGGTCCACAATTACCCGTAGGTCCCACTTCATAAATTCACTTTAAAGAGCATAACTCTCTCAAAAATGTTGGTATCCAAATAATATTTAACGCAAATATATTTCATATACATATGCAAATAATACGGTCCAATTTTATTATGATCGGTCCATAATTAGTTATAGCTCCCATATAAGGCCCACTTTCGAAATTCACTTTAACGATCATTAATTTCTAAAAAATATTGGTATCCAAATAATATTTAACGCAAATACTAATACGGTACAATTTTATTATGATCGGTTCATAATTAGGCGAAAATCGCATGTAAGACCCTCTACGTAATTCAATTTAACCTCCATAAATCTTTTAAACGTATTTATATCGAGATAAAGTTTAACACATATAATACTTATATTCTCAAAAATCATGACACTAAATTTTTGGATGATCGGTCCATAATAGATCATATCTCCCATATAGCGCACATTTCTGAAAAACTGTTTTATACATATAGATACTGGGTGTAGGGTATTATATGGTCGGGCTTGACCGACTATATTTTCTTACTTGTTAGACTTTATACTGCTTAAAGCTATTGCGTTTGAGATTAATTACTTTCAGATATTGAACAAAACATAAAATCATTTAACATACGGAATGCAGTTTGCCTTTTATTACATGCTTGGGATAAAATACCGTTTGACATGATTAAGAAATACTGGAACACTTTAATGTCTCCTAATAACAAGTGGACTGGCGAAGATGATATGCCACTGAACATAAAAAGAACTGAACTCATTAATGAACAATCGATGTTTCCTACTGTGGCGGATTAGCTTCATGAAATTACTCCAGAGATTTCAACTGAAGAAATTAATGCTTGGACAAGTGAATGCGACTATTCTAATAATTCAACTTCAGAAGAAATTCCTTTAGAAGAATTTGAAAGTGAAGATGACAGCGACAATGTTAAACGTTTAATTTTTTAAACATTAGTGTAGCTTTCAAAGACATCATGTTTCTACAAAATATTCGTGAAATTGCAGTGTAGAAAACTATATCTATTGTCTAATAAAACACAGTCAAAAATGTCTGACTTTTTTTAATTGATTTTTGAAATTTGTGTATCCGATTTACATTAGAATGTGTATTTTTTTATTTATTATTAGTGTTTTTATGTTGTTTTTCAATTAAATTAATGATTTTACTTTAAAAATAAATTATACATATTGTTATTTCCTACTTTTCACTAATAAAAAGAAAAAGTGCCCTAAAAAATGTGACTCGTTTTTCGTAACAACCGCAGTTTTCGCAGCAGCCGAAATTTTTATTAGTTGCGTTAAGCGAGGTTGCACAGTATTTGCAATTGTTCTGAGTCGAAATTACCAACAACAAAATTTTATTTTCCTACATTCAATACATGCGCATAGTTATATTGGTGCAAGAAAATACATTAGATTGGCTCTTCAAAATATATTTGCATTGTATTGACTCATACAACTGTTCCTTTAGTTGTGCCCATTACAATTTAAATCTGAAACTAAAAGACCTGTGAAATACATAAATACATATGTAAGTATATTTTCTACTTTAATATTTCCCGAATTTAAGCCAAAACTAAAGGCGGTCTGAGCGCAAATAGCTAAATATTAAAATGAAATGCAACAAAATTTGTTCCCAGTTGCATATTGCTTTTCTAAGACATCGAACTGGCAAATTTATTTGTTAAACGTCGGTCTAATGTTTTTGTATATAATAGAAATATATAAATATGGATGTTTGTATGTACATATGTATATACATAGTTTAATGTTTGCAATTGTTTACCTTTTCAAAAGCAACAAGTTGGTAAACAATGTCAGCTTTTTCAGTTTACGCTTTCTTTATTTCTTCCAATTCTTCAATAAACAAATGGTTGGCCGCAAAATTTGTCTACGCAATTTCCTTTATGTAAATAAAGAGCAATTTTTGGCATTTTTGGATTCGTTCTTAGCTACATTTACGAGTACACATTGTAACCAGTATTTGTTTATAAAAAAAATTAAGCCAAAATAATCGGCCAGACAGTTTAGTGTAAACTCATTAAACTCGTATTATTAATGAAAAATGAAAATATTATTCTTTACTTTCTCTTTTCTCTTTTCACTATTCACATTTCTTTAAAAAAAATGGATGCCACAAAATTTTCTTAAGACTTTAACAATTTATGTAATAAAGTGTTGCGAGCCAAAACAAACAACTGTTTGAATGCTGACAATTTACGGTTAGTAACAATGGAACTTTTGTAAGACACGAGAGAACAATGCATATTCAGAGTCGAACAATATTTAAAACAAGTGCGAGTGCTATATTCGGCAGTGCCGAATCTTAAATACCCTCCACCTAAACGTACTAAGAAATAATAAAACTACACTGGTACACAGGACTAGAATATCCTTATTCTGTGTTTTTTCTATTCAGTCTTAGTGCAAATTTTATTAGTATTTGATATTCTATTGTTTGAAAGACAATTTTACGACCAACATAATTTATGTTAAATAATTTGAAATTTTATCTAATTTCGACCATTTCTAATTGATTTAATTACCAATTCTTACCATAATTTACAGAGTTTGTTTGATTTTCATACCAATCTTGATTGTAATTTAACATTTTATAAAATTAAAAGAACATTTTTCCATATTCACAACAAGTTAAGAAACAGAGTACAAAAAAGGATAAGATGTAAGATGGGGCTTGATCTGAATAACATTATTTAAAAAAGATTTATGGGTGGCATAGACGAAATGGACCAATTATGGACTGATAACTTCTAAATCCAGTATCCACTAATGTGATTTCTATGTATTTTAGGATTATATTGGTTGAATTTCATCTCAATAGCGTTATTTACAAGAGTTGTATGGTTGGTTGTTATGCTCGGAAGTGGACTTAATTCAGGAGCTATTATTGACTGACAGCTACAAAATCCAGTAGCTTAATTGCCGTATAACCGATACTAATATGATTTCTCGATTAAGATTTATGATCTATATAAAAGTTGGTTTCATATCGATATTTATTAGAAATTTTTGTGGCTTTATTTGTTTTTCGGATATAATTCTTATATGGCAGCTATGACAAATTATGGGCCGATCTTCTTAAATTTGGAACAGTTATTTTCATGTATATGAGGATATTTCGCGTCGAATTTCAACATAATAACGGTATATTTAAGATATATTTTAGTATTAACGTTGATTTCGAGAGTGGACCTTATGTGGAGGATATTGCCAAATATGGGCCGATGTTCTCAAAATCCAGCAGTTTGATTTAGGCATGTATGTAAATGATTCGTGTAAAATTTTGGATTGGTACCCCTATTTATAAGAGATTTATGAGTATTAAAGTGATTTTCGAAAGAGGACTTTATATGGGGTCTATGGTCAAACATGGACCGACCTAAAAAAAATTTCATTTTTCGATTTATTTTTGCATTAAACTTATTTTTTCTGAATTTTGTATTGATATTTAAATTTTATAGGCATTTATGTATAATTGAGCAATATTTCGGGAAGAATTTTGTATGGGGGCTATGAGAAATCATGGACCGATTCTTACTATTTCCCGCACACTTTCTTCTTTTATCATAAAAACAATGCATACAAAATTTCATGGTATTATCTGCAATATATTTCAAAATATTGCAATAAAATGGACAAAAAATATAAAATTTTTATGGAGGTTGTCACAGATATTGGACCATAACTCTGGTTGGCCTAAACCGATTTTGCTGATTTTCAATACCAAAGTTACCTGCAAAATAAGAACTATTTTTCTGGAAATTTCGTTTAGTTAAGTTGTATAGCTTGGACGTGAGAGTGTGTTACACAGACGGACAGACAGACAGACGGACAGACAGACAGACGGACATGGCTAAATCGATGGCTTCATCAAGAAAATATATGCTTTGTTGGGTCTCAGATGAATATTAAAAAAGTTTCACATGGAATGACAAACGTAATATAACCTCATTCACCACACTTGTTGGTGGAGGGTATAAAAATAAAGAAAGCGATGAGCGATAACACTTATCACTGGAAAATTTTTGATCATTTGATCATCAAATTTTTGGCCAAAAACGACCAATCCGTTTAGAACCTACCAACTACTTACAGTGCGTCACACAATTATATTGCCTACTAATTTGTTTAATTTGTTTTTGCAGTTGATAATAGACATTGTGTAAGTCCGCTTTCACACTCTTCAATTCTGACTTGTTAAAGCAGGTACTTTTGTATGGATAAAAGGGGTACAAACTTGACGGTACTAATCAATTTTTTTATTTCCTTTTGTGTTTTTCTTTCATGCATGTTGATTTGCATTAAAAAGTACGAAAATTTAATTTACCTGTGTGAATGAAATGACAAGTTTAAAAGAGAATTGAACAACAACAGGACTAAATAGGGAAGATCCCAAAAAAAATTTATCTAAAATTCTGTTTAGTTGTTGTTGCTTGTATTAATTTGCATCACAAATTGTAGGTCATACAAGTATATAGCATTTGGAAATCGCAGTTCTAAATTGTTCTTTGAATTTTTTTTTAATTTTTGTCATTAAAAGGATACAACACACATTAAAAAAAAATTTAATAGCAATAATTTTCAACTTATTTGTGTTAAAAACGCCAAAAGAAAATGATTTAAACATTTCTGAAACAAAGATTTTTTCATACCTTCAAACAAGGGTAAGTCAATTAAACATATTTGTGATATGTTTAACAGATGACGCCAAACAATAGTAAGTGCAATAAATCGATCAATATTACGACGACACATTGAAAATTTACCACAGAGCAGTAACCCAAAATCCTTGAATGGAAAACCGAATAATCCACATTTATCTGATCTAGCGATAATGTTCTTCTTAGAACAAATGTAAACAACGTAAAAGGGTGCTGAGAGCCAATAAGGAAAAAATCACTTATTTCAGAAATTATTAGACATAATAGATCAAATAAGGTCGCTCAGATCCATGAAAATAAAACTTTGGTGTTTTGGCAATATGTTATATTCAATGACGAAAGCAAACGTATGGTCAGCAGAAATTCAAATGAAGCCTTAAATTTAAAATATAAAATCAACGGTTAAGCATGATGGCGGTTCTATAATAATATGGAGCTGCATGTCTGTTCATGCAGTCGGTAGTCTGGTATTTGATTGATGGTTTTATGAATCACCGTAGACATTTGTCCATACTGAAAAAAAATCTTAACTCCAATGCCAAAAAAATTGGGGCTACAAAGAAATAGCTTTTACTTTCAACAAGATAATGATCCGAAGCACACAGCTTTAAACGTGAAAATGTGGCAAACACTTGCCAACGTCTCCTCAAGATCGCAGCTGAATCCCATAGAAAATCTTTGGGCTTATTTGACATTGAAACAAGTTCTACAAGAGAAGTGTCGAAAATTAATAGCAGCGTTGTCAACTTTGAAATTTCAAAACGCACCAAAATGGAAAAAACACGCGCCATTTGAAAAAATCGCACCAAGTTTAGATTTTCTTTTTTATTTAAAATGTTTATTGAATGAATTTCACATAAAAGGTATAATATTTTTGCATTATAAATATAACAAAAAAAAACAGCCTTCAACAGTTCAGTGTTTTTAGAAAAAAATGAAACTTAACAAACCTAAAAAATAAACTTAACAAAATTGTTTGTATTCTTTGTACTAGATATGATACGATTAATAGTAAAAGTAATAATATGAAAAGCCTTTTTTTAAATAAACGAACTAATAAAGATAAAATAAGCATTTAGCCACTCAAAATTTTACTCACAATATGCTATTCGGAACTAAAGTACTAATTGGTAAAGAAGGGCTAATTTCAGTACATATTTTATATATATTTTGATATTCTCTTGTAAGTACTTTTAGTACTGGGACTCTAACCCTGGTTGTTCAGCAGGCCAAACCAACAGGCTACACAAGAATTTTTATTTCCATGTTTAAAATGTTAATTTTATTTTCAAACAAAGATTTTCGCCCTTTGAATTTGATAGTATGCATTTATTTATCATACATTCGCATTTAAAATACATTTAATAAGGTCCTTTTTCATCAAACAGATTTCATGATAATGAATTATTAAAAAATTAGTAAAAATAAAGATTTCATCACATTTTTGGAAAAATTAATAACGCACCAAAAATTCAAAAAAGCACCAAAAATGGTGCGAAACGCACCAAGTTGACAACGCTGATTAATAGAATCAATGCCAAGTCGCTTGGAAGCTGTTCCAGCAAACAATGGTTAGCACACAAAATATAATTGTTTTTAATACCTTCTAATATTTAAAAAATATCACTGTAAAACTTAAAAACTAATATACTTTTGTGATATATTTTTATTATATTGAATACCTCTTGAACTAATATTGTGAAATGAGTTTTTTAACGCAAAATTAATATTTATAATCTTTTTAGTATTTATTTAATAAAATTTTAATTATTTTCTGGAAAAAAAGTTTGTTATAAAAGCGGTTTCTTTATATTTTATAAATTTTTTTTGGCCAAAATAGTTTTGCGATACACTGTCACTCACAGCAAACCAGTGATCCCACAGCAATATATTGACTAAAAATTTATTTCTGACATTTAAAGCAAATACCTGTCATGTGGTTCGAGGTTTAAAACAAATTGGAAATTTTAAATAAAATACATCATTCGGGAAGGGGGCTAACACAAAACTAGTTCCATGATCTTATATTAAATAATTCAATTATTCACAAAATTGAATTAAAACTAGTTGATAGTTAACGAAACTTTGTTTATAATTTTTTTTTTTTACAAATTCTTATTATTAAGTTAAGTAATCTATTCGGAAGTCATCAGACTTAACGCTTTGAAACAATTCATACTAATTTACCGCAGTGAACTCTTTGTAAGACCTAAATGAAGGAAATTCGTAAAATTTAAAAATTAAGGTCTTAGAACATATTACGGATACAAAAAATCAATATTTTGGGTCAAGAGATAATGAGAATCAATTTAAATGCATAACAATTTCTGAATTGTGTGGCAAACATTGTTTTTGTTTTTTGTTTTTTGTTAACAATTTTTTTTTTAACAAATTATTATTAATTTCGTAAAATACCAACCCGCAATTTTTAGCATACTCGTACATATTTATAACTTGCATTTAAGAATTTAAAATGTTATTTTTTGATATTATGCAGATTAATCATTTGTATTATTGTCAAAAATAATAATGTAATTTAATAAAAACTTATAGAAAATATTCCAAATTCCTTAAAAACTATTTCTGGTCCAACTTTCCGAAATCATCAGTAGCTTTACTAAACAAATTTTAAGTGCTATAAAAAACTGGTTCCGGTCTGCCCAATTACCTGGAAAGAAGATTAGATGCACTAAAAATACTCTCTGAATGATTTAATATATTCTTAATGCTCTTGTTAGGGCCTTAAAAAATATTTAAAAATGTAATCGTACCTTGTTCCGGTTTTTAATGATATCAACTAGATTTTACAATCGACATTAAAACTGAATATTTAAAAATTTTGAATCTGTCGAACATAACCCTTCATAATGGCGTTACAATTTGGGTTTTATCAATCTATTTATGATTACAATATTCTTATTCGTATTTGGAATCTGGATGTTCTGTATTAAATGTTCAGTAGGGTAAAGATATAAAAATAAATTAATTAAATAAACAAAAATTTACTGATAAGATCTTGGAACACAAGATTATAATGAAAAGTTTATCAGCAACTACCCCCCAGAAACTTGGTAATGAGTTAACAACTTTTTAATGACAACTACATGGCGTTTAAATTACATAGAAGTAGTTACATAATAACTTACTTATTATCAGTCGTATAACTCATTACTTTCTAGTTTTAACCGATTTATTTGAATAATTAAATTTTGCCTAAATTTTGCCGTTATCAAGGTAAAATTCGACTTCAGTAATCCTCATATGAATATCAACTTAGCTCAGTTATACAAAACTGAGTGGATTTTGTGAATATCAGCTCATATCTGATCATAATTATCTGTAGGTACCATATAACATCCACTTCCGAGAATAACTAGATTACTAATAAAATTCTTGTAAACATACATATATAATTATTGAAACAAGTAAGAAAGTATAGTCGGTCAGGCCCGACTTATACCCTACACCCTGTATACATACATAAGTAAAAAACAGTTTTTCAGAAATGAGCGTTATATGGGAGATATAACCTATTGTGGACCGATCATCCAAAAATTTAGTGTCATGATTGCTGTGAATATAAATATTATAGGTGTTAAACTTTGTCTCAATATAAATACTTTTAAAAGATTTATGGAGGTTAAATTGAATTACGTAGAGGGTCTTATATGCGAGTTTCGCATAATTATGGACCGACCATTATAAAATTAGGTCTAATCATTTCTGTATATATGAAACTTATTTGTTTTGAATTTTATTTGGATACCAACATTTTTAAGAAATTTATGGTCGTTAAAGTGATTTTCGGAAGTAGGTCTTATATGGGAACTACGACGAATTATGGACCGATAATATTGAAATTATAGCGTATTATTTGATATATGCGTTACATATTATATCGATACTTGTTTGTGATGAAATTTGTTTGGTTCCTTGCATAATTTAAATATTTATGAGCGGTAAACCCCAATTTCGGGAGGACTTTTGTATGGGGGCCAGGTGAAATAATGGATCGATTTCCACCAGTTTCAATCCCATCCGTCCTTGGGCCCAAAAAATATCACTTACCAAATTTTAATTAAATATCTTCAAAATTGTGATCTGTACTCTGCGCACAAGCTTTACATGGACAGCCACCTAGTCAGCCAGACGGACGGACGGACATCGTTAAATCGACTCAGGAAGTGATTCATTATAGGTGTAATATATGTAAATATCTATACAAACACACGCTGGTGTCAATTATCTTGTTATATGGTTTGATCATACTTGGTGGATCTGTTTATATAGATTTATTTGATATTCCTGTTTCTGAATTCCATATGAATAAATTAAAATTTACAGAAAAATCGCTGTGGATTTAACTTAAATTGCTTAATTTTTTACAAATATATAATAGATACTTAATACTTTTAAAATTAACTTTTAAAAATTATAAATTAATGAATAGAAATTACTTAATAACTTACTTTTCAATAACTACTACATAGCGTATGTACTTGGAAATAGTCGTATAATGACTTATTTATCATCTATTTTATATAACTTGACCATACATATCACTTTTTTTTTGGGATTATCCCGCTTTTTTATCCTGTTTTTTAAACCAAAATTTAAGATACATATTAGTATTATTCATATTGGTATATGTGACCCGGCCTATGAAAAGGTGGCTTATGACTCAAAAAAGAAGTTGCGAGACACAGCTGTTAAAGATAAACAATGCATTTCGTCAGTTTCTTAGTAGTTTTTCTTTTGCATTTAGAACAGTCATGCCCAAAAGGCAACCAAAAAAGGCAAAAGAGCATAAATGAGATAAGTCCGTGTGTGTATATAAAGAGCGATGTTTTTTCAATGCAATTTCAAAGTTTCTGACCGAAAAGAAAACGTAAGGCCTCATCTCCAGAAGGAGATTCGAAAAAACGAGCAACTTCAAAGGTTTCATAAGGATAGCGACGAAACTTAATACTGCTAAATAAATATTTTTTGTGTTTTTGCAGCGTTCAATCCTGTTTTTAAAATTTTCAATTCCATTTTCAATAAAATTCTGTTTTTCTTTCATTTGTGCTCTTCTTTCTCTACATTTTTAGTACACTTCTAAGTAAGTTAGAACTTTCTAGTTTTCACCACGTGAAAGAGCGTCTCAATAGCTATCGAAACCATAAAAAAAGTGAAAAATTTTTTTTGAGTCATAAGCCACCTTTTCATAGGCCGGGTCACATATATGTATGTAAATGCTTCGTATAAAATTTTGGATCGGTGTCGTTATTTATACGAAATTTATCAGTGTTGAAGTGATTTTCGGAAGAGCGCTTCATATGTTGAATATGGTCAAATATGGACCGAGATCCACAAATTTCTATAGTATGATTTTTGTGTATATGTAAATGATTTGTGTAAAGTTGTGAGTTGATAACGAATATAATATAAGGATAAATGACTATTTCGGATGTGGGCCTTATATGTGAGCTATGACCAATTATGGACCGACTATCATAAAATTTAGTACAACAATTTATATATCAATAAGAATTATTTGTGTTGAATTTTAACCTTGTAACAGTTTTATTACAAGATTTATACGTACTTAAGTGAATTTTTGAAAGTGGAGTTTATATGGGGTCTATGGTCAAACATGGACTGAACAGAAAAAATTTCGTTCTGCGATTTCTTTTTACATGGCACTTATTTTTGTTGAATTTTGTATTAATATTCCAATTTTATAGGTATTTATGTATAATTGAGCAATTTATTACAACCATTATATGTGTTGAATTTAAACCTTGTAACAGTTTTTATACAAGTAGGGGACTATG
This sequence comes from Bellardia bayeri, assembly GCA_950370525.1. Classification (NCBI taxonomy): domain Eukaryota; kingdom Metazoa; phylum Arthropoda; class Insecta; order Diptera; family Calliphoridae; genus Bellardia; species Bellardia bayeri. The sequence goes on along the minus strand of OX493268.1, from coordinate 42,463,399 downwards.
AGAAATTAATGACCGATTCTTACTATTTTACTCAAACTTTCTTCTTTTATCTGCAATATATTTAAAAAAATTGCAAAAAGAATGGTTGAAAATATCAAATTTTTATTGAGATTGTCTTACACTTTGGTCCATAACTCTGGTGCTACTAAACCAATTTTGCTGATTTACCAAACTGCTTAGGAGAACTATAAATGGTTTTTTGTAAACTTTGCTGATTTTGGTTGTGTCTTTTGGACGTGAAAGTGTTTTACACAGACAGACAGACTACTACGTAGAATTTCAGAAGGATGAAGAATATACATATATACTTAATTGGGTCTCAGAAGAATATTTCTCAATGTTACACACGCAATGACAAACTTATATATATCCTCATTCACCATTTGTGGTGGAGGGTATAATAACATGACAGCATGACACGACTCCACGTGATCTGTCAAAAATGCTAGAAAAGTGTAGCTCCAGAGAAAAAAGTATCAGTACTAGAATCACCGAGTATATATTTTTGGTAGCTAATTTTGAAGAAATTATAAAAACTGAGAACTGTATTTTTCTTACCTGCAACATATTTCAATGATATTATTTATGGTTAAAGTATTTTACTAGCCACGAAAGAAATGTGAATCTTATTGACAAAATTGTAAAAAATCAATATTCTCGTCATAATTTTTTTAAAACTTTTACTTTTGATTACTTATGGCTAAATTTCACAGTCTTTAGTTAGCTAATTGCTTAACTAATGATTCTTTATTCGCAATGCTTAATTTGCCATAATAACAACAAGTAATAGTTAAACGTTAGTTAGTATTTTAGTTTACCAATGGTTAACTAATGACTGGGAATCTCTTGTTAAAAACTCTGGATATGCATGAAATTTTATCTGTGTTTATTAAATTACGTACATACATAAATTTTAATAGATTATATTTATTAGATTCTAATAATTTTGTTTACACTTAAATTAATAATAAAAATAATTTCAACATTTTTCCTTTAAAATTAAATTGTTGAATATAAAATAAATAAAAGTTGTATGTATCATCAATCGTACGATAAAATGCTTAATAATTCATTTTCCATAAGAATCATATATCTGTATTAAAAGGTGGTATTGGTTACGATTTCATATACATACGAGTACATACATACATACATATATTATTGGTCGATTTTATATATATATATATATATATTTAAATATTCATCTTTTCAAGTTATAATGTGTTTTCGTTGGCAAATTTATTATAAATTTGATACTCTACTCAATTGTAGATGGAATTTGATTCAATTAAAATTGCATGCGTCTTTGGGTATTGCGGAAGTTAATGACCAAGAAAGCTGTCAACAGGAAACCGAAAAACTATAGAAACACAAAAAAGAAATGCAATTTTAAAAAGTGTACTTAATAAATTTTAAAATATATGTACGAGTATGTATGGCATGTTCATCTTACCTCAAATGCTACAGAAATCCATGATAAAATAGCAAAACGATAAGATTCTTCTTCGTAGTATTTGACCATTTTCTCGCTGCAACCTTCAGTGAAAAGATTGTGAATATCCGAGGCATCCAGATTAGCATAACAACTGGGTGGAATTTGTATATTCATGAGCACATAATCGTTGGAACTTGTCTTGCCACAGCAGTCATGATGTGTTTGCAAGTCATCCATAGCATTTGTTTCCCAGGCCTTATTTACCGCCTCGACTCCATTGTGTTCGCCACTGTTGAAGCCAATGAGTGCGATCGCAATGTTTATCAAGGTCAATGCCAAAAGGAATACAGCACACTTTAAAAGATCAATTGATTATTACACACATACGCGTACGAGTATGAATATGAATAACAAAATTAACTTGATTTGTAATTATTTAGTTATTTATTTTTTTAATTTATGTATATTGTTGCTACTTACAGTCGCCGTCAGGCAGACAGATTCTCGTATTGTGGCAAAAATTCCTAAAAATGCAAAGATTATGCAGAGTGATAATGTTGTGTAGTAACCAATGGATAATTCCTCTCGAAAATAGTCTGGATTAAATGAGATCAATATTATGCCCGCAATAGAAAATATCTGAAATTATAAATTTTTAAAAATTAATCAGTTGAAATATTTTAATTGTTTTACATAATCGTACATTTACGAGTATACCGCCTCTCACAGAACAGTATAAGCACAATGAAATAAAATTAAAATTATTCATTAAATACGCAATTTGTTTTAAAAAAATATCAATATCATTTTCAATCATATGCCGAGTTTTTTGGAAATTAGATGTAAAAACGAAATTTTTTAATAATTGTGTAAGAACCCTGCTTTACTTGTCCAATTGTAGAAAAAGGACCCTTAATGAACTATAAACAAGTTTGTTCAACAAATATTACCAATTTATAGTAATTATGTTTTATAGCCAATAAAATTAGTTCCATGAACTGTGTATCGCTAATAGGCCAACATTATGTTAAGGAGGTGGCTTTTATTAAAAGAAAAAGCTTTGAAAGCTTTTATGACCATCCTTCCATATAGGCAAATACTTTATTCCATCTGGTATCATTACTTCCCAGCAATTCTAGCTAATCATCCAGAACTAATGACTTTATCCATAATTTGGCAAACTTCTAGTTACAGAATTAGTTATGTGACTATTTATTTTATAAAGAGAAAACTTCGTAGTGAAAAATAACACTAGGAGTTAATTGACTATCCAAGGGATGTAAAGGGTGATTTTTTTTAGCTATTATCTATTTGGCAACACTGGTTTAAATAGCTGACGCACGTTTCGTGTTTTGTTTCACTGTCAAACATCTTCAGTTTGGTCTATAATTTAACCATGAATCGTCTTACAAACGACAACGCTTGCAAATTATTGAATTTTGAATATTATCAAACTGCGTGCTCTGTTAGGAAAGTTCAATTGTGTTCAGCGGCGAAGCTCATTTTTGGCTCAATGGGTACGTAAATAAGCATAATTGTCGATTTTGGAGTGAGTATCAGCCAGAAGCATTGCAAGAGCTACCAATGCATCCAGAAAAAGTCACAGTTTTGTGCGGTTTATGGGCTGGTGGCATCATTGGACCGTACTTCTTCAAAGATGATGCGAATCGTAACGTAACTGTGAATGGTGAGCGCTACCCTGAGATGATATCCAACTTTTTTTTTGCCCAAAATGTAACAGCTTGACTTGCATGACATGTGGTTTCTACAAGACGGTGCCACATGCCACCACGCGCAACAATGGACTTATTGAGAGGCTAGTTCGCCTTAGCGGATGGACCATTTGAGGCGCAGTCAAGGTCAACATTTGCATGAAATAATCTTCAAACATTAAATTATATGGACCGTACTATCGATTCAAATAAAGATTTTATGCATTTTTCTCAATTTTATATGTTTTTTCCTATAGCTTTTAAAAAATCACCCTTTATATTTCACATAGTGTTGCTTGAACTGGTCGGACGTGTTATTTTTAGTGCGGCTGAATTTTCGTAATAGGTGAAAAAAAAAAAATAAACAAAAAAAAAAAAAAAAAAAAAAAAACTTGTAATAAGTGAAAAAAAAAATATTTATATATAAAAAAAAGATATCGTAATAGGTGGAAAAATATCTATAGTGGTTTTTCGGTAATTTAAAAATCGCATAACAACTGCATGAGTGTCCCGCTCAGATGTAATTCTGAGAAAGAGCTAAGCTACAGTAGAAAAAATTTATGGATCTCTGAAGAAGAATCCTTAAGAAAATCCGTGGAGTCTCTTCTCACTACAAAAGCCGAAATACGGCGCCGTTCCTGTTCGCCCAATATAGTTATCTCATCCGATGAGAAATCATCATCTTCATTAAATAGTGCAGTCAAACCAAAAAAACAAGTAGGCATGGATAAGTACATCACCGTTCTCAAGCGACAGAGGAGCCCGACATCTCCTCAAATGTCTTCCAATTCTAAAGTTCCTAAGACCGTCAGCAGTGATAAGCCAAATGATCAAAACAGATTTGCTCTACTTCAGACGGATGACCCAGAAATACCGAAAAAGACGTTTAAGCCACCACCAATTTACCTGAGAGAGCCCACTTCCAATAAACTGGTTCAAGGAATTGTTGCTGTAATAGGTGAGAACATGTTTAGCGTAACCTCAATTAAACATGGAAAAATCAGCGAGACAAAGATCCAAGTGAATAGGGAAGATGATTTTCGAAAATTGTCCAACCAGTTGGAGAGGGAGACCAGGGATTTCTATACCTATCAGCTCAAAAGCGCAAAAGGACTCCAAGTCGTTCTAAAGGGTATAGACCCATGTGTTGATCCTGCGGAGATAAAGAACGGATTAATGGACAAAGGGTTCAAAATCAAGAGCGTAGTGAATATTAGAAACCGTGAAAAGATTCCTCAGCCCATGTTCAGGGTAGAATTGGAACCTGGAGATGTTGCCTTAAAGAAAAACGAGTCCCATCCAATTTACAATCTTATTTATCTTCTGCATCGTAGAATTACCGTGGAGGAACCGCATAAGCGTGTTGGACCCGTCCAGTGCCTTAATTGTCAAGAATTTGGTCACACCAAAGCGTATTGTAAATTGCCGTCTGTTTGTGTTGCATGTGGGGAACTACATGCAACTGCTCAATGTAATAAGTCCAAAACGGACGTAAAAATAAAAAAATGCAGTAACTGTGGAGGAAATCATACCGCTAATTATTGAGGTTGTCCAGTTTATACTTATTTGAAGGGCATAAGGACCAATAAGTCGCCAGTATTACCTGACCATCCTCAACAACCTAATTTCACGTCGAGTAAGAATTTTCCTCAAATTGTACGACCAACTACTCACGTAAACGCTCCTAATTCTAGACAAGTTTCTTACGCAAACGTGGTCAAATCTAATATGCCAGGTCTGGAGCAGGAACCTATATCGCAATATTCTGAGCCACATATCAACAATCTAGAGACAACATTGCAGACACTTGTCCAAACTATGAACACTTTTACGACCACCATGACATCCATGATGCAGGAAATGCTGAAAATGCAATCCACTATCTTGCAAGCCATTTTAAAGAAATGATTTATTTAAAAATTTGTTTTTGGAACGCGAACGGCCTCCGCCAACATAAAAACGAACTGGAATACTTCCTGATGGATAAGCAGATTGATGTTATGATGATTGCTGAAACTCACTTGACGTCGACAGGGTACTTCAAAATTAATGGCTACGTGTTGTACGATACTAAAGATCCCCGCGGAAGAGCTTGTGGAGGTTCGGCAATTCTTATAAAGAACAGAATAAAACATTATCTAATGAATAACATAAGTGAGGATTACCTCCAAGCAACAAACATTTGCATTGAATTCTGTCAATACAAATTTGTTTTATCATCGATTTATTCTCCGCCTCGATTCTCAATAAAAGAACACCAATACCATAACTTCTTTAATTCCCTTGGAGCTAGATTTTTAGTTGCTGGCGACTTTAACGCCAAACACACATTTTGGGGTTCACGTCTGGTAACCCCAAAGGGTCGCGTACTCTTCAACACCATTGCTCAAATGGGCTTAGATGTACTCTCAAGCGGACATCCCACCTACTGGCCGACGGACCGACGGAAGATTCCCGATGTTATTGACTTTGGAGTAGTGAAAAATATCCCTGTAGAATGGATGCAAGTGGATCCTTCATTAGACTTGTCCTCAGATCACTCTCCTACTATCATTTCAATGCATTTCCCTCAAGTGTGTGGCTCTCCATTTAGAAACATGACTAAGACCCGAGTAAGCTGGATAAAATACAAAAAGTATTTAAGTTCTCATTGCACGGAAAATATTGTGTTGAGAACTACCGACGATATCGATCAGTCGATTGGCAACTTTACCGAGGACCTTCGACGAGCTGTGCATCACGCTTCCACTTATCACGTTGAATGTAGAAATAGGACAAACAGAACTTATTTATCTGAACTCGAACATCTCCTATCAGAAAAAAGAAGAATGAGAAGAGAGTGGCAACTTCACAGGTCTCCTGAACTGAAAGCTAGGCTACGGGTATGCAGAGATATACTAAGACATTTCTTAGAAACCCAAAGAACGGCTTCACTTAGATGCTACTTGGAGGGTCTTGATAGTACCCCACAATCTGACTACTCGTTATGGAGGGCGGCAAGAGGTTTAAAAAGACCAGTGAGAGGAAAACCTCCTTTGCGAAATCCGACTGGTGACTGGGCTAGAAACGATTCCGAGAAGGGGACTTTATTTGTTAACCATTTGAGAAATGTGTTTACTATAAACAACTCAAATAATGCAACTGATTTGCCACCACTCGTTATTAGACCTCCTGTACCTCTAAGACTTAGCTTTAATGATATTCAAAGCGCTATTGGTACTCTGAACCTTAAAAAAGCTCCAGGTATGGATAAAATCAGCAATAAAATGCTTGTGGAGTTACCTCGTGTAGCTAGAAGAATTATCCTCTTTATCTTCAACGCTATTTTACGCCTAGAATACTATCCTGCAGATTGGAAGGTGTCTATGATCACTATGATTCCTAAGTCAGGGAAGGATCACACCAAAGTAGAGTCATATAGGCCAATTAGCCTACTGCCGACAATTTCTAAACTGTTCGAAAAATTGTTAATGACTAAGTTGATTCCAATTCTGAACGACACTGAATGCATTCCTAATCATCAATTCGGCTTCAGAGCTAAACACAGCACCATCGAACAAACACACAGATTGGTAAATGTGATAAGAGGGTCGTTTGAAGACAAAAAATACTGCTCCGCCCTTTTCATTGATGTGTCCCAAGCGTTCGACAAAGTTTGGCATGACGGTTTAATGCACAAAATAAAATTAACTCTGCCTGCTAACACCCATAAACTTATGGAAAGCTATTTATACGGTCGCAAATTTAAAATTAAAGAAGGCAATTTTTTAAGCACCGCTCAGCCAATTGAAACAGGTGTGCCACAGGGTAGCATACTGGGTCCTACTTTATATTTGATTTATGCCTCCGACATGCCGTCAGACCCCAAAATCCACACGTCAACTTTCGCAGATGATACAGCCTTTATCAGCGTTCACAAGGACCACCAAGTAGCATCACAGAATTTGCAGAATTATGTTTATAAACTAGAGAATTGGCTAGAGCTTTGGAAAATCAGGGTTAATGAACAGAAATGTATTCATATCACTTTCACATTGCGAAAAGAAACTTGCTCGTTCATCAAAATAAATAATCAAATTATTTCTCAACATAATGAAGTCAAATACCTCGGCATTCACCTCGACCGCCGTTTAACTTGGAAGTCTCATATTGAAGCGAAACTTACACAGATGAGATTAAAAGCAGTGCAACTTAATTGGCTAATTGGCAGAAATTTTTCACTAAAGTTGGACTGCAAACTATTGTTGTACAATGCAATTCTAAAGCCAATCTGGTGCTATGGAATTCAATTATGGGGTACTGCCTCAGCATCAAACATTGAAAAAATTCAAAGGGGTCAAAATAAAATTCTACGTATAATTACTGCAGCTCCATGGTATGTTAAAAATTCTCGAATTCACAAAGATCTATGCGTGCCATTAGTAAAAGTTGAATTTACAAAACACGCGTCAAAGTATGTCAGCAAACTTGAACACCACCCAAACCCACTTGCACGAGACATCCTTAACTTTAGTGGCCATAATCGGTTGAGAAGGAGGGATACCCTTGCTTTAACTCAAGCGCAAAATAGATGGCTGGATCAATTGATGTGAAATTTTTTTAGTATCATAAAATTTTTGTCTAGCACTGGCTGGGCTTATTATTTTCTTTTTAGTATTAAGATTTGAATACTTATTGTCATTTCATTATATGAAGATTCAATAAATAAATAAAGGCTAAAAAAAAAAAAAAAAAAAAAAAAAAAAAAAAAAAAAAAAAAAAAAATTTTTCTCAATTTTATATGTTTTTTCCTATAGCTTTTAAAAAATCACCCTTTATAAGGTAAATATTTACATGAATTGCGCTACTTCAACAGGATAAATCCTCTGGACATAGTGAAATACACAGAAAAAAAAATCATGTTTCTTTTTCAATTAAACCTTTAATTGATTTTAAAATAATTTTCAAATAAAATTTTAATTGATTCAATTACTTTTTCTGATATTTTCAATTAAATCTCACATTTTTTTTTAATTGATACTATCATTTTGTTTACAGGTCCGATTTCAATTAAATTTTTAATTGATTCCACAAATATTTTAATTGAAACTCATTTTTATTTTTTTCTGTGTAGGACTGGCTGGACAGTTAAATAATGGGGTCTTATGGACCTCATGCATAAGTCGGGGACGTCTTGGTCGATGTAGGACCAAGTCATTAAAACAGTTACTTTATACTTATCTTTTTCATTTATTCTCGGTGTCTGAAATCGCATGTGGGCGACCTCCAACAAATTGTATACAAGTAGTTTATATAATTTGTAAAAAAAAGTACCGATTATGAAAAATAATTATGAATATAATTGCTGTATTGTCTGAATGTTATTGAAATATTCCGAAAGTTAGTAAGTAAGATACCACAAGACAAAGTGTCAATTTTACAAAAATACTAAATTCTTCAAACCAATTTTACACGTTACAGGAACTTTCAGGTCATCATTGTCGTTCCACAAAATCCTTATTTTTCATCCGTTTTTTTTTTCGCAAATTACGCTTAAAATGATAAATATCGTTAATATTGTTGATGTATTTATTTAGTTAGTTATTTCATTAAATTAACTGAAGGTAAGAATTGTTTTTACAACATGAATAAATGTTTATTAAAATTTTTATTGATAATTTTCTTGGCTGAGCTGGGGATCGAACCTGGGTTGAATTTACATTTTTCGATAATCACCACATTCTCTCATCAGAATTCTTTGCGTTCAAACCTCTGCACCACTGCGGTGCCTGCTAGCCAACAGTCAAACATCAATCTTTAACCAGTGGTACTGGTGGTTCGAAATCTGCTGTAATTATCATTTTTTCTTTTTTCAATTTTATTTTACATGTTGTCTCCTTTTCTCTGAACTCATGCCTAACTAAATAAATATATCAAGAATTAACAGTTCAACTATAAAATTACCTTCTATCGTTAATATTATTTATTACAATAGGTGTTGTAGAACTTTTACTCAAACCAATATCACCTGGAAGAGTTTTATTTTGCTGCTTTAAAGAATTGTAAAACATGACTATGAGGTCGTGTTTTTACTGAATGTACTTTATATTTATTTCTTGTGTATGAAACAAAATGTTCTTTTCCTCTTTTAATAAAACCACTTTTTGGTTCATAATTGCATAATTTGCAATAGGAATTTCTACAGCTTGATTTATTAAAAATTTATGAACTTTTTCATCAATTCTTACACTACCTTTATCATGAATAATGTAATCTGGATATTTAGTTGAGTCAGGATTTTTCTCTCTATTCCATTCATGTACAAAATATTGTTCTATTGGTGTTGGAACGCACAAAGCATTAGATGGAATATGTTTGTAATATTTTTCATAAATTTCTTTTACGTTTACCATTAGAACTATACATACTTAACATTTTTTCCATACACAGAAAAAATTATTGGCCGAAAAATTGTAATTAAACTTTTAATTGAGTCCTAATTGATTTTTAATTAAACTTTTAATCATATCAATTAAATTTTTAATTGAAAAACAATTTTCAATTAAGTAATATAATATTTTTTTTTTAATTAAAACTACTTTTAATTCAATTTTTACAAAATATTTTAATTGATACTACAAATTCCTTCATGGGTCCACTTTCAATTAAATGTTTAATTAAACATACGAATATTTTAATTGAAAATCGATTTTAATTTTTTTTGTGTAGCATTTTTTTATTTAAACCTTCAGCAACTAATCCAAATGGAACATATTCTGATGTAGCAGTTCCAGTAAGAGTTGCACCAGTATCAAAAGCAGTTCATGTTCCTAAAGGTGTGACTTGACAAGATACTTTTACTACTTTAGCTGTCGTCGGTAACATATCAAATTCTGCTTCACTTAAATAAAAAGGAACAAAATCAACTGGTATAAAATAAACATTCCAGATCTTTACTATAACGTAGAAAAAAAAAAAAGAAATAAAAATTAAAAATTTTGAAACAAACGTAAAAAAATGGGCAAATTTTGAACTTTGAGGTGCCATAACTCAGCCACATCTTGTCAGATAGAAATTTGCAGCATATCGACGGTTGGGCTCCACAAGGATTACATCTATTTTCATGTTCAAGAGGTCCCAATTAACTTATCTTGCGTTCTTGGTATTTTTGGCCTGTAGACCAGTGATATTAATTAAAGGCTGTTCTAGATCATTTCTAATCTTTTTAAGTTACCACCTTTTTATGTTTTAAGCACACAATTATTTTTGGTGATGAAAATTTATCAAATACAGGACAGTGTGGTAGCTTTTATTATTTTTCTCACTTTGTTTACTTATTTTAGGCATGAGCGCTTAAATTACATTGTCAATGTCACCAATTCGTTAACCTTATTATATTGTAAAACAAAAGAACACAATAAAAACAACTGCGACTAGACTTTATTACATTTTCAACAACTATTTCGAATCCTTTTCTTTATTTGACCTAAATACAAGTCCAGTATATGACATCATATATTAGACACAACATGTACAAAATTGTGTAATCAAATAATAAAGTCACACAATATTTATAACACTGAGCCAGGTATCTAATAGAATAAATTGTTTCAAAGATATTTTAAGTATGTACTATAAATATTTATTTGTTTAAATAAAACCTTCTTCTATATTATATCTTAAAATAAAGTTGCATAAATTAAATACATTTGCAATGCATTTCCTGAAATAATAATATACTGCAAACATCTGTATCCACACAAATCCGAACTATTTTAGACCTATCAGACTATCATGATTACTACTGAAAACAGTTGAGCATCTGAAAGATTAACGCTTGGTAAATTTTCTTGCGGAACTAGGAGTCAACCCGAAGAATACAGGTGATTATTTAATGTTTTCCCGGTTTTTATGCTACCATGGAGAAGGAATATCAAGAATACCTACAATGCCTAAATGAATTCAATAGGTAGGAAGATTTACACATCGTTTATTAAATAAATACATTCGCATGATTACACTTTTCTGAAAATTAGTATTTATAGAAAGATTGTGTCGCTCTGAACGGAAACGATCTATTTTAGTAATTCAATTAACATATTATCACCGATGACATTGTAATGTATGGAAGAGGAGACTGATTGATACTTGGATATATTATAGGCTTCGTAGCTGCGGGTTTAGTGATCTTGAAATTGATAACGGCTATCGCCATAGAGTAATTATTGTGGGTATCTTGGCAACTGTTGGCCGTTCCTGGGAAAGCAGAGCTGATCGTAAGATATTCAGCTTAGACATGAAGGTTAGTCGAGTGAGTTTGGGAAGCTATTCATTAATAATGACTAAGATCAGTAAATGGTATTACGGCATTCCGGATTTTTTTAGGATGTGAGAGTGTTGTTTAGTTAGAGACCCTAGAACAGATAATATGTTTGACTAAGACTACAATGTTGCAGGCTCAAATGGCTTTGCAAATGATTCTACTATTGACTAGAAAATATAATTTATTGTATTATCTTGCTTTCCTTCTGAATTTTATTTAACTTCTTTCGAAGGGTATCACTTTGTCAGATCCCATGTGGTCCAAATGGAAGTATATTTAAATATAATCTTAAATCTATTCCCAAACTGAAATCCGAAATATATTCTAAATACATTTAACACTCTGATTGCTTCTTAATTGACTTAGTCATTTAAAATAGATGAATGAAACATTTTTTTGTGAATTTTAGATGTGGCTGTTTGTACAATTAAGTTGACAATGAATTAATGTGAAATTACTTATACTATATGTATATATCGTTACCTAAAACGCAAACTGCTCTAACTATGTACCCTACACCACTATAGTGGGGAGGGTATATTGGATTTGTGCTGGTGTTTGCAATGCTCAAAAATATTTGTTCAAGACCAACATTAAGCTATACATATCGACTCGGAATCACTTTTACCAGTCGATTTAACAATGTCCGTCCGTCTGGCTGGCTGGCAGAGTACAGATAGCAATTTTAAAGATATTTTCATAAAATCGGTCTATTTTACCTAGCCCCCATACAAATGTCCTCCCGAAATAGGGGTTTATGGGTCATAAATGTTTGATTTATGCACATATCCGAGCACATTACCCCACAAATAAGTTTTACATGAATCCTAATTATAGCTCCCACTTCCAAGAATAACTTTGCAGAAAAAATTCTTTCTTATTAAAATAATATTAAACACAAGTATATATATACATATATATATATGTAGAAATCATTCGGTCCAATTTTACGATGATCGGCCCATAATTAGTCATATCAACTATATAAGGCTCACTTTCGAAAATTACCTTAACGACCATAAATATCTTAAAAATGTTGTCATGACACCTAATTATATTACGGTCGGTCCATAATTAGTCAAAGTTCCCATATAAGAAGATCCCTTTGAAAATCACTTTATATTTAAAAAAAAAAATATATTTATAAATATTAAATGCACATAAAATGTTTAAATGATCTGTCCATAATAGATCATAGATCCCATATAACCCCAATTTATGCAAAACTGTTTTTACACATATACATATACATTACACATATACATATACACATATACATATATGGTATTCTATGGTCCGGCTTTACCGACTTTTCATGTTTTTTTTTTGCTGTTTTTGGATCAAAACACTACTTGTATAGAGAAAAAATAATACTCATGCTATCAAAACTATCACTTGCGTTAATACAATTTAAATACGCGGTTGTTTTTGTTGCTTTTTTGGTGACGACATATATTTGTAGACCAGTGTTGCCATTTTAGCACTTTCAGTGCTAGATTTAGCATTTAGTTTCTCGAAAATGCATTTTTAAAAATTATGCTAAATGCTTTTTAGCATAATTTGCTTGATAAAAAATTTTTTTTTCTCGAAAATTTTTACTCAAAAAAATACTTTTGGAGAAATAAAAAATAACTTTTACTAATATTTCAACTAAATTTCTTTCGGTGTGGTAAGTAAATGAACACGGAAATTTTTGAATTACTATATGAAATGTAATCTATTAAAACAAGTCAACAATTGTTAGGAACAAAATTAGAAAAAACTATAATTTATATTTGTAACATTTGAAATAAAAATTGTATTGTTACATTGAAACAATTTAGCACTTATTTTTTCTTCTGTAGAACATTTTAGCACTTAGTTTTTCAAGTTTTAGCATATTTTGAAATTCATTTTCTGGCAACACTGTTGTAGACGTTCAATAAAATAAAGTCTACGAACATACTCGTATGATAATTACAGTGGTAACTTTTTTAGACACACAATTTTTTAGTAGCATTAAGTGATGCAACGATTTTTTTAAAAATCGTTATTATAATCAAAGTCGTAATTGAAAACTTATAAATACAAACATTTGGTAATATGCCATATTATTTATTTAATATTCAAGTTCATTACTTATTAATTTACATTTAATTTTAAAAACTTAAAAAAACATTGTATTTAAAGATGAGTGTGTTTGAAACAAATATTAATATTAATATTAGTATTAGTATTTTTTTAAACGCACATTTTATTGGACCCTTTGCAATTATGAACTTAGAATACGTTTAGATTGATCAATTATTTAACGAAATTCGAATTTGCAGTTTAAACAAAATTTCTTCATATTGGACAAAATCTTTTATAGAATAAATCATTATATAAATAGATTATTTCATTATTGTCATTAGCTCAAAACACAATCTTATGCAAATGGTATTTCATCATTGCATTTGCAAAAAGGTTTAGCATATTTTTGCTCTAAACTAACAAAATACACAGCAAGAGCAAAAATATGCTAAACCTTTTTGCAAACGCAATGATGCAATACCATTTGCACAAGATTGTGAATTGCGCTATTGTGTAAATCTTATAAAAAGCAAACTAAGATCAAATAAATTTTTTTTCACCAATCTATGCGTGAATTTTTAAATACTTTAAATACTTTTTTCAAATAATAAAACTTTCATTAAAGATTTATTCCCGATGTAAATTTAATGTAAATAAAAATATATAAAAAGTAAGTTTTATGTTAATGTGTATTAATCAAATTTGCTAAACAAAAGAGATATTTGTAAACTTAAAGTTAAAGCGAATTTGATTAATTAGTTGAGAATTGTTTAATACGATGTTATACAACATTTTTTAAAAACGTCAATTAACCCCAAAAAATTATTGGTTAAAATATGTTAAATGGTTAGAGTGTTAATTTGCAAACGCAATTAACAAAACTAAAGGATTTTGTTTCATAAAAAAAAACGAGAAACCAAACACGTTAGACGCAATTCGGTGATAAATCACTTCTGAATGAGGCAACAACATGTACAGTGGGTATAAGAAATAATTTTATAAACTAACAAACAACAAACATTTATTGCAAAAATTTTAAATAAAATTTCAATTTGATAAAACTAAAAAAAATTATTATATTATAATTTTTTTCTACTTCTATCAATATTTTCTGTTGAATTGTGAATCAATTTCAAAACAACGAGAATTGGTTTTAAAACATTTCCAAAATGGCCATTCACAGCGAAAAAAATCAGAAATGATTAACATTAAAACCTCCGAAGACCAAGCAATCATTGAGCACTTTATCCATGAAAATCGGGTCAATAACAAAGGCAAAAATTTTAGTGAATATAATGTGCGACAATTTCTATGAAAAATAAAAGCAATTCCAACGCTATCAGCTTCACATCTGGCCTCAGAATTTGTAGTTATGCTCGTTAAAGTGATTTTCGGAAGTGGATCTTATATAAAAGGTATGATCTTCACAAATGTTATTAGGATTCATATACAACTAATTTGTGTTGAAATTTGCTTTAAAATACTCTATTTCGAAAATAGAGCGTATTTAAATTCAACCAACCGATTTCAACCAAATTCAATCCCTTGGACGAAATAAAATTCTCGTACCAAATTTTACTGAAATATCTTTAAAATTGCTACTTGTACTCGGCGCAGAAGGTTTACATGGACAACCAGCCAACCAACGGACGGACATCGTAATTCTGAGTTGATCTGGTGTTAGACTCATATTGTTGGTCGTTATAAACGTCAGCACCAATTCAACATATTCTACCCACTATGGTAGTGTAGGGTATAATGATGAAGCAATGTTATTAAAAACAATTTCAAAAAATGTCTTCACTTTAAAGTGTTTTCCGGAAGTAGTAAATATATTGGAATTATGATTCAATGCGAACTAGGGTATCGAAATTATTAGATTTTTCTATTGTAAAATAAATAATTCGAATAAGACATATTATTATTCATCGTATTATTCTTCGTAGATTTGTAATGATTTCTGTTCACTTTAGTTTCGTTAAAATTAATATCTCAGCCATTTCTAAACTAAAATATTGAAGGTTTTCATTTGATCCTCGAATAATAAAGTAAGCATTTATTAATGAAAATATTTTAGTTAGTTAGTAACGATTTCTTTAATATTTATGAATTATGAAATTAATTTTGGGAGGAATTTTAATTTTTAGAAAAAACAATCTAACAATTTTATATTATTAAAAAATAACCAAATATGGATATATATTGTATTTAAATGCCATATGGATTATCTTTTCATTACTCTTTAAATATAGCAAAAAAAGGACTGTGTTAGGAGTCAAAGTTCAATCTAATCTCAATAACTTTATTTACAATAAACTCGTATATATGTGTGACATAGTAAAAATGGACCAATTATGGACTTCTAAGTCCAGTATCTAGTAATATGATTTTGTTGAAATTTATATCAATAACGTTATTTACAAGACTTGTTTGGTTGGTTGTTATACTCGGAAGTGGACTTAATTTGGGAGGTATTGCTAAATATGGACTGACAGCTACAAAATTAAGCAGCATAATTGCCGTATAACCGATATAAATTTCTGATCTGTATAAAATGTGGATTCGATATTCATAGACATTATTGAGGATTAACTTGTTTTTCGGAAGTGGAAGTGGTCAGCAATTACAACACATGGGCCGATCTTCTTCAATTTTGGAATATATGAGGATATCCAAAGTTGAATATTAATACAATAATAGTACATTTAGGATAAATATTAGTATTAACGTGAATTTCAGAAGTGGGTCTTATATGGGGAATATCGTTAAATATGGACCGATATTTTCAAAATCCAGCTGTTTGATTTGGGCATATATGTAAATGATACGTATACAATTTTCGATCTGTACCATATTTATGATTTTCGGAAGAGGGCTTTATATGGGGAATACGGTCAAATAAGGACTGAAATTCACATAATTCTGTACGATAAATTTTGTGTATATGTAAATGTTCTATGTAAAGTCGATACCGGTATTTATAAGATATACTGGTATATAAATGACTTGTGGTCCTTATATAAACCGACCATCATAAAATTTAGTACAACAATTTGTATATCTGTAAACATTATTTGTCTCGAATTTTAACCTGGTAGCAATATTTGTACCAGTTTTATACATATTTAAGTGAATTTTAGATATGGATTTGCGATTTCATTTTGCATGACACTTATTTTTGCTGAATTTTATTTATGAGAATTTTAGCTATGAGAAATCATGGACCGATTCTTACTATTTTCCTCACACTTTCTTTTTTTATCATAAAAATAACGTGTACAAAATTTCTCAATCAACTTAGAATTTCATAAGGATCAAGAATATATATACTTTGTTGGGTCTCAGATGAATATATCTCAGTGTCACACACGGGATGACAAACCCTCATTCACTACTTATGGTGCTCCACCATATAATAATTAACAAATTTTAAGAAATACTCAAATAAGATTATATTTTTACCTTAAATGTATCCATAGTTACTTGTATATGAGTTTTTATCTTCCTAGCATGACGATAGTATATTATCTAGTTTGTTCAAAAATTGTTGATTTTTTTTAACGGCCGTTGCGAAATTCCGTTACAAACATTTTTATTTGACTTTAAACTAAAATCTTATAAAATTTGGCCCAATTTACACGAAGCAATTATTTAAGCTTAGCTGATTACCTTTTAGATATCGGATTAGGGGTAGATAAGACGAGTACATACTTGATTGTACTAGCAATTCGTGTTACTCTCTTATTTATATTACATGTGTATGTGTATACAAATGTGTGTATACTCTCAAATAATAATACGAGCGATTTAAGCAATACGAATTGTGCTGTGTTAACACCGAAGAAATTTCAAGGAAAAATTTGTATCAATCTTTCCAATAAAAGTAGCTTCGTGTAAATTGGAACTTACGATGAAGTTCTCAACCAAACTACCTAATATTAGACGCCTTATAACGCATTTACAAGTACTGGATTTTCTTTTTATCAATTAGTCATGGAAATACCTATAATTTTGAAACCTTAATAAATGAGCTTTAATTCAATTTTATTTGCGACCCTTAATGAAATCTTACTATATCTTATAAAGGGTGTTTTCTTTCGATGTATAGAACTTTAAGTTGGCAATACTTTGTAAATGGCGGCCATTTTGGCAGCTGTTAAGAAATTTATGTTTAGTTTGGTTTGGCCTTTCAGCATGAGTAAAAATTTTATTTTGAAAATCGTGGTTCTTTTCGAAATACGAAATGCGCGCTACATCCATTTTACGGCCACTATAATCGCCCATCAGAGCAATGAATTCGATTAAATACGGAACGTTTTTGCACCATGTACACTCTAAATTATAACACGCATCCAGAGAGACATTGTAAAGTGCGTATAGAAGAAGTCATTGCTGCTGTAAAGCGTAGCATAGAGGAAGACCCGAATCAGTCTATCCTCCATCGTCCGTCATCGAGTCAGCTGTGGCGGTGATATGCTAGAAGTCATATTCAAATTATAATGCCAGAAGCTTATATTTTGGATAAAGTAAATTAAAAAGAAAACAAAGATGTTCAAAGTTAGGTTGGCACTTCTGTCACAACTTTTGTTAAAATAAAGTTATGTAGAATTGTTGACTATACGACAAGTTCAAAAAGTTTACCTTCTGGCCCATGTCACAGAACCTGTGTGTTTTATGTTGTTTCAATTCCAGCATTTCAATTCAGATACATATTTTAAACATCTTTATTGGCCTTATTCATAATAAATATCTTAATCATAAATTTATTAAAAGTTCATAAAACAATATGTCCATTAGGGTGGGGAGCTTGTTTATGGGAAAAAATAAAAGTTAATCAATAAAGTTCTAATAGTAATATTTTACTGTCTTAGACTTAAAAATGTAATACTTGAAAAAAATATTCAATTAAGTGACATCTTTAGCCCGCGCATGCGTCGTATAATTTTTGGAATTTTCATAAAAACACTTTTAATTAAAACTTTGAATTTGAATTTTTTTTTCACAAGCAAATATTTATTGTATTGCCATATTTTAGAAAAAAATTATTTTATTTTACAAGGAAGTTGTAATAACGTCACTTTATTCCTCACTTTAATTAAAGTTACCTTTTACTATTAAGAACATTAGTGGCAAGTTTTAATAATGACCCTAAGTCTAAGACAGCAAACTATTACTATTAGAACTTTATTAATTAACTTTTATTTTTCCCCCTTACACAAGCGATCCACCCTACTTTGTAGTCAATGTGCGGGCTCTTACTATAAAAATAATTGTGCAATATTTTACAGGCTTGTTATTGACGAAGTAAGACAGCTTTTCTTTGCTATTAGAAGTTGATTTGAAGAACAATTGTTTTTTGCCCCAGCCTAATGTCCATACATATACATATGTACATATATAAATATGTTTATAATTTTGTTTTTATGAATAAATAAAAACTATAATATATGTACATTAGGGAAACAACTTTTTTACAATTTTTGAAAATATCAAAATCGCCCTATCCATACCATGTAGTGCATAAAAAAGGATTTCGATATCGTTAAAAAAGGTTCCGCGTCAAATGCACTTAAGTTTTGGATTCATTACTCCGATATGTAATGGATGCATCATTGGACGGAAAAACCACCTCACCAGATATTACATATGAATTCGTTTCAGAGTTGATAAGCAATTACAATACATTAAAACAGGAATATCAGCAAAACGAGAAACGGCGGCTATATGTTGGAAATTTATAGTGGAGTGATGATATGCAATATTTATATGAACTAGGACAGGCTTTTAAATATTATATGGAGCACAATAAATTTTCATTTATAAACTTTAAAACTATACCACCGATAAGTAATGCTAGATGGAATTCTAAAGCAATTCTTGCGATTCTGGCTTACATACTACATAATTCCAAAATATCGTAGCAAATTATATGCAATATGCGAATTTATATGTGGCCCTTGGGACAACATTTGGTTTTCAGACCATTGTTACAATAAAAATGACTTCGAAGCCTTAAAGAAATCATTATCGGGCTTTACTAATGCTCAGAAATGCTTTCCAAGACAATGGGTGAACGATGAATCAAGAATTTCAAAAACACAACGCAGCAACATTTGTGCGGAACGCGCCATCAAAGTCGTACAAGATATTTTCCCCCAATGCAAATCAACACGAACTCTTAATCTTAAGTTGTTTTCACTTAACAAAGATAGTTTTTAGATTGTGATTTTGATTAGAATCATATAATTGCATTAAGAAATGTAAACAGTTAAATAATTATAAAATAAAAAATTTTGAAAAAATAAAAAAGTTTGAAAAAATAAAGAAAAACAAATCAGACATCGGCTTCGACGCGGAACGTTTTTGTTCCGAAATGACCTGAGGAAACATTTTTCGGTTTCAGCACAATATCGGCTACAGCGTGGTGATAGGACCTTATATTGGTTGTACCCCTAATGTACATACATACATATAAACTTATTGCAATAATTGCAATCCGGCACTGGGATGCCAAAATTTATTTGAAATTTAAAAAGCCTGTCAAAATTTTTATTTTGCTTTTAACGGTTGTGCAAATTATATACGTATGTACGTATGTATGTAGGGTATCCAAATTATTCGATTTTTCTTTTATTCGAATAAGAGATTTTAACTAGTTCGAATAATTCGATCACATATTTCAAATTAATTTACACTCATACCCCGGTTTGCGTCGCATTGCTTCGAAGTTACATCGTTAGTGCTTCGATTTGCGTCGTTAATAAATGTTTGTGTGTACAAAGCAAAAATATAAAAAGGGGAATTCCCGTCGAAGTCTAATGCAAATTTGTATGTGAAAATTGTCTACAAGTTTTAATCTTAATATTTTTATGTTTTTTATGTGTTTTTCACGAATTGTTATTTTTCTCTTTAATAAAAACTATTATTACACAAATAATAATAAAAAATTGGTATTTTCCATTGAAAATCAATTCTTTTTTACTAAAATTTTGAGTCTCGGAACGAATTAAATGAAAATTAATACAAATGTATGGAAAACTGTGATGCGGTTTGCGTCGTTTTAGTTTGCGTTTTGTTTTTCCGGTCCCAATTAGCGACGCTAACCGGGGTATGAGTGTATTAAATTTAATAAATTAAACTTTTCTTTAATAACATCACTTATATAAATTTTTATTCTATACAAACATTATCACCATCATCAATGTTATCCACAATATCATACTCTTCTACATATTTAACATTTTCCATTCTCCACCATTTTAGTTTAGTTTATAAGGATTATAAAAATTTTATTAATAACCGGTATATTTGAGACCAAAGTGGTTCATATTTATTCCTTTTCTATTATTTATTCCATTTTCCTGTCAGCCCAATCATGAATAAAAATTCCGTGGGAGTTTTTTCCCTTTTCCCATTTTTCCTATTCAAATTCAATGTTAAAAAAGTATAAAGGAAAAAAACTCCCGCTGAATTTTTATTCATGATTGGGCTGTGTATTTTCTAATTATTTCAATGCGATGTATTAATATGTTTTAATAATATGTATCATCATGTTTCCAAAAGTTATTATTTTAATCCTATAAGTATTTTTTCAATCACTTTAAATACTTTCTTTTGAGATATCAATAAGGGGGCACATTAATACATACAGGCATGTCACAAAAATTCAATCGGAATGGTTTCAATTCCGTATTTGCAAATCGATCGTTTTTACTTTGCGTTCTCTAGATTCCGATCGATTTTGTTTATTAACAAAAAAAAATTAAATCTCGATTTTTAATCTAAAAACAAAAAACATTAGTTTTTTGTAATAAAAAGTGTAACAAAAGCGAACAAAAAAAAAACGCTAACAAAGAAATTTTAAATAAAAGTCAACAAAATTTTCTAAAAATGCCCAGAATTTCAATTGTTGCTGTTTTAAATGAACGAAAACATCAAAACGCAGTTGAAAAGCTACGAAGAAGAAATTCCTCTGTCATATTCAAGTGCTGTGTAAATATTTTTAATTTTTGTAATTTGAAATTTTTAAAATTTAATAGAAGTATCAATGAGAGAACTAAAAAAACAATGAAATAATATAATTAATTATTTAATTGTCATTATAAATTAGTAGTATGAGTTTTTTTCAGTATAAAATCATAAAAAACAACAATTCCACTTTAGAAATCTAAAGAACCACATTCTATCGGAATTGAGTTCTGTAACATGGCTGATAATTTAGATTTTGCCAACATTTCGCCACCATACTTATTTGGATTCTAAAATTTCCAAATTTCGTTCTCTATTGTTTTTACTAAATATCAAATATTTTTTAGGATTATATCTTATTTGAGTACATTTATATTTACATACATACATATGTACATATGTACATATTTGTATAACTTTTTTAACTTTCGTATATATTAAAAATATCGTAGTTTTTCACTAGACAGATTTTTTTCCACTTCTGATATTCAAAAATGTCATCATCAAACAAAGTTGAAATAATAGATAATAATACATATCGCACCTGTTCAACAAGGGTATTAACTCAAAATTTTTAAATTTTCACTTTTTATTAAAAACCGATACATAATGATCTACTCTACCCACTGTAAAAATCTCCCATTATTTTGTAAAAACAAGTAAGAAAGTATAGTCGGTAAAGCCCGACCATATAATACCCTAGTATATGCATAAAACAGTTTTCCAGAAATTATGGACCGATCATCCAAAAATTTAGTGTCATGATTTCTGTGAATATAGATATTGTGTATGTTAAACTTTATCTCGATATAAATACTTTTAAAAGATTTATGGAGGTTAAAGTTGATAACGGGGAGGGTCTTATATGGGAGTTTCGACTAATTACGGACCGACCATTATAAAATTAGGTGTCATCATTTCTGTATATTATTTGTGCCGAATTTTATTTGATTACCAACATTCTTAAAAAATTTATGATCGTTAAAGTCATTTTCGGAAGTGAGCTTATATGGGAGCTACGACTAATTATGGACTGATCTGCACAAAATTTATAGATGTGATTTGGCTTCATTTACCACTTTTTTGTGATGAAATTTGTTTGTTTCTTTGCATAGTTCATACATTTATGAGCGGTAAACCCCAATTTCGGGAGGACTTTTGTATGGAGGCCAGGTGAAATAATGGACCGATTTCCACCAGTTTCAATCCCATCCATCCTTGGGCCGAAAAAATATCACTTGCCAAATTTTATCAAGCTGCGCACAAGCTTTACATGGACAGCCAGACGGACGGACGGACATCGTTAAATCGACTCAGAAAGTGATTCTGAGTCGATCAGTATAATTTAAGGTGGGTGTTGGACCAATATTTCTGGGCGTTACAAACATCAGCACAAATCCAATATACCCTCACCACTATGGTGGTGTAGGGTATAAAAATACCATTATGTCACTCTTCATATCTTCAGAGTTACTATTTAGACCTGTTTCATACTCATCAGTTCTGACTGAGAGAAAAGATAAAAGATAATTTTCTCTTTCCTTCTCATTGAAAAATAACTTGACAGTCAGAACTGATGAGTGTGAAACAGGACTTACCTATATATCAACAGTTTTTTGCCTCTACTGAAAAATAGAAAATTTTGAGTTACTACTCTTTTGTTGAACAGGTGCGATATCATGTAACTAAAATTGAAACAGTATGGTGTTAAATTATTATACTGTTTTAATTATAAAATTTTAAAATCTGACTATAAACAAACGCAATAATATTTATTCGTTTTATTCGATTGTTCTTCATCAAATTGATCGAAGTGTTCATTATTTCAAAATAGTCATTTTGAAATTCTTCAAATAATTATTCGTAAGAATAGTTCTGTACCCTAGTATTTATGTACGAGTATGTTTGTATGTATGTATATCTTTTTTTAAATGAAATTTAACTATGCCGCTCATGCTGTTCATTAAATCTGAGATACAAGCGAAATAGGCAGACACATTCGAAACCATATGGAATTTAATTTACTTATCAATGTTTAAGTGTTAATATAATATTTGTTTGTAAATTATGATCTTGTTGAAACTGAAGAAAATTAATATACATACATATTTAACATAGGTATTTAAAATTCCCTGATCCCGAAAATCCTGAGATTTGAAATTTGGCATCCCTAGTCTTTACAAAATATAGAGAGTGACTTTTGATACAAAAATAAGAAAATATTGTCAAAAATTATAACAGGAAAAGCAAATATAAAAATTTTAAAAAATTCTCTCATTTTAGCCAAATAATTAAAGAAACTTTTGTTATTTAAAAAATTTAATTATTTGAAAATTTAAAATATTCGAAATGGATCAGGGTTCAAACCGAAAAAACCGCTTAATTGGAAAACTCCAATCTCTTTCAACAAAGCATTAAATTATTAGAATTACTAGATTAACAAGTAAATGTTATTTAACATTTCTGATTTATTTTTTTTACCAGGGAAACTAACATGATTTAATTTACATTGCTTATAAATTAGTGTCGTAATTAAAATCTGATTCAATATGGACTAAAGCATGAGTCATATAAAAGTCAAATACATTGTATTGAAGTTGTCGATTAAAAAATGTCTGCACATCTGACTGTCAATGTAAACAATATAATCAAACAAGCTTTATTTATTTTCCATTTAGAAATTACTATTAGTAGGTAGGTACCTATAACTACTTAGGTACCTACTACATATCCTACATACATATATGTATATAAAATGTACTTTCAAAATAGTACCAGTATAAAACATAAATTAAGAATCTCTGTAGTACCTATTGGAAAGTAATTAAATTAATACAAATAAATACAACAAGTTTTATGTCAGCGATATCTCACCTGTTGACCTGGGACCTGCTGAGAATTATTTCTAATTATATAAATCGTAAACTAATTTCCATTCGCGAATATAAGTACATAAATGTCGTATCTTTTTACACTTGAAATGAGTTGTTTGTTAATGATTTTTATGTGTTGTCAAATGACATCATGCTCAATGTCACATAAAATACAGAAAAAAACTATAAATTTGAAATAAAAATAACAACGAATTATTTAAATATGACTAATAACAGATCAAAGACGGAAACACAATTTGTGAAAAAAAAATTAAAATTTTCTTAAATATTTCAATTTTTTTGTCTCTAGCAAAAGAAAAATTTAACTCACCGCCAATAAAATATTGAAAATAATGGAAGCAATTTTAACAGTAGTGGTGGCGCAACCCATATTTACTATTTTTTTTATGTTGTCGTTGTTTTATATTTTTAAATATTTGATAAATTGTTTCCAATAATTATAATTTATGTTTAATTTAATGTTTTTAGTATTTCTTTGGTATTTTCCTTTAAATATTTAAATTATTTCGTTATGTTTTATTATTTTTTAACTAAAACCGTTAGTCAGTTAGTTAAGTTTAGTAATCGAAATTTAAACGTTCACGTTTCGTGTTCATTTAGGAACTAAAAACAAAATGTTTGTTATTTTTTATACCGACTTTTCTGAGTGAGTGCTGTAGATGAGCTCAGACAAAAGAGACGAAGAAAAAAATGAAAACAGAAACTGAAGCAAAAACAAATTGAACACTCACAAAACAAATACAACAACGACAATAACAATAACAATACACAACAACAAAAAAACCTGAAATAAATTGATACAAAACAACAATGACGTCAGACCCGCACGCACACATACAACATAAATAGAAACAGAAATAGAAAAAAAAAACAGTCCAACTAGACAGACAAAGACACTATTAGAGAAACGTGGATTGAAAAATATGTATGTGTGTATGTATGCATGTATTTCGAGTCACAAATAGACAAATTCATTATTTGAGATTAAAATGGCCTATACGAGTATTTTACTCATACCATTTATTTTGCACTAACCCACAACAACAGAAACATTCATACATACATATTTATGTACATAATCGTATGTATGTACATATGTATGTCTGTATATTCATCACTAACTTGGCCCAATGCAATACGCCTGAAAAGTTATTATCAATTTATCTCAAAGAATCAATTCATTTTATTCACCTTCCGTTACTATTCTTTGATAATGAGGAGGAGAAATAATTCCTTTAGTTCTCTTCTCACTTTCTCCATAATCTATTGTTTTGAGATGTGTAATTACAAAAAGTTAAAACAATCGTTAAGGATTCTTTTTTTTTTAATTCAGAGATTTTAGCAGTGATCAGCATACACGTTCCAATATGTATTAAGAATGTTATTCTCCTATAGTCGGCAAGAGATTTTATGACCAATTTCTTCAACAATAGGTTTCGATTAATTAAACAAATGGCTATCATAAAGTCACATTCTTTAAAAGTTGCACAAGCTTGTGATGAGCTTTGGTAAATATTTTAAATTAATAACTTACACACTCGATAAACATTGTAAGAGTGAAATTGTACTCTTTCACACATTTTCGAAACCCATTCTCAATGGTTTAGTAAGTACCATATGAAGAAGCCGGTAACAAGTAGACTTTAGAATATCTTTATTGTTGTTTTTTGGACTCGGTTGCCAATCCCTTAGAGGTTGCATTCATTCTGATTGCAGAGGGTGGTTAAACTTTTTCCCTGGATAATTCCATTTGACTAATACCATTGTTATACGAGTATGTGATTTATGAACATACATACATACATACATACATATATGTAAGTATAAACAACAAAATCTGCTTTCTTCTCTCTTGAGTTTGCTTCGTGTGAACAACTCTTGTCAATGTTATGTTCTTGTTCAAACACGAAACCATGTCGTTTAACTACAAACTCTTGTTTAACTATGACTGCATTACATTGGACCATGTTGTAAGTAGTCCATTTTATTTAAAATGGATCACGTAGACCAATATTATTTGCAGGGTACACCTAATTATGTTTTTAAACGGTCTTTTTTTACACGGTTTTATTAGTTTTAATACGGTTTAAAAGTAAACAAATTTTACATTTTTTACACGATTCCATTTATTCCATTTAGCACAATTCAAAACCTTTTAGAGTTAAATTTTGTTGGTTAAATTGAATTTTTGCGAAATAAGTTCATATCAAAAATTTAGAGGAATTTCCATTTTGTGGATACAAGCAAATTTTCTGGGCAGAGCAATTTTAAATAGCACAAATTTAGGGAAATTCCCTAAATTCACAATTAAATGAACTTGTCATACATGCATTTTTTACATTACTTTCAAGCTTAGAGTGGCATATCTTTTACTGCCGTATTCATAAAAAATAAAGTAGGTTTGAAGTGTGCTTTTAGACAAAATTTTCATAGAAAATTTTCTTAAAGTACATTTGAAGTCTACTTGAATTTTTTCTGAATAAGACTGTTATTCCTTAATAACTAAACACATTGTAGGTAGGTACATACATATCTATATGTGATTTAATATTATAAACCTAAATAGTTTTTCTTCAAAAAAAATCCTTGTTTTTCACTAATTTCAATAGGTTTTAGAAATAATGAACCAATCACCTATTTTGCATACGATCAATGACTTTTTTACACGAAGATTTCCAGAACCAATTACCGTGTAAAAACAAAATTAGGTGTATATGAAATCGAATCTCTTCCATCTTAGTATATTAGTTAGTAGTTCTTGAACGAAATAATTCTATTATTTGATTAAAAATTTTTAACTATAACTTACGGAATAAATTGATCTATTTTAAATGAATTCGTAGAATTACAAATGCGTTGTTTTACATTATAAATAAAGTAGATCAAGAATGAGCAAACGAATTATATAATAATTACAGTATTTGAATTTTGAAAAATATTTCAAATAAAAAAACAAGTCAACCCCGACCATATAATTCCCTACACCTAGTATGTATATGTAAATATAAAACAGTTTTTCAGAAATTGGCGTTATATGGGAGATATCACCTATTTTGGACCAAAATTCAGTGTTATGATTTCTGTGAATATAAATATTATATGTGTTAAACTTTATCTCGATATAAATACTTTTAAAATATTTATGGAAGTTAAAGTGAATTACGGAGAGGGTCTTATATGGGAGTTTAGACTAATTATGAACCGACCATTATAAAATTAGGTGTCATCATTTCTGTATATTATTTGTGTCGAATTTTATTTAATTACCAACATTTTCAAGAGAGTTATACTCTTTTAAGTGATTTTCGGAAGTGTTCCTTATATGGGAGCTACGACTAATTATGGACCGATCTTCACGAAATTTGTAAATATGCTTTAGCTTCATTTACTACTTATCCGTAGTAAATTTTGTTTGCATACTTGCATAATTCAAAGATTTAAGACCGGACATTTGTATGAGGGCTAGGTGAAATAATGGGCCGATTTCCAACAGTTTCAATCCCGTCCATCCTTGGGCCGAAAAAATATCACGTACCAAATTCCATCGAAATATCTTCAAAATTGCGACCTGTACTCTGCGCACAATCTTTACATGGACAGCCAGCCAGCCAGCCAGACGGATGGACGGACATCGTTAAATCGACTCAGAAAGTGATTCTAAGTCGATCGGTATACTTTAAGGTGGGTGTTGGACCAATATTTCTGGGCGTTACAAACATCAGCACAAATCCAATATATATATGGTGGTGTAGGGTATAATTATAATTAAAAAATTATATGATATTTATAACAATAGTAGCTAACCCGGTGTGCTTTCAAAGTGATATCCATTTTCTACATATGGAAAAATAATAGGATACTGAAGCGCGTCAAATTGAGCGATGCATTTCAGTGGGCGAGGCCATGCCCCGTTGTCCACTTACATAGTCAAGAGTTTATCATTTCGTAAGAATATCCTATTGTGAAAATTTAATGACGATCGGTCCAGTAGTTAAGACTATATTACGATTTTTAATTTTCCTAAAAGGGCCGTGGTCCCACCCACTTTTCTACTGGTACGTATTCCTAATTATGCCAATACCATATGTACCGCATATCATTGACGTAGGCCAAAAAATGCCCAAAATATGGCGATTTAAATTTTTGGGTTATATGGGCGGTGCCACCCCCGTTTGTACAATCAAAACTTCATATAGCTTATTATTCCTTCCAGAGTCACAGTATCATGCTGAGAAAAATTTTTGACTCAGCCGTTTTGGAGTCCATATGCAAATATGTACTTAGAAAATTTGTATGTATAAAAGTATGTACATAGTATAGTTGAACAAAAATAATTCTTTAAATTTAATTTTTTTTTTTGCAGAATTATTCATTATTCTAAATTAAATGATGACATTTTTAATTTGCATAATTCTGAAAATGCCTTTCAGAGTACCTACAATGTAAAACTATATCGACAATTTTTTATTTTGAACGAATACATATATGCAATTTTTCCTGAAATCCGAAAAATAATTAAAATTTTAGGAACTATTTCAATAAATTCATATCTAAATGGTACTGCGAGAAGTTGTAATTAAAAAAGTCTTTGCTATTTAGTAATAAAAGGACTGAACGATGGATCCACATACGATGGGGAGGCCATTATTCAATAATATTAGCAACTAGTCGCAATTATGTTTTATTTAATATTTGGCAGTTATTGATAAATTCATGTTTAAACCAATAAGTAATATGTACTAATGAAAATGTTCGCTCAGAAGAAAGTGATGATGAATGTAATCTTGAAATTCTTAACGGATGTGATATTGAGGATGACATTAATGACTGTGATGAAATACATAGATAACGTTATTAAAGGTACATATATTCATATGTACTGTGGAACAAATTCAGGTTAACAAAAGTTAGGTCGATTCTGAGAGTGAGGGGTGAAAATAGAGGCTATATTAGAAGACCCGTAACGCGGCGTTTGTTTATGTTAGTTTGAATTTTTTTTTAATCGACCTTTGAACTTTACAATCAATTGCCGATTTTCAGCCTATTGTTTACGAGTATATGGTTATTTAGCTACATATAACTCGTCGACTAATTGATATTTTTTAAAACTATAAAAGCCAAATTTTTGCTAATTGTTGCACAGGTCTCAAGCAATAATTAGGTTTTTACAGATTTAAAAAATGAAACCAAATCACATCTAAAAATTTTATGCAGATCGCTCCATAATTGATCATAGCTGTTTATATAACATAGTACAATTTTATAATGGTCGCTCCATAATTAGTCGAAACTTCCATATAGGACCCTCTCCGTAATTCACTTAAACCTTACTAAATCTTTTAAAAGATTTATGTATATCGACATAAAGTTTAACATACATAATATTTATATTCACAGCAAAGTTATGGCACTAAATTGTTGGATTATCGGTCCATAATAGGTCATATCTCTCATATAGCGCTTATTTCTAAAAAAACTGGTTTAGGATATTATATAGTCGGGCTTGAACGACTATACTTTCTTGATTGTTCTTACATTCCATTTGTAATTTTTACAATTTTCATTTAGAACTCAATGGTATATTGCACATTAATAACTCCTATCCTTTTCCGAAGACCCAAAATAACTTTAAAAAATAATGAAAGGTTACCGAATAGGTTGCTATTAAAGTTCCCAATTTTTTTTTTGTTTCGACAAAAATGAATAGTACCAAAATGAATAAAGTTGATAAAAAGTGTTAAAACAAAACAAATCCCAATCAATTTGAAAAAAAAAGAATGTTTAATAAACATTTCATAATAAATTCAATAACACATTGCTTATATAATTTAGTCTTTAAATTCCCTGTATTCGAAAAGTTATTAGATTTTTAACATTATTTATTGTTGTTGTTAATTATCTGAGAACCACAAAAATAACAAGTAAGAGTGCTATATTCGGCTATGCCGAATCTTATATACCCTTCACCTTTGTTGTGGATGCATAATTATATTATGCATAATTATGTCGATAAACACGCCATCTGTTGATGAAACTATTCGTAACAATATTAATACACTTGGTTTTTTTGATGAAATATTCAGAGGTTGTCTCGGATTTTTGCTCATATCTCTGTTATTTATGGACGGATTTTGTTGATAGAAAACTTCTCGAAAGCATGTCTGACAGAATTATTGAAGATTTGGATCCCGAAGATATCTGGGGACTTCAGAGAATTGATTTCAACAGCCAGGCAGACAGACAGACAGACATGGCTTAATAGACTCCGCTATCTATAAGGATCCAGAATATATATACTTCATAGGGTCGGAAAATTATATTGTGGAAATTACAAACGGAATGACAAACTTATATGTATGTATATACCCTTCCCATGAACAGAAAACTGAATAAGTATGTACATGTGTGTGAGTTTGTTTTTAGGCACAGATGAGTGCACAGAAATGTCTTCTCTTGTTTATTTTATCAATAATGATGTTGGCATTGATGGCATTCACATTCTTATTTATTATTGTACATAACAATAGTTGTTGTTTATGTATTTTTCTTTTAATATTTGTCAACAACAAATGTTGTATACAACAACAATATTAGTTTAAATCATTTTATTTGCATGCCGGCCGGTAAAATTCTTAATTTAAAAAGCTTTTACCTAAACTTTCATAAAACCACTTCTTCATTTTTACTGATTTATTGTCAGGACAACCGAAAAACTTTACCAATAAATTTAATAATAACAGCCTACGTTGAAAACTATGATTTCGAGATATTTCTGAAAAATTAAATAATTTCGGAAATTTATACCTAGTATATTTGAAAAATTTCAATTTAAAAACCCAATATCGATCATACTCTACAAAACTATTCGCTTTTTATACCCTCCACCACAAATGGTGAATGAGGATACGAGTATATGTACATATATATGTTTGTCATATCGTGTGTAACATTGAGAAATATTCTTCTGAGACCCAACAAAGTCGATTGAGCTATGTCCGTCAGTCTGTCTGTCTTTCTGTGTAAAAACTTTCACGTCCAAAAGACACAACCTAAATCAAAAAAGTGTACAAAAAAAAAACGTTTATAGTTTTCCTAAGCAGTTTGGCAAAATCAGCAAAATCGGTTTAGTAGAACCAGAGTTATGGACCAAAGTGTGAGACAACCTCAATACAAATTTGATTTGATTCAAAAATTTTTCTTGCAATTTTTTTGCACTGAAATTTTGTACACGTTATTTTTAAGAGAAGAAAGTTTGAGGAAAATAGTAATAATCCGTCCACAATTTATCATAGCCCCCATACAAATATCTTCCCGAAATATTGCTCAATTATACATAAATGCCTATAAAATTGGAATATTAATACAAAATTCAGCAAAAATAAGTGCCATGTAAAAAGAAATCGCAGAACGAAATTTTTTCTGTTCAGTCCATGTTTGACCATAGACCCCATATAAACTCCACTTTCAAAAATTCACTTAAGTACGTATAAATCTTGTAATAAAACTGTTACAAGGTTAAAATTCAACACAAATAATTCTTATTGATATATAAATTGTTGTACTAAATTTTATGATAGTCGGTCCATAATTGGTCATAGCTCACATATAAGGACCACATCCGAAAAAGTCATTTATCCTTATATTTACCTTATAAATATCATTATCGACTTACAACTTGACACAAATTATTTACATATACACAAAAATCATACTATAGAAATTTGTGGATCTCGGTCCATATTTGACCATATTCAACATATGAAGCGCTCTTCCGAAAATCACTTCAACACTCATTAATTTCGTATATATAACGGCACCGAACCAAAATTTTACACGGAGCATTTACATACAATATACCAAAATCGAAGTGATGGATTTTGAAAATATCGGTCCATATTTGACCATATCTTTCATATAAGGTTCACTACCGAAATTCACGTTAACACTAACATGTATCTTAAATGTACTATTATTATATTGAAATTCAACATGGCATATCCTCATATGTATAAAATTCTCTGTTCCGAAATCTAAGAAGATCGGACCGTGTTTTGTAACTGCTCACATATACGTACCACTTCCGAAATACAAGTTAACCCTCAATAATGTCTAATATTGGTTGAAATAAAAAACAATGAAGAAGGATATTCTAGTCCTATAACCAGTGTAGTTTTTATATTTCTCATTCCATTTAGGTGCATTGCACTCCAACTTGTTTATTATACAGTTAATTTGTTCGTAGTTTCATTATACCCTACACCACCATAGTGGGGAGGGTATATTGGAGTTTTGCTGATGTTTGTAACGCCCAGAAATTTTGCTCCAACACCCACCTTAAAGTATACCGGTCGGCTCAGAATCACTTTCTGAGTCGATTTAACGATGTCCGTCTGGCTGTCCATGTAAAGCTTGTGCGCAGAGTACAGGTCGCACTTTTGAAGATATTTCGATAAAATTTGGTACGTGATATTTTCTAGGCTCAAGGACGGTTAGAATTGAAACTGGTGGAAATCGGTCCATTTTTCACCTGGCCCCCATACAAGTGTCCTCCCGAAATTGGGGTTTACCGATCATAAATGTTTGAATTATGCAAGTATCCAAACAAATATCGCCACAAATGAGTAGTAAGTGGAGCTAAATTACATCTACAAATTTTGTCAAGATCGGTCTATAATTTGTGGTAACCTCCATATAAGTCCCACAACCGAAAATCACTTTAATGAGCATAACTCACTCAAAAATGTTGGTGTTCCAATAATATTGAACGCAAATATATTTTATATGTATACAAATAATACGGTGGAATTTTATTATGATCGGTCTAAAATTAGCCGTAGCTCACATATAAGACCCTCAACTTTAACCACCATAAATCTTTTAAAAGTATTTATATCGAGATAAAGTTTAACATACACAATATTTATATTCACAGAAATCATGGCACTAAATTGTTTGATGATCGGTCCATAATAGGTAATGTCTCCCATATAACGCCCATTTCTGAAAAACTGTTTTATACATATACTAGGTGTAGGGTATTATATGGTCGGTCTTGACTGACTAGACTTTTTTGCTTGTTTTATTTATAAAAATATTTTCTTTTTACAAGATATTCGATATTCGGCAAACATTTTTGGCAAAATTTAAAGTAATACAAGCCATGGAATGAATAAGAAAGAATGAAATAATTTTGTTGGAAATTAATCTCAGATTGAATTAAAGCAATAGCGGCGTTACAATAAAAAAAAAATAAATCCATCAAACAAATTTTTAAATCATAAAAATTAAGCATGATGAAAAGTTGATACCGAAAATTCAATATTAATATTCATATTAATTTGACCTATTAGTGTTAATTGTGTAATATCTTTAAATATCCTAAAGTCAGTGAAATGTGCTTATCCCCCAACAACATAATTCCGTGAATTTATCAATAATATTTAAATTAGGAATTTAGCAAATTCACAAAATCGAGAGGAGCTTCTCAGTGTAATTATTCCAGTGCTCTGGTTTCGATTGTTCAATCCAAATTGTTGCAATTAGTTCAATTACAATTTATCTTTATTATATTCGATGTCGTGGGGTGATTTAATGTGTCAATAATCGTATTTTGGTATCCATGAGTGTATTTTCTTACATTTCATTTGAAACTTCATTCCTAAAGCACGCATACATAATCGTATGTATTTAGTTATGTATGTATATACATGCTAGGGTATCCATTCGAATAATCGAACAATTTCTTACGAATAATTATTCGAAGAATTTTAAAATTAACATTTTCTAATAACAAATAATTGGATTAATTTTAAGAAGAATAATCGAATAAAACGATTAAATATTTGTGTGTTTATTTATTGTTTCTTTTTGGAATTTTTCACAATTTTATAATTAATAATATCTAGTAATAATTTTCAAGATAAACATGTTTAACAAACAGATGTTGTAGAAATTAGTGGCACTGATAACTCTTTATTCAAATATATACATATGTATATAGCTAAAAATGTACTGCAGTAAGTTATAACAATAAAAACAAATATTTGAAATTTAATAAAAAAAAAAGTAGTGAACGAGTTTGGAAATTGTAGAGTCCATAGATGTTGGCGTAATAGATTAAAGATAAAATTAAATTTGTTTCTTTAATCTATTACGAAACAGTCGTTGTCGTAAACAGAAAACGACACTCATAATAAGGCTGATATCGAATTGAAATAACTAGAAAATACAGGAAAACAAAATAAATAACATCAAACAGCCCAATCATGAATAAAAATTCCGCGGGATTTTTTATTCATGATTGGGCCGAAAGTAAACAGAAATTACCACTTTGGTTTCTATATACTTACTGGTTCGTATTTAAAACAGTGTCATCCTTATAACCTAAACTAAAATGGTGGCGAGTGAAATGTTGAATATGTTGAAGAATGTAATATTGAGGAAAACACTGATGACGATAACGTTGAAAGAATATCATTATTAAATTGTATATATGTAAGTGATATTATAAAAGATGGCTTCAGACGATACTACTTTATGTACGACTTGATAAAGGAAAGACAATTTCATGTTACTTTATTTAAAGATTTAAAATAAAATTTCTTATTCGAATTACATATTCGTTTTATTCGAACAAAAGAAAAAATCGAATATTTTGGATCCCCTAATACCTACATACATTTGTATCAATATACAGTGCACTCGCAGTAACATGAACACCGTCTAACGTGAACAAGCTTTTGTTTACGTTGACTACTCTGTAACGTGAACAAAGTCAGAAAGCTCTATAACGTGAACAATTTTTTTCTTTTCATTGCATATGTTTCTAAGCTTGCAGACAACACTGAAATACATTAAATTCGATGTTTAAAGTTTAGGGAATCCCCTTATATAAAAAATGTTTGTATCCTCTAAATTAATTTTTTTTTGTTTGGTATCAAAATTTTATTTTAAATCTTTTTTTATGCAAAGTGGTCAATCAGTCGGCATGAGTGTTAAAAAATATAAATGTTTGGAGTTAGAAGAAAAGGCAAGCATTTTATATAGTTTGCAGAAAGGAACATCGCTAAGTCAACAATATGCAGCATTAAAAAGAAAAAAGAAGCAATTTCAAAATGATTAAACCTCACATACCAGGGACTGGGAAAAAGAAAAACTTAAAATCAGAATTTCCAGTTATGGAAAAAACTCTTTACCGTTGGTTCATCGGAAGGCGTGAAAGAATTGGCCTGTAAGTGGGTTAATGCTAAAATAAAAAGCTAAGGAATTACATTAATTTAAAAAAACGAGGGCGGGTTCAATGCTAGTGACGGATGGAGTTAGACTTCTTAAAGTAACAGGATAAAAACTGACATCGCAGCCTGAATTGGTGAATCCATTTAAGCTAAATATGATACAAAAAATTGAAGAAATGGAGTTATGCAATGACCAACTCTATAATACTGATGAGTCTGATTTATTTTCCTATGTAATTTTATTTCAATGGATATTTTCTCGTGATCTCTATTTGTTTTGTAATGAATTTTAATTAATAATTTTAATTTTATATTTTCATAATGCAAATTATAATAAAAGAATTTCACGTTCAAGTGTGTCAAAACACATATATTTTTTTTTCATAACATTCGCTAACGTGAATAATTTCGCTAACATGAACTCCCTTGGTTTTAATTAGTTCACGTTACCGCGAGTGCACTGTATAAACAAATCCAATATACTCCTATATATGTACGTACAGACATATGCACATGTTCCATGACGTGGTGACTCTAGTTGTTTATTTAAAGAATTTACGTCAAATTAACTAAATCTCGATTTAGATAAAACTCCAACATATTCGTAGTATAATTAAAACAACACAACACAAAACAATACAATAAAAAACTTGCTCAATCGTAATAAAATGTTTCAATTTTTTTCTTTCTTTCTAACGAGTTTAATTTCAGCGATTTAATTTAAAAAGAGATACGTGCGGGGGATTAGTTTAATACCAATACACGAAATTTGTATTATATTAGAAATAAACTTGAAATCACAAACTATTACTTGTCTATATTTAGTAAATAATTCAAAAAGGTGTTGTGTGTGTTTTGTGTCAAATCTATCGATAGAAAAGATTTGATTTTTTCTAATTTTATATGTACATATGTATGTATTTCTAATCGATGTGACATATGTATGGATGTATGTATGTATGTATGTAGACTTTATTGCTACAAGTTTGCAAAAGCCATTAAGTCTCGAATTATTTTGTTTGTGCTTAAGAAATACATAATCCATATATTTCATAATGTTTTCCTGAAATATGGACAAAATATTTAAAACCATTTTTTAATCACAATCCGTGAATCAAACAAACAAATTATACATCAATGCTAAATCAATAAAAAATATTAATATATTAGTATATTAAGGTTGATTTAGAATCAACTACTTAGCCTCGATACAAAATTTCTTCTTGAATTTGTGTGGATCGGCCTACATACTTCCAAAAATCACTTTAACGAGCATTAGTTTAACGAGCACTGTCTTAAAAGTGTTGGTATCTAAACAATAATCCAATGCAAGTAACTTTCAAATATTCACAAATCATGGCGATCGGTCCAAATGTATTTATACCTCCCATATAACACCGACTTGCACTTAATTCATGCTACTAAATATTGCAAAGATCGGTAATAGCGACCATTTCTGTACAACTGTTTTTGACAGGATACTTTTTTTTCAACTTGTTTATATAATACTAAATATTTTACTTTTGGCAGGTTCTACGGATCTCTTAAAGCAAACATTTTATTACCTATTACCAAAAAGTTTGCAGTTCCGTTTCTAGGACAACGAAATATTGGTCGTAGAACAAAAAAGTCTATATATTTCGGATCTTGGTACGATTCCAAGACGATCTAATCATGTTAAAAAGACTTAGAACAATGACATTTGTACCAAACATTCTTTGTTTTACCGAAATGTTTGGCATTAAGCTATAAGCCAAAGACTTCCTACATATATTTTTTGCTTAATATAAGTATGTAGGTATAATGCAGATAATATTTTGCACACTTAATTTTTATTATATAAGGACAAGTTGTAAAAATAAATACACCATTTCTGATAGCCCCCATAAAAATGTCTTCCCGAAATATGGTTCTATGACACATAAATGCCTATAGAAAATCAGTATTAATACAAAAGTCAGCAAAAATAAGTTTCATGCTAAGAAACATACCCCCATTTAAAGTCCACTTTCTAAAATCAAATCCGCCACAAGTAATCCACATACACATCGGGTTTTTCAATAAGAGCGCTACAAAAGTTTTTTTTAAATGAAACAAAAACGGTTTTGGATATCAATGAAATTCTTTATTCCTGTGAAAGTACGTTCGACGCCATTATGTATCGAACGCGATTTCTTGCAGAAGTCCAGGCGCTGAACCCAATTTTCGACGGTTTTCAGGCATAAATCGGCCGATACTGCTGCAATTTCACGTTCGATATTCGTACGAAGTCGTTGGCTTGTTAGCATAGACCATAGGCTTGACGTAGCCCCACAGGAAAGTGTCTAACGGCGTCAACTCGCACGACCGAGGCGGCCATTCGACTGAGATAACACGTTCTCCAAAATTGCTTTCCAATAAATTGATTGTGACATTCGCTGTGGCGTCGTCCTGTTGAAACCACATGTCCTCCAAGTCCATATCATCCAATTGGGGCCAAAAATATTCTGTTATCATTGAACGGTAGCGATTCCAATTCACAGTAACGTGCCGGTCTTGATCATCACGGAAGAAGTACGGCCCAATGACGCCGCCGGCCTATAAACCGCACCAAACCGTAATTTTTTCGGGATGCAATGATGACTCATGGAGTACGTGTGGATTGCTGTCTGACCAATAATGCATATTTTGCTTATTGACGAAGCCATTCAGCCAGAAATGAGCCTCATCGCTGAAGATGATGTTTCGATTAAAATCCGAATCATTTTCAAGTTGTTGCTCACGAGTATACGACGCTTCTGGCGGTCAAGCGGCTTCAGTTCTTGCATCAATTTGATCTTGTAAGGATGTAGGCCAAGATTTTTTTCCAAAATTTACCACAACGACGTCACTGAGATGCCCAACGCTTGAGAACGACGTGTAAGAGACACATTTGAGCTTTCTTCAACTGAAACCTCAGCGGCAGTAATATTCTCGATACTACGGGCACTTCTTTGTCTCACTAGCACGGGAACATTTTGTACTGTACATGTGGATTCAAAATTTTCCACTATACGCTCAATTATTGATCTGGTAGGACGATTATGACGACCATAAATTGGATGTAGCGCTATTAAAGTTGAGGCCACTGACTCCGAATTTCGGTAGTAAATTTTAATAACTTCGATTGGTTGTTCGCTCGTGTATCTTTCCATCATGAAATGGCAAACCTTACTGAAGAGAAATGTCAAAAGAGCGGCAAAAAATATAATGTCGTTTGATGTCCCTATCGGTCTACTTTTGTAGCGTCCCTACTTTTCACTTTTTAATATTATATAATAATGTATGACCGTTAATTTAATTGCAGGAAGCCATTTTGATAATAAATTTAACGGCTGGTATCGACATACAGTTTCTTTTTACAAAGATTGCTGATAACACGCTGTTCTTAAGATTTAACGGCCATAGAAAGGAACTTTCGGTTGTCTTCTTTAGTTGTCGCCGGAAACTAACAGGAAACTAACACTCAACTAAGAGGTGCACTCAATAATAATATGTACATATGTATGTATATGTACAACGAAATTTATAATTTTTCTTATGGTCATTTGTTAGCAGTCATATTTATTTTTACTTCTAAATTCATATTTTCAAATTTTTTTTAATAATAACAATATGTTTGGTATTTGATAAAACCGCACACTTTCAGAACGACCATAAATAACACAAATATCCGTTCCTTAGACCACCTTCCACTTCCTTTCGTTATTTTATGCAGATGTTCTGGTTCGGCTCTTGCATTTCAAATGACATAATACGAGTGAAAACTACACAATTATTTAACTTGATTTTGGTTTTATTTGTACAATAGCATGGTGCAACAGAAACAACAGGCATTTTGTTCGTGTAAAATAATGTACTACTGTCAAAAATACTTGAAAAAGTATTACTTTTGACATAAATAAATTGTAAACAAAGTTAGTCAGCTGGGCTACTGCACTCACCTTGTATAGTTGCACCATGTACAATAGAATAAATCAAAGGGCATAGGGGGAAAA
The DNA here is from genome assembly GCA_950370525.1 of Bellardia bayeri. NCBI lineage: Eukaryota > Metazoa > Arthropoda > Insecta > Diptera > Calliphoridae > Bellardia > Bellardia bayeri. The sequence continues at coordinate 42,423,786 of OX493268.1, read as the reverse complement.
TTTGTCACAAATCAAAGGGCATAGGGGGAAAATTTGTCACATTTTACCATTTCAGGTGGCAATTAATGGCTATTTTTTTTATTTAATTAATAATTTAATTCATATAATATAATGTATGTATGTACATATGTATTTATAAATGTATACACAAATTGAATATTTTCATGAAAGGAAATACAGTGGCCGTGTAGTGCACTTAATGGCTATAAATCAAGGAGGTCGCGGAGCTTCATGCAATTTTGCACACATTTATTTTAAATTTTTTAAGAATTTTAGTTTTTTTTTTTACAAAAATACGCCCACTTTTACGCCCATCATACAACTTAAATAGAAAATATGGCATAACTTCGATGATTTTAAATATATCAACTCAATTTTCATAAAACATTAATATTTTAATTGTAGAATGAGCTCCTCAAGATATGAACTTAATCCGTCCATTTTTACGCCCACCTCCCATACAAAAGATAGAATGTTTATTTTTCGCAAAAATGCATATAACAAATATTAAATGCTGTTTTGAAAATATGAAGAAAATCCGCCCACTGTAACACCTACCCCCCATACAACTCCAATACAAAAATTTTGTCAGTTTCACTCAATTTCATTTATTAACAACTTTGTACCGATATCGCTTTGATAAACACTTTTGTGTACATTTGTTTTTGTAATCACGACTCAAATTTAGGTTTTTTCTATATATCACACATGCAATGAAATTTTCGTATTTCTCGTTTCCAAATTGGCACCGGCTACGTGTACGAGTAGCAAAGAAAGAAAGAATGCGCAGTTGTTTTTACACGCGCGAAATAATAACTCATAACGCATAGTTTTTACTGTAATTTTTGGGTTTTCATTGTTTTTTCGGCGGCGGGCAAATTGGGACAGGTTTTTTTTTAGTCTGTTAGCTGAGACTCTCTGCTTTAATTTGGTATATGACTCCATGTGTCGCACTGCTTCGCACACAACTAAAAGTCTAACGGAAAATCATAAATATTTATTATTTAGTTCGTTTATTTGACCTTTTGGTCACTTGAATTTTATAAAAAAATATTTAATTTATTTATATATAGATTTATTTCCAATATTTCGCTATCACAATGGATAGCTTCTTCAGGGATAATACAAGTTTTGAATTATAATAAAATAATAATTGTAGTATGTATAAAACTGAAAAGTTTTTTAACAGAAAATGAAAAGCTTATAATTATGATATACAATTATGATATATATATGTATATAAAACTTGTTTGGAATAATAAATGAAAAGCTTATAATTATGTAATATTTTTAGTTTCTAAACTTATTCTTATAAATAAAATGTCTGTAATTTTGAGCTACATTGTCTGTATCTGTTTTAAAATTAATTCTCTTTTCTATCGGTACATTAATAATCTGTAACATTTCTAACATAAATCGTCTTTTATAATGTGTTTCTGTATTTAATATATGTATGTAGTAGTATTTTCAAAATCTGGGGCCAAATTACCGCATTCGTGATCGAATGAGCTATCGTATCGAAAAATGATTTCGATATCGAAATTATGATAAAATGTACTAAATTTCTTGCTCGATATCGACTGCCATAATCTCAAATAAGAAAATTACGATAAATTCTACTCGATATCGAATGCGGTAATTTGGCCCCTGGATAATGATCGAAATTGTAACAGTGTGATGTTAATGCAGTTTTTTTGAGAAGAAGTATGTTTGTGTTTTTGGTCAGATTTATGTCCAGCTAATCTAGTTTTTAATTTGTTTTTAGTTGTACATACCTACATATATTTTATTACATTCTTCATTATTTTTACCCTTACACGGTATTTTATAAACAATATTGGATTTATCTAATTTTACTGTTTTATCTTTTATTTTACTATATAATCTATTAAATGTGTTATAAGTTTTATGGGCTATCTTATAATTATTCCTGTCATAAAATTTTGAATTTTCTAGTCGTTCAGAAATTAATGGAATATAAGTTAGAGATTTATACATTTTAGGTTCAGAATTGATATTTGTATTATTATTTTTTGGTCTTTTATATTGTCTTATTAATTTATTAATTAGTTCATTTGGAAAACTATTATCTTTTAAAATTTGTTTGATTTTTATTTTATTATTTTTATGAAATATTTTGTCACTAATATTTAGAACTTTATCTATTAAGTTTTTAGCCGTATTTATAATAACTCTCTTGGGATGTTTAGAATAATAATTAATAATTCTTCCTGATGAAATCGGTTTTTGATACCAATCTATTAGTAATTTATCTCCATTTCTAATTACTATTGTATCTAAATATGGAAGTTTATTATTAGATTCTTTTTCAATTGTAAATTTAATATTTTGGTGAAAAGAATTAAATATGTTTAATATATTTATTACTTCATAATCTGAAATAATACAAAATAAATCCTCCACATATTTTGTTATAATTTTTGGTTTAATAGACAATTTGTTAATACATGTATTAAGTAGTTCTTCCATAATTATATCTGCTATAATTGGAGAAGCTGGAGAACCCATAGGTAGACCTTTATGCTGAGAATATATTTTGTTTTTATATTGAAAGTATCTGTTATCCTGTATGCAAAATTTTACAATTTCTAAAAACAATTCTTTCTCCATAGATGAGAATATACACCTAATTATATTCCATTTGTTTTCTATAATATTAAATGCTAAATTTATAGGCATACTAGGAAATAATGAAATTACATCTAAAGAAATGATTTTTTCATCATTTTCTATTTTTATTTGTTTAATTCTATCCTTAAATTGTAATGAGTCCTTTATATTATATATGGAATTTTTAGTCATGTTTTTAAGTATTTTTGTTAAATATTTACTAAGTTCATGTGATGGAGAATTTATACATGAAAAAATAGTCTTAATGGAAATGTTTCCTATGGATTTTAGGAACTCTATATAATTTCGGAGTTATAGCTGAAGTTATTTTTAAATTTTTTTTTTCCATCATTGTAATAATTTCTAATATGCTAAGTTTTTCTACTATATTGTTATTTGCCTGTTGTAATTTAATTGTCGGATCTTTATTAAATATTTGATATGTTGACTGATCATTAAGAATATCATTCATTCTTGAAATATAATCAGATTTATTCATAGCAACTGTAATGTTAACTTTATCTGCATTTAAAATTAAAATATTTCTGTTAGTTTTAAGAAAATGTTCTGTTTTTTTAACATTGCTAAGGATGAATTTATCTCTATTAGATACTTTTATTTTATTGATACTATTATCTATTATAGTAGTTAGTCTAGTCCTTGCTATTTCTTGTTCCTCTTTTTCTTTTATATTCTGTACGAAATATTCTCCTTCTGCTATCATCCTAAGAACCGGAAATTCTTTTTTCGTGATTGGTAATGCGTGTTTGTTTCCTAATGAAAAAGTCCATTGTATATCTATCTATTGGTATATCTGTATTCGTTTTATTTATGAAAAATTTTTTATGAAATTTAATATCTAATTCTTTTTTCTGTAAGTCAACGAGATGATTTGTCTTTAATTTTATTCTTTAATTTTGAACTTAATCTATTTTCATGGTCTAAAAAGTCATGTGTGAAAATGTTGTTTAAATTGTGTTGTATTTTCGTTATGTTTATAAAATACCGTGTAAGGGTAAAAATAATGAAGAATGAAATAAAATATATGTAGGTATGTACAACTAAAAACAAATTGAAAACTAGATTAGATAAATCTGACCAAAAACACAGACATACTTCTTCTCAAAAAAACTGTATTAACATCACATTGTTACAATTTAGATCATTATCCAGGGGCCAAATTACCGCATTCGATATCGAGTAGAATTTATCGTAATTTTCTTATTTGAGATTATGGCAGTCGATATCGAGCAAGAAATTTAGTACATTTTATCATAATTTCGATATCGAAATCATTTTTCGATACGATAGCTCATTCGATCACGAATGCGGTAATTTGGCCCCAGATTTTGAAAATACTACTACATACATATATTAAATACAGAAACAAATTATAAAAGACGATTTATGTTAGAAGTGTTACAGATTATTAATGTACCGATAGAAAAGAGAATTAATTTTAAAACAGATACAGACAATGTAGCTCAAAATTACAGACATTTTATTTATAAGAATAAGTTTAGAAACTAAAAATATTACATAATTATAAGCTTTTCATTTATTATTCCAAACAAGTTTTATATACATATATATATCATAATTGTATATCATAATTATAAGCTTTTCATTTTCTGTTAAAAAATGTTTTATTTTTATACATACTTCAATTATTATTTTATTATAATTCAAAACTTGTATTATCCCTGAAGAAGCTATTCATTGTGATAGCGAAATATTGAAAATAAATCTATATATAAATAAATTAAATATTTTTTTATAAAATTCAAGTGACCTTATTGCTTGTAAAAAGAAACTATTAAATAAATATTTATTTTTTTTGGCTCAAAATATATTTTTAATTTTTTTTAATTTACATAATCTTGGAATTTACATATTGGAATGTTATCCATTGGACTTATTTACAGTTAAGTACAACGATTACGTGACAAGAGAAGATAGGAACTGAAATGAAAATCCATATATAGCATCTAGTATACTAGATAGCTATCTAAGGTCTGTGGAACCATGGTTAAACAAATGGAGAATACGAGTAAATGAGTTTAAAAGCAAACATGTTACGTTCACATTGAGGAGGGGATGCTGGAGCACATCCAAATTGATTTATTGCCGCAGTGGACACAGTGTGTGACGTGATGGTATAAATATTTTAAAATATGCCTTCATACATTTGCTGCCCATAAATTTTTAACATTGTATTTTAGGAAGTTGTTATGTTATTTATCAACGACATTCGTATCGTTCATAAACTGTACATATTATTGGAAATATAGCATCACCTATAAACGTTTTATATATACGACTAAAGGTACGGTCACATTTGGCAAATATTTACTCAAAAAATCATAACCATCCTTGTTTTAGCATAAATTTGTGTGATGTTGTTTACTCTTACAAGAGTTTTGCAAGATCAAACAGCATCAAATAAATTAAAATTAAATACTTGTTGTGATTTGGCCTAAATAAGAAAATTTTTTTTAAATAAATAAACGAGTTGAAATATATGTTATTTAGTGGTTACGTCTTTTTCGGCAAATATTTGTCAAAAGAGACCGTATGTTAAAGTTTAAAATATCTACTAAAATAAATCTAAATGAGAAACATTGTCTTCATTAGCTCCTTTTCACTGCGTTATTGATTTTAAGAAATGACAAGATCATCCTAATTACGCTGTTCCGCCTATTACAGACAGATTCTATGCTACACTTTGTAGAATTCTTCTCTTTTATATTTCTCAAGACCGATGAGTTACAATGAAAATATAAAACTTTTGTTGCAATTAAAGTAAATTTTTTGTAATATTTTGTTTTTAGACATAAACGAAAAATGTAAAGTTTTGAAACGATAGCAAATTAAGAAATATTTAAAAGTTCTTGTCCAAAAAGCTAATTACTGCTAATTACCATTTATTGTAGGTAGAACATGTATAGAATGCAAACTTATTACAGAATTTAACTACTTAAAAAAATTACAAAAACTAAATTTTTTGGCAAAAAATTTAAAACGGAAATTCTCGTACCACAAACCCTATTTTTGAACACTAACTTATATGAAAAAATACCCTGCAGGAAATGTCAATAGTGAAACTGTACTGACTTACTATTGACACAGTCACCAGTACCAGTGACTTATTATACCCCAGATAATGCTTATTACTATAGACATTTAACATGTGCGTGTCAGTGAAAACCCACCAACGACATAGGTACTATTAACAAGGTAGTTCTTTGGGACCACATTGTCTACACATTTGGTACTTCTCTGAAATAGAAAATAAAGTTTTATAAAAAAAATACCCCTGTAATTAAAAATAAATTAGAAAACACCCAGAGTCTTTGGCGGGAATTGAACCCGCAACCCTCTAAATGATAGTCTGGCACACTATCGCCCAATTGAAAGAATAATTGTTTAATAATAACCATTGTGCCACCTTTGTTGACAATGTCGCCAAACAGTCACCAAAATAGTAGACAAATATGGTGACTTGGACACACTTGCCCCTAGGTTTCCTTCAGGGTATTGAAAAATTATAAGTTCGTATAAGTACAAATTAAAAAAAAAAAAAATAGAAAAAATACACATTTTTTTAGATCAGATTTCTTTGAAAAATCTTTTGTTATTGTGTATATGTATGTAGTAGGGATTCCAAACCCGAAATCCCGGGATTTTCGGGATTAACAAATCCCAATTTCAAACTAGTATTTGTTCACAAAGTCATTAACAAAAATTTAAATTTTAAATCGTTTGTCGAAAAAGTAAAGGTGAAAGAATTATAATTAATTTTGGATTGTCAAACTCGAGCGCACTATTTGATGTGTCTACAGTTTTTGGAATTTAGAAATTCGGCTTAAGACGGTTTTAGTGACTTTTTTCAAATCACTATCAAAATTTTATCACTAATAGAATTTTAAATTCTGATTAAAATAAAAAAAAATTGGGGCGATCACGCCTATTTTCGAAATGATATATTATTTTTCTGTATTTTGTAATATAATGGATCCCGATTTCGGGTTCATGGGATTCATATATGACATCCCGAATCCCGGAATTTGAAAAACCAGTACCGTTTGGCATTCCTAATATGTATGTGGATAGTTTATTGCTTCTTTATGAAGAATGCTCTTTACATTTCAGTCATTTTTGGTCAACAAATCAATAATCCAAAAATTTTGTTTAATTGTTTGTCATTAATATCAAATTAAAGAATAAATTATAATTTGTTTTTGTTTATTTATTCATTTTTAAAATTCTTAAAAAAAATTCATTATTCTAGATTCGACTTTTATTTTTATAAAATACAATATTCAACTGCTGTGTTTCTAAGTTTGGGTTTGTATCAATTTATAATTATTTTATTTTAGGTACATGTGACTTTAAAATTTTTTTTTTATTTTAATTAAAGAGGTAGTAGCAAGTTTATTTATTTATGTTTGTATAAAAAATCAAATAAAAATATGTATATTAAAACAATAAAAAAATATAATAATTTATAATAATAAATAAAATAAAATAAAGAACAAATTAGTCAATGAAATAATCTCATTTAATTTAATCTCAATAGTTATAACGACGCCTTTGGTTGGTATAATGAATGGCCAGTATTGTTGACATCACAAGTACCATAAGCTACAGGAAACGATACAAACAAATTAATAAGTTTAGAAAATTGGTTGGTTATAAACAGCAGCAATAAATAAACGGATCAATGAAACTGAAAACAACAACTTACATTCAAGCCCAACAAACACCATTCGGAAATTTCGGTAGTTAAGGATTCATTGGCAAAAGCCTCCTCTACTTTAGTTAAACAACCAGTGACATACACATTCAGGGGGTTTATGCAGTTGCCGTCCTTGCAACAACTTGATGGCAATTGACGATTAATGCGTCCATAATCAGCAAATGAATTGCGACCACAGCATTCGTACTAAATAGACAAATTTATGATTACATCTGAATTCTGGACAAATATAAATAAACTTACAATAATTTGTTTTTTGTCCATGGCTCCTTGATGTATAATCTCTTGATCCCACAAGTCATCGATTTCCTTTAGGGCGTGATTTTTAAATACATCTCGGGTATTGTAGCAAATAAATACAATTGTTAAAACCAAAAGTATCAGTAACATAACGGCATACTGTTAGAAGAAAATAATTTATTTATTTAATGAGAGACCGAATAGCTTCTTTTAAATCATCCACTTACCGTCCATAAACTACGTGCTGATTCACGTATGGCCCCAAAGCATCCGAATAAAAATGTTAAAAGTATGACACAACCCAAAGCTACGATGCCGATGGCGTAATGCTGAGGCATTGCATCCCAACCAAAACCAGCCAATAGCAGCAAAAGAATGCCCAAAATCTGAAGGTATCAATGATAAAAAACAAATTACAATTTATGTTTATGCATATTTAGAATACGAATTTTAGGTTTATATTCACAAAAAATTTTGATATTGAAAATTAACTAATTCGGTCCTTACATGGGTGAGATATACATACATATATAAACAAGTAAGAAAGTATAGTCGATCAAGCCCGACCATATAATACCCTACACCCAGTATATGTATAAAAAGTTTTTCAGAAATGGGCGCTATATGGGAGATATAACCTATTATGGACCGATCATCCAAAATTTAGTGTCATGATTTCTGTGAATATAAATAATATGTATGTTATACTTTATCTTTTAAAAGATTTATAGAGGTTAAAGTGGATTACGGAAAGAGTCTTTTTATATGGGAGTTTCGACTAATTGCGGACCGACCATTATAAAATTAGGTGTCATCATTTCTGTATATAAGAAACTTATTTGTGTCGAATTTTGAGCTACCACTAATTATGTACCGATCTGCACAAAATTTGTAGATGTTATTTGGCTTCATTTACCACTTATTTGTAATAAAATTTGTTTGGATACTTGCAGAATTAAAACATTTATGATCGGTAAACCCCAATTTCGGCAGGAAATAATGAACCGATTTCCACCAGTTTCAAAACCATCCATCCTTGGGCCGAAAAAATATCACGTTCCAAATTTTATCTGCGCATAAGCTTTACATGGACAGCCAGCCAGCCAGCCAGACGAACGGACATCGTTAAATCGACTCAGAAACTGATTCCGAGTCGATCGGTATACTTTAAGGTGAGTATTGGACCAATATTTCTGGGCGTTACAAACATCAGCACAAATCCAATATACCCTCCCCACTATGATGGTGTAGCAATAAAATATTGCCTTAACCTGTTTAACTTAAATAGCTTTAGAGCTAAAATTCGACTAGGACCAACAAAAGAAGACATGTCCGTAATATTGCTTATTTAGCCGAAATCGCACGACATTTCAAATTCCATATTTGTCAACGATATTTGGCGTTAATGGAGAACAGTAATTAGTAAAACAAAGAAATCTTTCGACTTGTACTTCTCATGAAATAAGCTGATTATTTTGATAAAATATAATTTGGGATGAAACATATTATTGTACAATATTATAACTTTTATAGAATAAAGTCATAAATAATAAATTCATAAAATCATATATGCATAAAAAAAATCTTCATATTTCGTGTTCAGAAACTTTAAACTTAGTCGATATGCTAATATGTTTCCATTATATGCTGCTATTTAATTGAACACAAGTAAAATATCACTGTTGAATGTTGACTGAATTATTTGATTATAAATAAACTTTTTCTTTTATATAAATAATTTATTTCGTATAATTATCAAGTTTGACAAAAATAATTGCATAATTATCCGGTAATTACGCTATTTCTAGGTGCATATTTCTTTTACTCTTCTCGATATAAACAAAATGTTCTCGCAAAATAAAAATAATTGGTTGACTGGGATGAAGGTTATTAATTGTGGGATATGTGGTATCCGGCTTCGGATTACTTACTTTTCATTAATAGACTATCATCCGATTTTTTTTTAAGAAAATATTCAAAGTTTCTAACTTTTAAAACTTAAACATTTTGAAATCACTATACGCAGTTTCATTAACCGTACATTTACTACTTTAAATAATGATTGCAAATATTTGGTTAATTGTTATTAGTTTAATTTAGATTTGTTCTTATGATTTTATAAATGGAATCATTTCCTCAGCAGTTTTTTTTTTGTATTTTATAATCTCTATCCACCCATATTTAAATTTAATTATTTCAAAGTTACTTTTATAATAAATTACTTTGATAATTTTAATGTCCAACATTTAAATACTCGAACACCATTTCCATTAATCACAAAAAATTGTTTTATTTTTTAATGCAGCCGACCTTCGGTTAACGAACATTTCGCACAACGAACACATTTAAAAACAAAAAAATGTATCGCTTAACGAACAAAGTTTCGTATAAAGACCAACGCAAATTGGGAAATTTGTACCGAATTGCGCGAAAAACTTCTGTCGGTGTTGTTGTGTTCATACAATTAAGAAGACGTTTTGAGACATACAAACATATAGTACATGTTCATTATTTGATTTTGTTAAAAAAAGGGGAACTACCGAATTGCGCATAAAACTTCCCTATTTGTGTTTAGCTTTGGCAACACTTGTGCTCATACAATTAACAAGACGTTAACCGAGGAGGTTACAGAAGAGCAACAACCGTCTAGTGCAATTAAAGAATTGCTTAAGGCATGGAAGTCTGTGGCATCATATGTACATTGAAAAGCATCACCCCAATCAGGCAGTGGCTAAACGCGCAACAGATTTATTCAATGATAATGCTGTGTCGCATTTTCAACAAACTTTGAAGCGTCGCCAAAAACAAACGATTCTAGATAGTTTTTTGTTAAAGAAGAACTACATAGGTATGCGTCCAGGTTCATACAAAATTATTTTTTTTTTAATTTTTTCGTTTTTTCCATTGCAGATTGTCTCATTTCGCCCTATATTCAGTTTCTTAAGAATGTTGATAAATATATGTTATATTACTTTCAATAAATATTGATGTTGGAATATGTTAGTGTGTACTTTTTCCGACTTGGAACGCATTATTTTATTATGCACTGATATATATGGAAATAATGGTTTTGCTTAACGAACGTTTCGCATAACGACCACGCTTCTGGAACGAATTGTGTTCGTTAACCGAGGGCCCACTGTATTTTAATATTTTTAAATTAGCAGTAAAATAAAAAAAAATTAACCATAGTTTGAAGAATATTTCATATGGGACATTTCAAAAAACATTGGTGAACTAGCCTAGATTTTATATACATACATACTATGCATTTCTATAAGTATGTATTTTAAAAGTTGGCTACTTCCCCTGAAAATATAGAAAGCGTAATCTTATAGAATTAATTTAAGCGTTCCAATCGATTTTATTTATGTGTGTTTCAAAATATATACTAATTAAAATATACATTGTAAACCTTATTTTAAAATTTCGCAGACAACCTGATGTATTAAATTCAATATAAACATTTTTGTGCACTAAACATAGATTGAAAATTTAACAGTAAGGAGCAAAAATAAACCTTTCAAAAATACAAATATAATGTTATATACATGAAAACTTTTATAATTATGTTAAGAAAATATTTAAATATATGGGTTAATATCAAAAAAAAACGTACACAACGTGTTTTGTTTTGCTTATTTTTAAAGTTTTTTCAATTCGGCTGTAAGAGTGGCCAATTTATTTAAAAATTGATGAAGAATCCGGCGGTACCTTTAGGCTCTCAAAAAAATCAATATTTTTGGATTTTTTTTTAAAGTTTCTATGATTTCTATCTTGAGCGACACACACCAAATATGTATAAAAAACCGCTAAAAATTCAAAAATATTTGAAATTCAAGCTTACTACGATGTTCTGTTGTTTCTCAAGATTGACTTTTGCGAAAATCACCTTTTCGATTATAAACAAAAAATCACGATTCAACTTGACTTTTAATTTTTTTTAAAAGTGACTAGTTATTTTAAAATTTTAAGATGAAAATATGTAAATTTTTGTTAAAAAAAAGACTTGAGCTTAGAGGTTAATTGCAAAGTAATAGGCTTGTAACAATGTATTTAAAAAAAACTGCAATTATAAGCGTTTTAAGGGGAAATATCTAAGTGTGACGCTCAAGATATTTTATGACGATCAAGAGATTTTGTTGCACGTAAACAAGAAATAATACCAAATCTAAAGTTTAACGAAAAAAAAGTTTATTCTTTTATAAAAAGAAAATAAAAAAAAATAAAAATTCTTCAAAAAACAAAAATTTTCATACAAAACTAAACATGTACATATATATTTGATGTCTTTAACAAAAATGGAAAAAAGGAAGTAATTCTTGAAGAAACTTATACACATTTGTAAATATTTGACATAAAACAATAACTTAACTTAATTTAATTTAAAAATTTTCATTCGAATTCTTATTCTGAATCTGTATAAACTTCATGAAATGACAAGTGGCTTTGTTTTTTTTTTTCTTTCTCATTAATTTTCACCACTTTCGAATTAAGTTTGTGGCAAAAACAAAATCAGTCAGTAACAATAAAAATTAAACTCAAATATACCACGATTATACCTTTCTTTCTTTTTTCTTGTATATTCGTCATTACGTGCTTTACGAGCTTTATTTTCTCTCGATATCTTCTTGCTCTTTCAGCCTCCGTTAATTTTGTTGTTTTACTCTTGAAAATTAAAAAATAAAATTAAAATTAAGCATTTTAAGCTATGAAGCAATATATTTCAAAAGTGATGCTCATGAAATATTTGCCTATTTTGGTTTTTTTCGTAGGCAATTTATTTCTCAAATTCACAAATTATAAAAAATGAGTTGAAACCATGTAATCAATGATTATCAACTTAAATTTTTTACATTTATTATATTCACTTCTAAAAAAATTAGCGTGACGCTCAAGAAATTTTATCGCGCCCTTACCATGGTGTTAACAAAAACTACTCAATGCACACTTTTTTTAATAATTTTGTTCTTCGCTTTTTCACTTTTGTAATAATTAAAGTTTGTACTTTCCTTACGTTATTTACTTTGTTTAGACTTGAAATTGAAAACTAGTAATATTACTTGATTTATAAAAAAGTGACGCTCAATGCCAATTGTGGGGACAACCTTTCTTTGCAACGCCAAATTCGCACTAATTAAGTTTTGACGACTATAACAAATCAAAACACAAGAAAGAAACGCAATAATTCGAAAACTATTATTAAAAATTCTAACGGGGGACACATGCTTTTGTATGGAAACAGTCAGAGGGAGAAACAAAACACCATTCTGAATAAACAAAAAAACAAACATACAAATTTGAGGATTACGTTTTTTTGTTACATATTCCTCGCTGATCAGTGATCACTCTCATATTTTTGTTTTTTTTATACCCTACACCACCATAGTGGGGAGGGTATATTGGATTTGTGCTGATGTTTGAAACGCCCAGAAATATTGGTCCAACACCCAGCTTAAAGTATACCGATCGGCTCAGAATCACTTTCTTCCGTCTGACTGGCTGTCCATATAAAGCTTGTGCGCAGAGTACAGGTCGCAATTTTGAAGATATTTCGATAAAATTTGGTATTTTTTCTGGATGGGATTGAAAATGGTGGAAATCGGTCCATTATTTCACGTGGCCCCCATACAAATGTCCTCTCGAAATTGGGGGTTACTGATCATAAATGCTTGAATTATGCAAGTATCCAAACAAATTTCATCAAAAATGTGTGGTAAATGAAGACAAATCACATCTGTAAATTTTGTGCAGATCGGTCCATAATTACTCGTAGCTCCCAATAAGCCCCACTTCCGAAAATCACTTTAAAACACATAACTCTCTCAAAAATGTTGGTATCCAATATATTCCATATGTATGCAAATAATATGGTCGAATTTTATTATGATTGGTCCATAATTAGTCGAAATTCCATATAAGACCCTTACCGTAATTTACTTTAAGGTCCATAAATCTTTTGAAAATATTTATATCGAGATAAAGATTTACTCATATAATACTTATATTCACAGACATCATGACACTAAATTTTTGGATGATCGGTCCACAATAGGTTATATCTCCCATATAACGCCCATTTTTTATACATATACTGGGTAAAGGGTATTCTATGGTCGGGCTTGACCGACTATACTTTCTTACTTGTTTTACCTAAAATAGTAGTGTAAAGAGCGGGGACACAAAAATTGCGTTTTTTTGAAATTGACCCATATACGTTTGTCTTGTTAAAATTAAACAAATTAAAATAAGCATTTATACAAAACAAATAATATATTAATAATATTAGAGTGTTTAAATAAGAACCATTGTATATCTAAATCTTGAGGAGTATTGGCAATTATTATTTGTTTTATAATTATATTAAAACAAGTATGAGTTTATATTCTTTATACCCACCACCAAATCACCCATTATGGGGCGAACTTAATAAAATATTGTACCGTAATTTCTAATTATTTTAGTTTTATTTTAATAGAATTTCATCCCAATAACGATATTTATAAGAATTTTATGCATATTCCAGTTATAATCGAGAATAAACACATTCTTCATATTTTTGAAGCGTGTAAAATAAAGCGATTTACTTTAACGCACATATGTATATCACAATGGACCGTATTGGTATCTGGGTGATGGTGTGGGGACAACCTCACACCGGTCTTCTAACCTACATTAACACACAATAAATTAAGTACCAAAAATCCTTAGGAAATTGATTTTGTTATTTTGAAAAGTCAAAATTGTCATCTCTGTATACTCTGTGGTTATTTTCGAACGTGACAGAGTTAGACAATTATGGACCTATGGATAGTTTTTACATACACAAATTGCAGATTGATATGGATGTTTATGTGGGTTAATGATTTTTCGGGAGTAGTCCTCATATGGGAACTATGACCTATTACGGGCCAATCATCATGAAATTCTGTACAACGATTTATATGTATATGCGAATTATGTATTTGTGTTGAATATAGAGGTAATAATGATTTTTATAAGAGATTTATACGCATTTAACTGATTTCCGGATGTGGACTTTATATTGGGGCTACGGTCAAATATGGACCGATCATCAAGAAATATGTATATGCGAATTATTTGTGTTGAATATAAAGGTAATAATGATTAAAAATCATTTTACTTTATTAATTCGGCTTGAGGTCTCTTTTATTAAAAATATAAAAACTCTTGTTCGTTTTTAATTTTTATTATATTTTATTTGTTTCCAATATTTCTACCAACGTTGTTGATCATCTTCAGGGAACAAATATACAGCCATGTCACCGAATTTAATTCCGTTCGGAAGTGGAATTGATTCCGTTTTCTGCTTTTATAGAAAAGGTAAAACGAAGAATTTTTTCGGAATGAAACCTAGAAATTCTTAAAATTACAAATCCACATAGCAAATTAAAAGTGGTTGCATTCCGAAAAAATTTTTGGTTTTGCTTTTTCTATAGAAGCAAAAATCTAAAACTTGATTATTATAATTAAGGTTAAACAATTTTCTTAAAATTATATTAATAAACAATTTACTTAATGTTAATGTCTTAAGTTTCTTTCACTGACTGTTAGCTTTTTTGTTTGTTATTATATACTTTATATGGAGACTACGGTCAAATATTGGGCTATGTCAAAATATGGACTGATGCAAACAAAAAATTGTGTTGAGATTTTATTTTGCATGAAATTTATTATTGCAGAATTTTGTATGGATACGACTTTTTATAGACATTTATGTACCATAAACGCATATTCCGGGAAGACATTTGTATGGGGGCTATGATAAATCGTGGACCAATCCCTACCTTTTTCAACAGGACTTGTCCTTCCATGATATTATCTGCATTATATTGTAAGAAAATAGCAAAAAATATCTGAAAAATATAGAGGTAGTCTGAAACCCATGCCCATTTTCAATACCAAACAATTCGGTGGATCATTCTTCTGTCACTTTTTCCAAGCTCTATCGTGCCTTCAACAGACGAACAGATGGACAGACGGACGGATATGGAAAGATCATCGTAGAATTTCATTAAGACCCAGAATATATAGACTTTTTGGCTCTATAACCATCATTTCGATGTGTTACAAACGGAATGACAAACATATATATCTTTTTGGTGGTGGGTATAAAAATTAAATATTTTTGTATTTGTTTTATATTAGAAATTGTGTAGTTTATTTGATTAAATAGTATAACATATTAGAAATTAGATTTATAGTCATGTATTCTACTTAATGAAATCAGACAGTATCTAATAATTCTATGAGCATGTTTGTTCAATATTGTACAGATTATACGAGGTTAGAGTAATAAATTAATGAGCTCAAATTTCTCACTGTGGTTTTTTTAACGTATTTCAAATTTATAACTAATAGCTACATTCTATAAAACTACAATTTGTATATACCAGTATTCAACGTGAATGCCAGTTAAATATTATAAATAAAACTATTTGTCTCAATTTATCGTATGACTCCTTGCATGTAAATGTACTATTAAAGTTGACTAGAATCATTTCTTTTCCTTTCCAATGTAACGAATTTTATGACGTTCGGAGAAATCTCATATCATCATCGTTATCAAGTTGATATTCGATATCAATCATCTTCATATAAATCTATATAAAGAAGCCATAGCTTCCATATAGGGACCACTTCCGAAAAACACATTAATTTTATCAATGTCGATAACGTTTTACACAGTTTAATATTAAAAATCGGTCCTAATTTTGAATAAAATATACGCAAGCCAGTCATTTTACAACAACTTAAATAGTTAATGGTAATATCAATCGCAAAGAACGACCAAATAGGCTTAATTGTTCAAAAGTTTTAGAGTAGAATATATAAACAAATTTGTTGAGTTGCTAACATTCATCGATAACATTAATAGAAGTTGGAATATAGTTTCTATGCGAAATATCGACTAAATGTTGTTGGTGGGTATATAAAATACATACACATATACCTACCATTTGTTACTTGTTTTAATTTTGTTACAATATTTTCACATATATTTCCAATAATTATCACACAACCCTCGTACTAGTCTCTATGATACACATACATACATATGTACTCGTATATGTTTAACATTAAATGTTAAAAGTAAGTGAATATGTATTCAACATTGTGGCAAACACGCACATTGTGTACAAAATATATGTATGTATGTAACAACAAAACGAATAATGAGTAGGCCACATGGACTGCCAGAGTTTTGAGAAGATGATATCATCTGCCAAGGTAGCACAAGCACAGCAGCAACAATAAGTAATAGACATTTATTTAGTTAGTAGGAGGAGAAGACATGTATGAACTAATATAACATATTTGTACATTAGAATGGCCCAATTTTTTAAATCAAATGCGGATTGGTCAACATGACTGAATAGTGTTGCCTCCATATTATAAGTTGTTTTGTCTTTAACGTTTTGCCAAGTCGGTTACAGGCTAATCTCTCCGATCGAGTCTTGGCATTAACTTAAGATTTAGCTTCTCTCTTTGTAAGTATAAGATGACAGGTCTCATAATACCAAAATATTTTAACACAATTTGAGAGTTCCCTAGAGAAATGGGAACTGAAACAGGTCACATGATTGGTTCTACGGATATAAAATGCTAATTGCTGCTTAAAAATCAGGGAAGAACTGCATCATTACATTATTTGATTGGGACATGTAATAAATTCAAAGTCAAATACTCATCGTTCATTGTTCATCAAGGATTGATATCGAAAACGTTACTAATACTGGCGTTTCTTTAAGAAATTTGCAACTAGTTTGCGCTGGTTATGGCATTATCGTCAACGATTTCCTTTCGTTTTAACATTTGTTAACAGTATTGATTTTAAATCAGAGATCAGCATCGATTTTAGAGATTTTTAAAATTGTCGACTCTAGAAAAAATATTTAATCAGTGCTCGGTGCTTTTTTAGAGCTTTATTAAATGCTTGAGTGACACCATTCATAATGAAATAAAATTCATTTTAGTAATCTCACCTCCCAAAACGACCTTCTTGTAAAATTAAATGAAAACTATGTATGGAATCGTAAACTTTTTAATTGAATTTAAAGGTAATTCGATAATTTGGTAGAAATTTGTCATTTTATGATATTTAATAGTATATGTATTTTAAATTACATACTTTACTTTTAATTAAATTAGGAAGTTTGATTATTAACACAGAAAAAATTAAAATTGATTTTCAATTAAAATATTCGTATATTTAATAAAACATTTAATTGAAAGTGGACCGATGAAGGAATTTGTAGTATCAATTAAAATATTTTGTAAAAATTTAATTAAAAGTAGTTTTATTTAAAAAAAATATTATATTATTTAATTGAATATTGTATTTCAATTAAAAATTTAATTGATATGATTAAAAGCTTAATTAAAAATCAATTAAGACTCAATTAAAAGATTAATTAAAATTTGTTGGGCAATAATTTTTTCTGTGAAATAATTTGATATATAATAAATTCTTATCGATCTAGCTTTATATAAGAGTTTTGAAATGAAATAAAAGAAACCACAAATAATTTGTATTGTATTTTAGCTGTGTGCATTGAATTAGTGGCCCATCCTAATGCTCAGAAATTACATAGAGAGTAAACATACTACATATTTATATTGTACATACAAATATATATGTATGTATGTATGTTAAAACATTTGATATCTAATACGCATTTCTGTAAAATTGTATTACAACTTTTATTATTGTTGTAATTTTTTTAATGAAATGTTTCGTTACACCAACCGAAAGAAGCCCTAGAAGAGTCTTTGAAGTCTTTCAGTAACACTTTTGTTTAAATATTGTCCATATTCTTTGTCCTTCTTGTTTAAATATGCAATAAATAAAAGTAACGGATTTCAAACGTTTAAATTGTAATTGTTTTCTATTACTCTATTTAAATATACATACGTATGTACACATGTATGTAGTTGTTTAGTTAGTTTTAGTTTTATCATTAACAACAATAAATTCATTTTTGCTAATTGTACTTGTTACAAATGAAACTGTATGTAGAACAATTAAAAAACAAATATTTATTTACTTACAGCCCATAGTGTATTGAATATAAATAATGAACATTTAATTGTTTTCGTAGCACAACCCATTTTTTCAAAATTTTGTTATTTGTTTTTGTTTAAACTATTTGTCTGTTTAAATAATAAATTAATGTCTGGTCAAACAAAACAATTTTTGGCGGCACGTGAACTTCAAATACCAAGATTCAATAATGTTTACACAAAATCAAATATTTCTCAAATAGAAAAAATGCCTTTTTATTTTTTTTTTTCTAAATTTCAAAACGCACAGCGCGAAAAGAACAACATTTGAAAATTTTGTGCACGATTTAGGTGAAGAGAAATGAAGTGAAATAAAATAGACAACTGTCAAGGGCCACGGTCACGAGCAAACTAAATACAAAAAAACTTTTAATATTTGCATTTACTGCGAAAAAATAAAAACAAAAAATAATAATAAACAAAACAACAAAATAAAAAATGTATTTTTATACTCATACGTAGTGTATATACATAGATACCATACAGAGACACATACATATGTATGTATGTGTGTACAAATCGTACGTATTCTAAACTCTAATGCTCCTCTCATCATCATCATCTTCATCCGCATCATACAAAATATGTATGTACGAGTATCTACGAAATAACGCAAACAAAAACACACTATTTGAGGCTTTCCATATTTTCAATTACTTCAGAGATTTGATTATAAGTTTATCAATATTCCTATATACACATACATACATACATACACATGTATTTAAATATACTACCCTGCAAATAAAATTGGTCTATGTGATCCATTTTAGATGAAATGGACTACTTACAACATGGTCCAATGTAATACAATCATGGACCATGTCATAGTTAAACAAGAGTTTGTAGTTAAACGACATGGTTTTGTGTTAACATAAGCCGACCAGATTTTGAAAATGAAAAAAAGATGACATTAAGAAAAATAGTAAAAAATTTATTTCAATTTAATCAATGTTCACATTTTTTACATATTGTTAGCATTTACTATTTTGAAAAGCGAAAGTTCAGTCAGTAAGAGTATGAGCAGAACAAGCACGACACGACGTTTGTGAAGTAAAATTTGTTTTATATGTTAACCCTTTAACGCCTAAGACCGTCTATAGACGGTATTAAAAAAACCGTTTTTTTCCTTCTAGCTACTAAGACCGTCTACAGACTGTCTTCCTTGTTTTTGTCCTGGAGCTTCCCAGGAGTATTTTTTTTCTGAATTGGAACTGAAATTCGTAATTTGCAGATGAAATACATGCTAGAACAAAAATTTATTTCTGCAATTTGAACGTATTTTCAATTTCAGGTATTTAAGGGTTAAAGGTGGCGATTATCATTCTACTTCGAAACTGTGCCGTGCTTGTTCTGTTCATACTCTAAGCTCAATAAAAACAAATATTGATCATGCATTTAAAATTAAAGATGACTGAAAGAGGACACAAATTTTATAGATGACAGCGAGTTAAAATAGATGATTGTCCTCCAAAATAGAGGACGTATGGTCACCTTAGTTAACACGATTGCATATTGAGTTGTTGTTGTTTAAAACGAACCCGCTTGAATACTCCATGGAGTAGAATCATGGAGTAGTTTTGGGACTACTCCGATGGGTTATATGTTATATACCCTTTTTTCATATATTTGGAGTAGTTTTGGAGTACTCCTACTCCTCTTTGGTCTAGTCTTTACATGCATGTATGGACTAGTCGCGTTGTTTGCAGGGTACGAGTAAGTACATTTATGCGTAGAAAATACCTATAAATGTACATACTTTGCGTGTCACAACTATAAACGCATCTTATTTTTCATTTTATAAAAACTCATGGACATGTTTTTTTATAGTGAGAATTAATGAATTTAATGAGTCAAAAAGATTTAAAACCGAAAAGGTCATGCTAATTGCATAATTAATTCATCACTCCAATCAAGCCGGTCGGTCGGGTGTTGCACAGAAAATTGTTCAAGCTAACTGGAAAGACGTTGATCAAAATACGAGATGTTTTTTCATTCTTCCCTATCGTGAATAAAAATTCCACATGAAATTTGTTCCCTTTTCTCATTTTTCCTATTAAAATTCAATGTTAAAAAAATAAAAGGGAACAAATTTCATGTGGAATTTTTATTCACGATAGGGGTGATTATTTATTTTCATAATTTTTGTAGTCTATGCTTGTAATACTTTTTGCTAAAAAAAATTATTACTCATGGAACCCATAATTTTAAAAATACTTGGAGAGATCTGCCGATGGAATCTAGATGGTTTAGGAGTAATTTTAGTAGTTTGACTTTAATTATGTGGGATGTGTTGCTCCAAGACTGTAAACCCGTCATATTACTCGTTGTAAATTAATAAATTTTTAGAAAAATTATTTTGTTGATGTTTTGCTTACATTTGTTTATAGTTCTGAAAGAATAAATATTACAATAAAACAAGTAAGAAAGTATAGTCGGTCAAGCCCAACCATATAATACCCTACACCCAGTATATTAATAAAACAGTTTTTCAGATATGGGCGTTATATGGGAGATATTACCTATTATGGACCGATCATCCAAAAATTTAGTGCCATGACTTCCCTGAATATAAATATTATGTATGTATTATGTATATACTTTTGCTCGATATAAATACGGATACCAACATTTTTAAAAGAGTTATGCTCTTCTAAGTGATTTTCGGAAGTAGGCCTTATATGGGAGCGACGACTAATTATGGACCAATCTTCATTTTAGATGAAATGGAAATTTGAAGATGTGTTTAAGCTTCATTTATTATTCATTTGTGGTGGAATTTGTTTGCATACTTGCATAATTCAAAGATTTATGACGGGTAAACCCCAATTTCGGGAGGACATTTGTATGAGGGCTAGGTGAAATAATGGACTGATTTCCACCAGTTTCAATCCCATCCATCCTTGGGCCGAAGAAATATCACGTACCAAATTTTATCAATATATCTTCAAAATTGCGATCTGTACTCTGCGCACAAGCTTTACATGGACAGACAGCCAACCAAACGGACCGACGGACGGACATCGTTAAATCGACTCAGAAAGTGATTCTGAGTCGATAGGTATACTTTAAGGTGGGTGTTGGACCAATATTTATGGGTGTTACAAACATCAGCACAAATCCAAAATATTATATTAATACACTTTGTTTGATAGTTTTATTTTTGATGAAATTTTCAGAGGTTGTCTCGGGGTTTTGCTCATATCTCTGTTATTTATAGAAGAATTTTGCTGATTTGAAATAGCAAACGTCTCGAAAGCATGTCTGACAGAATTGTTGAAGATTTGGATCCCGAAGATATCTGGGGACTTCAGAAAATTGATTTTAACAGGCAGACAGACGGGCATGGCTTAATAGACTCCGCTATATATAAGGATCAAGAATATATATACTTTATAGGGTCGGAAAATTATATTGTGGAAATTACAAACGGAATGACAAACTTATATACATATACCCTTCTCATTAAGGTAAAGGGTATAAAAATATATGTAGCCATTTGTTCTAATTATTCAACCATTCAACTGACCCCACCGAAAATGACTTCAACGTCTGTAAATAGATATATTGCGCGGAAAAAAATGTCAGATACTATAAAAACACATTAAGGCTTTCTTTTCAAGATGAAAGTCATACCAAGTACTTTTCATTTGAAGATAAATCACGTTTACATTTCATGAGGTTCGTTCAATTCCAATTGCTACAAGGTCCACTTTTACATTTCTTTATTGGTTCAATATAAAACTCACAGTAATCAAGTTTCCTGTGTCAGTTCTCTTTTTGAAAATTAGTTTAATGATCAGAAATATTTCTATTTGTCTGTATAGAGAAGGAAATAATTTCTAATACCTAAAAAATTAGTCTTGCATATTTTCTGACTATCGGCCCATATTATAATGCGGCTTCCATTTAAGTAACATTCTAGAAAATCATTCTAACACACATGCATTTCTTATTGAGGTTGGTATATTTTAATTCGGTTCATTACCGATCAAAATTTTCAAGTATAGTTTACACTTTCAAGTTCAAGTATATTGAAATAAAGTGCGGTTTCAAATATTTCCTGTTTTTTTTTTTATAAAAACATGTATTTATTATTTTCTAATAATTATGAATTACAATTTTATTTTTAATTATGTTTCTAGTTTATCTAATATTTATGTAGTTCTTTGAAAAGTCTAACCGCTTTGTTATATTTCAGCTCATTGAAGAGGTTTTTTTCTTAGCGAACGTATTTTTTAGACCGCTTTCATGGACAGTTCGATTCGAAATATTTAATTCTAGTTCCTCCTTTATATCCATGGCTGTTGTAAAAGAATTTCTTTTTGCTAGAATTACAATATGATCATCGTCTAGCTTCGTGGTCTTACGTTTTCTGCCACATAAGTTCTTTAAGCTTTTGTTTACGATCTAGTACCAACAAATCTTATTCCTTTTCGGTTAAAGTCCTTATTTCGAAAAAGTCTGCGTCTAGCCTTATGTTGTGTATATGTAAGTAATATTATCTAAATTAAATAAATAAGTACTTCATTATAATTTATTATTTTTTAAAAACTTACTACAAATTCTTCAAAAAAAAGTCAGGAATGTCGCGGAGATTTCTTGTGCACTTAAATATATTTACGAGTATGTACATCAGAAATATAAATGAGCGACTTTATAAAATTGCAATGTTTATGTAAATAATTCAGATACTCCAACAAATAACAGAGGCCAAATTACCGCATTCGATATCGAGTAAAATTGATCGTAATTTTCTTATTTAAGATTATGGCATTCGATATCGAGCAAGAAATTTAGTACATTTTATCATAATTTCGATATCGAAATCATTTTTCGATATGTATTATTCTTAAAGTATTAGTAAAAATTACAAAATGTAAACATGGAAAGACCCATTTGAAATATGGGTATACAATCCAAAAAATACCACCACAACTACTCGAATAGAGCAAGCAGAGCAACTAAAGTATGAAGTATTTAGATGTTGTCAGTGATGGAAAAATAAAAAATTGAAATGGTACTGACCGTCAACAAATATAGTACTTTTTTCATCATTTTGGTACTTTTGAGGAAACATATATTTTTATTCAAAAATAAAATTAAAAATCCATTTAAAAATAATTCAGAAATAAAATTAATTCAGTTTAATAAAAAAAAACTATTATAACAACAAAATAAAAATTAATTAATTTTTATGTAAAAATACCTATATGATTCAAAACTTTTTATTTGTTGTGGGTTAAGATAATAAACATATGAGCATGCCTGAATTTTTTAGTGTTAATGCCATATCATTAATATATCGTTCAACAATATGTTTGAAGTTTTTAAACTCATATGATACACAAAAAATTTTAAACAAGAAATGAGAATTACAAAAATGTACGAAACATAAGAAATTTAAAAAAAATTATCAAAATAGTACTACAAACAACTTTAATTCTATATGCATCTGTTTACTTTTGTAGATTAGCTCATCCCAGATACACAAAAAATTTTAAACAAGAAATGAGAATTACAAAAATGTACGAAACATAAGAAATTTAAAAAAAAATTATCAAAATAGTACCACAAACAACTTTAATTCTATATGCATCTGTTTACTTTTGTAGATTAGCTCATCCCAGATCAAATAAATAACATGAATAACGGAATTTGTGCATTCTTTATGTTCTTGTTTTAAAGCCAATGTTGTCAATGATTATAAAAATAGTAACGCTGGATTTCTAAACAGGGAACAAAGCAAAACAAACAAAGAGTACTAAATATGATGTGGGGGTACTGTATAGTATTTATGTTGTGAAAAAGTACAAAAAATAGTACAATAGTATTGAATTTTCCATCACTGGATGTTGTGCTTTGTTTTATTTACTGGTTCATATCTGTTGAATGCTTATTGTCGTTTGTTTTGCTTTGTTGTTTCTCTAACAACAGATACTATATTGAGTTAATATCAGTGATGGGAAATGGGTTTTTGTTTTTCGTACCAACTACATATATAAATAAAATGTACTTTTTAGACCTCCATGGTACCATTTTTAATACACATTTGCTAAATAATCATAAAACTTTACCACAAATTTACTTTATCGAAAATTCGATATATCTTATACCAACATTATTGCGTTAATTGTCGCGATTATCTAAAAATATTCTTATTTATGAAGTATCGAGTCATTTGCGAAAAGTTAACCTTGGTAAATATATATATTTCCAAAATAACTAGAATTACCCAATATGTTCATGAAATTTAATAAAATCTCTTTTGCTTGCACTACATATTACACAAATAGGAACTTATATGATATACAGCCATGTCACACAATTTAATTCCGTTCGGAAGTGGAATTAATTCCATTTTTTGCTTCTATAGAAAAAGCAAAGCGAAAACATTTGTTCGGAATGAAACCAATTGTTCTTTCTACTTTTTCTTTAGAAGCAAAATACGGAAATAATTCCACTTCCGAACGGAATTAAATTCTGTGACATGGCTGATATTTATCTGTTTCATCTGAAATACCAAATTTTGATGCAACAGTATTTTGAAATTGTACCATATGACTCGTGGTAGTACCACGGTACCACATGTGTTTAAAATGTATCAAAAAAAGTACAATTGTACCATGTTTGCCATCAGTGGTTCATATTCAATTTCCACAATGCACTATGGTTTTTTTTTTGTTTATTTTGGCATAAACTCTAATTTTAAAGCTATTGAATTAAAATTTGGTTTGTATGCATTTTTTATGATCCCAAGATGACCTACCAAGTTTTATATGATTTGGTGCACTATGTCATATAGCTGCTATATAGCCGATCTGGCCGATTTGCCCCAACTTTTTTGTTTATGAAGCTATTGAATTGAAATTTGGTTTGTGTACATTTTTTATCCTCCCAAGATGACCTACCAAGTTTCATATGATTTGGTGCACTATTTCATATATGTCGCTGCTATATAGCCGATCTGACCGACATGCAACTAGGTTTTACCTTAAAAAAGCGATTATTTTTAAATGTAGCAAATTGGAGCAATACTTGTTAGTTATTCATTAATCTACACAATTTAATTAATAAGTTGCCATTTGCAAGTTTTTGCACTGGTTTGCTCTTCAAAAGTTATAATCCACGTAACACAAATACCTATAAATGTTATGTCCAATCTAATATTATACATAAATAAAACATTGCACAATTGGACAGCAACACATAATAATGACCAAATTGGTTACCTGCTACTCCACTAATATTTTCCATGACAACACTTTTTAATTTTATTCAACTTCAACTTTCACAAGCACTCGAACTTAGCTGATGTTTACCGGCAGTTGTACCAAAACAACGTGATATTTAATCAGCTAACTTTAAAAGCATGCCAGCTAGAAAGGGTTGTCAACAAAATTTATATGCAATATTTTTTTTTCTAATATGGGTATCTAGATTAAGGATATATCAGTTAAATTTCAAAATATGAATCCAAAAAAAAATTGACTTTATGCCAAAAAATCCTACTTTTTACCCACAGTGCAATGTGACTTGTTTACAAAGACCAAAAACAAAAATGCTTAAGCACCAACCAAACAAACCAACCACCACCAACATCGTGGACGTACAACAAAACCAAACAAAATAAACAAAAACCCGATCGTAAACCATTTAACAATATGAGTAAAACACCAGATGTTACCCACGATTCTATTTACAATTCCAAGAGCAAAATAAAAAGTTTAACATTTGTTTTTGTTTTCTTTTTCTGAATTTCATTCACTTTTAACGGCCGCTTTGTAAGCAGTTGACATTACAAATTGTCATGTTTGTCCGTTCGCTCGTTGTTTCCATGAACATTCGGCAGTTAAATGGCGATAATATTGCAAGTACTCGCTGCCGCACTCTTCGTTTCAGTTTCATTTTGATGAATTGATCTCGTCATAAGCCGCAATGATGTCAGTATTTTGAAATAAAAACCAGTATTTTTGAGAATTTTTTCTTCAAAAATATTTTTTTAAGATACAAATTCTGTCTAGTAGCGTTTATTTTTTTTAACTTGAATGTGTTTGAAAATAAGTCTGTATAAAAGTATGTTAAACTATAAAAAAAAAAACAACACATTACGTGATTTTGTTGGAGTAAGATTTTACGATTATGAATGAAATCAGATATTGAGTTTTGTAATGACCTAAACTATTTGGTGATATGCGCGTGTGAGCTGGTGAAATAATAAAAGAGATTTGATTTCGTCTAAAATTTACGTAGACAAATACATATTTTGAAAGAAATAAATAATATAAAAAAAATAAATTGTATTCCATATAATTGGTCTAAAGTAAGTAAGAACTTTGGGAATAGGTTCAAATAATGTAAAATATGAGCCTAAGAATTACTCCAATTGGAACTGGTTAAAGTAGGTTTATGATCCTATTTGACCACATAAATATCAAATAAGCTTCATGTTCATAGAAATTCCACTTTCTAAATTTGTGAAAACCAAATATTATTAGAAAATTTCAAAACAGTTCACGCCTCAAAAGCACGGCAACGGCTGACTAAGAACATTGGCGTATTAACTATATTAATAAATCCATTTCTTAATTGATTTAGATATGTTTTGGATCCATTAAATAGTTTCTATATAGACATGCAACAAATATTTATTTATGTACATATACATACATACATACAGACATATATTTATTTATAAAATAAATTAAAAATATGTAGATGGAGAGTATTTAATTCATTTATTAATTTTAATTAAATTTTCAGACCAGATATAATAATATCTATATTGTATTATAAATATGTAGTTCCTGATTGAATAGACCCGTCATAGATTGTGTACGTAGTGTCAGTGTGGGTGTTACTGAGTGGGTAAATCCTAGGTTACAAATTTTCTAAAATAAGTTTTGTCAAATAAGATTTATTACAATTTGTAAAATATGTATTTAATCATTAATTTCATAATTTAGTTGAAATATTACAATATTAGTATTGTTTTAAATACCCAGTTTTATGTTACAACGAGGTTACCTTGAAAGAATTGACAACAAATAGTTATTGCTAATATCAATGTCCAAAAACTACCAAATAGGCGGGATTGTTAAAAGTTACTGTTAGAATATACAGAGTTTTTTCAGAGGGTTTGTTATTTCAAACACTTATTCACCCCTATCGTGAATAAAAATTCCCCATGAAATTTGTCCCCTTTTCACAAATTTCATGTGGAATTTTTATTCACGATAGGGGTGATTATCTGTAAATATTATGGCGTTTTCTTTTCTGGCAAAAATGTTACATATATGTTACACTTTTTACCCATTTCCCATATAAAAAAGGAAAAAAGTGTAACATTTTTGCCAGAAAAGAAAACGTCATTAGTCTAACACCCCACAGTGGTTTAGAAACGTTTTATTTTGAAAATAATTCGGTATCTCGAAAGCTATTAAAGAAATTTAACGTAGTTAGAGCTGAGCTTTGTTTTGGCATCGTAGATGGAGGGGGACCAGTGGGTAGCAAGCTCATCATCTCTACTCACATTTTTTTTCCCGATATATGGCTTAATTATAAATAAATGCCTGTAAAATTGGAATATTAATACAAAATTCGGCAAAAATCGCAAAACGAAATTTTGTTTTGTTCGGTCCATATTTGATCATAGATATAAATCTGGTACAAATATAGTTGCCAGGCTGAAATTCGACAGAAATAATTCTTATTGATATATAAATTGTTGTACTCAATATAGCTTCCACATAAGGACCACATCCAAAAAAGTAATTCATCTTTATAATTATCTTATAAATTTCGGTATCTATTCAAAACTTTACACAAATCATTTACATATACACAAAAATCATACTACAGCAATTTGTAGATCTCGGTCCATATTTAACATATGAAGCGCTCTTCCGAAAATCACTTCAACACTCATAAATTTCGTATAAATAACGACACCGATCCAAAATTTTACACTGAGCATTTATATATATACCAAAATCAAACTGCTGGATTTTGAAAATATCGGTCCAAATTTGCCCATATCCCCCATATAAGGCCCACTACCGAAATTCACGTTAACACTAACATGTATCTTAAATGTACTATTATTATATTGAAATTCCACATGGGATATCCTCATATGTATAAAATTCTCCGTTCCGAAATTTAGGATGATCGGACCATGTTTTGTAACTGCTCACATATACGTACCACTACCGAAAAAAAGTTAACCCTCAATAATGTCTAATAAATATCGAATCAACATTTTATACAGATCAGAAATTGTAATCCAGAAATCATACTAATATCGGTTATACGGCAATTATGCTGCTTAATTTTGTAGCTATCAGTCCACATTTGGCAATAGCTCCCGAATTAAGTCCACTTTCGAGCATAACAACCAACCATAAATCTCTAGTAATTAAAGTTATTGAGATCAAATTCAACCAAAAGAAACCTTACCTTATAATCTTACCCTTTTTTACACCCTGTTTCCTAATTTGTGGTACATATGGAAAACTGTTGTTTTACAGACAAACTCTGTATCTTATTGTGAGAATTGGTAATTACATCAATTTTAAATGGTTAAAATTAGATAAAATTTCTAAACATTTGAAATAAATTATGTTGTTCGTAAAATTGCCTTTAAAACAATATATACTCGTAAAATGCTAAGGTATTGGTTGAAAAAAAAAACAATGAATAAGGATATTCTAGTCCTAGAACCAGTGTAGTTTTAAATTTCTCATTATATTTAGATCGAGGGTATTTAAAATTCGGCACAGCCGAATATTGTACTCTCACTTGTTTAAATTTTGCTCCATCTTTTTTGAGTTGTTTAGAAATGACGGGCCTACGGAGTGTCGAAGAATTTTTCTAAAATATCAGCTATATTTGTGATTAAAAAAATTTGCGTAAGCACTGGCCACCTTCCGCCTACGATGTCAAAATCAACTCAAAAACACTTCAGTGAAATTTCGTTAGGAGATACCGTATTACGAGATACGAGCTACCGTATTATTTTCAAAATAAAACGTTTCTAAACCACTGTGCACCCATCTTTAAATACATCGATGGACTCAAAATCACTTCCTGAGTCAATTTAATTTTTAGTAGATTATATTTTGGTATTTAAATAGTTGAAATCGGTCTATTATTTCACCTAGCCCCCACATAAATGTCCTCCCGAGATAAGACTTTATCCGTCAGGTATCCACACAAATTTCAACACATATAAGATTTATATACAAATAAATCATATTGGAATATTTTTGTTGGATCGGTGGATAATTGATATTAGCTCCCATATAAGGGCCACTTGCGAAAATTACTTTAACGGCCATGAAACTATAGATATCTAAACTAAGGCAACACTAATAGGTTTCATATATACCTATACACAAATGTTACGCCATAATTTTATGATGATTGAACCATTTTTAGTCATATCTTAATAAAGCCCACTTCCGAAAATCACTTTAACGGCCATAAATATCTTAAAAAAGTTGGTAACCAAATAATTGGTTACCTGAAATCCCTTCTGAAAATCAATTTTTATTAGTTTATACACTCGCATTAGGGTATTATGTGGTCAGGATTGATCAACTATAATTTCTAACATGTTTCAAACTAGTTTTTCTACCGGTAAAGCTAAATTGAATTTTTAAATAATAATATGTATTTTATTAGCTTATTACTGTACTTAAAAACACTACATGGTTCATCAGAAATATCGGTTTAAAGTTTAAAATCATATCTCTAAAACTAAAATTTTACTTGTTCAAATTTTTAAAACATTAAACGCATTTTGCCAAGTTAATTTTTTTTTTGAGATATGACTATGTTGCAAAAGAAAATTACCTTTTCCTACTTTTTTTTATCATTTCAATAGTAGGATCAAAATTTGCACCACCTTCTTTTGTAAAAAGAATCGATGCTACGGTGTTGGTTGACAAGTTATTTCTGGTATCAGTTTTTATTAAGTTTAATTTACTAAAAATCCTTTCAACAGAAGCATTTGAGAATGGTAAAATCAATAGAAATTTTATTAGAAATTTTAAATTTGGGAAAAGAATATCGCCAGCGCAATTTTTTTTGTCGAAAAATTTTAGGCCAGTATTTTTCAACACCTAATTCATCGTAAAGATTAAGTTCCTTGTAATATAAAAGTGCATGTTCACGCCATTCATTGTCCAATTTTTGGTAATCCAGCTTAATAAATGGAAATCGAGTTTTTAATATTACCAATGATTTTAATTTTAATGACTGTGCAAATTTTGGTTCAACTATATCAATAAAGCTATAAAGATCATCATTAAACTT
This sequence comes from Bellardia bayeri, assembly GCA_950370525.1. Taxonomy (NCBI): domain Eukaryota; kingdom Metazoa; phylum Arthropoda; class Insecta; order Diptera; family Calliphoridae; genus Bellardia; species Bellardia bayeri. Next base: position 42,392,753 of record OX493268.1, on the reverse strand, counting down.
GAATCTTTTTTTAATTTGTGTAATTACTTCAATATAGAAGTTTCTAAAATCGTTATAAATTACAGTTTGTTGTGAAAAAGAACAGTGTGAAATAGAATTTTGTGCAGCTACACCAATATAAATTTCATTTTGCTGTGTAAACAGCTGCTTGTTTGTATGATCCACAAAAAAAAAAGAAATCATTGTTATTTAAATAATCTGCTTAAAATGAAAAATTAAAAACAGAACTGCCAATTCAAAAAAATTATTCAGTGTTGTTAAATAGTGCAAAATTACACAAACAAATTATAGTGCACAACACACAGTGCAAGAAATTGTAAATAGTGCAGATTTTGCACTATGGTGCAGAAAGTGGCAACGCTGGTTATAACAACAAGACTATTTGGCATTAAATCCTTTAGATTCCAATTAATTGTTCAAACTTCAAGTTGACTTGATCGCATTCTAGCTAGTGTTTGTATTAGTGAACCCATTTCGATTCCTTATAAATGATGAAACAGAATACGACCGCAACTTCAAGTAAAAACGACTCTCAGAGAAAACAGGCCCATAATTGAAACGACGGCTGCAATTTCACGAACTGTCATTTAATGTGTTTTATATTTCTTCTGTGTACCAACCTGTAATGCCGACAGCTTTCCCAATTTTTGTCCACAAATCTTGTTTTAAATAAAAATTTTTGTACAATGGCGACTGCAAATTATATATGCAATCATGCTTTTGTACTTCTTCAATTAATTTTTCTATAATATCACTCATTTTTTTTTTTAATTACAAATTCTCACTTTTAAACATTTCTTTTGATTTTCTTTTGTTGGTATTTTTCTTGCGCCAAAGCTTCAAAAACATATGGTTGTGTTTACAAAATGTATAAAATTTCTTAAAAGTATGGTAATATTATTGAGAGCATTTGTGTTTAAAAGTGAGAGCATAAGAAAAAACGCTGTCAAAATAAAATAGATTCTATTTCACGACCGCATTCTCTGGCATAATTTTATGTCAAACTGTATGGAAAAAGCGTTCAAGCCCAGTTCTGGTTCATCATTTAAAGTCTTGATCTAAACACTGCTTTATTTGAATTGAGCCTATAAATTTCCAGAGTTAAGCTAGATTTACACAATTGAAATTTTCTTCAAAATTGCTCTTCCAAATGCTTCAAACTCGTGTAAACAGCAAAAATTCTTTAATAGTTATTAAATAAATAAATTTTGAAGAAAAAAACTATTAATAACTATTAAATAAATAAATTTTGAAGAAAGTTTGCTGTTTACAAGAGTTTGAAGCATTTTGAAGAGCAATTTTGAAGAAAATTTCAATCGTGTAAATCTAGCTTTAATATGCATAATGCATAAACATCACGCTCTCATCACAGTCTCACATTGTTCATGCACTTGATTTTTTTTTATTAATTATTTGTTGCGATTAAAAAAGTAAATAACATTGCGATTGAATACATGCGATTATGTATGTATGTATTTATAATTGTTGTTGTTGCTGTTGCAGTTGTTGTATTTGGATTAGTAATTGCAATATTTTAGATTTTCTTTTCAACAAATGAAATAAAATGTGCTTAAAATAATTAATTTTATTAAAATTTCAAATGAAATTGAATGTTGTTACTAATCATTCTATTATTAGGAACGTTGTCAGTCAATATGTATTTTATGTATGTATGTATATATTTTTTTATTATAGTCTGATTGTTGTTGCCATTGAGTCCAAGTGTGACGAACTGACTGTTGTTGCATTTTTTAAATATGATTTTGTTTTAATGACACAGTTCTCCTTAGTAAGATCTAGCTAGTATATAGGGGTGTGAATATATAATTATTATTATTTTATTTATATTAATCAAGTCATGATTGAATCATTAATATACTCAATAAACTAATTTTAAATAAGTTCAATAGTGAAATTTGCTTGTAAATACGAGTACAATATAAATTTCACTATTATTAGCTTTACAAATATGTAAAATATGAATTATAAAATTCGACATAAAAGAATTTAAATCATTCACACTTATTAGATATCTTTGGAAATGTCTTCTAATTTTAAGGATGAAAGAATATGAATTTGGTAGAGGCTACATTTGGATTTATAATATTTAGTATGACCCGATTTTCTATTATCCATATTGCATTGGATGAGACGTTCGAAGTATTTTAGAATTTGCGTCGGTTGTATTTAAAGTCAATGGGGCCTATTATGAGCAAAATTCGATGCTTATCGAACGAATTTTCATTTGGTATTATGGTGCACATTCGATGAAAAAAGGCTATTGTGAAAATCACTCTTTTTGGGTTATTCACAATAGTACATTTCTATCATTTGTTTACAAATTCTTTTAGAAAAATAAATTAAATTTGAAATGACCACCACGGAATTATGGTTTAATGATTCGTCTGATGAATAGAATTAAGCTTCTGTGTAATGCCCTCCCATTTTTTGGCTGCCTGAACTTTAGAGCAAATACATTTTGCCAACAGTGGATCTTCTTCCATGAGAGAAACGAGCTTTTCCAATTGCTGTTTTCTACTTATGACCTGCAAGATATTAACAAAAGTAATTTACAAGTAGTATTTGGTTGACCAAAACCAAAAAACAAACAAATTCTTACATTTTAAATAAATTTTTCACAGTTTTATACAGTGTCGACAGCAAATTTGTGTTCGATAAAAAATTCGTTGAACAACGAAATTTTCGACAGCGATGCCAACTCATTCGATAGTCGATTTTCGATAGCCAGCGAATATCGATTGTCGAATGCAGCTCATAATAAGGGCCACAATTCTATATACCCTTATATTTCTCTTAGTGGGTATATTTACGGCCATGTGCCTTATATAGCAGTTGTTATTGTAGTTTTCGGAAGCTTTCCATCCATTATGTTAAGATCGTAATAAAATGTTGGACCGAAATATATGTACATTTGTATATTTATTTGAGTATTATTTTGATTGAATTTCATCTCAATAACGATATTTACAAGAGTTTGATGGATCCATTTATATACTGCTAGAACAAAATGCATTAGTATGATTTTTGAATAGTCCATGCAACTTTCAACTGTTACGATATACATACATATGCATACATATGAGTTAGATGGTAATTTAAAAATCTGTAAAGTATTAATTACTAAATACTCAAATAAAAATAATCGAGTAATCAAACGTATAATTGCTAGCACTAGTCCAAAGTATTTAGGAGCAAACTTTATAACTTTATACAAATATTTAAGTCCGTTTGTTTAAATATCAATTTATTTCATTAATTTGAACATCATCTGTTGGTTTGTCATGGAAAACTATGAATTTAAAATTTTCATAAATAATTTGATAAGTACATAACATAGGCGCCGTGGCTTAGTTGGTTAAAGCGCCTGTCTAGTAAACAGGAGATCGTGAGTTCGAATCTCGCCGGGGCCTTTAGATGGTGTATTTTTTTATTTTATCTAGAATCGTATAAAAAAGTTCAAGGTGATCCGACCAATAGTTTAGTTTCTATTGAGATTTAAAGGTGTTTAGTACGGGAACGTGTGAAAATGTCCGCTGGGACCAAAAAAGAGCAAAACTGCTCTTTGCTGCTATTAATGATATTTGGCAAATGTTGCAGTGTAACTTAGCAGCAGCAGCTTACAATCATTTAATCTTCTCAAAGGAACGATTTACGCTGGATAATTGCCTGACCAGACATGAGTGGTGAATTAAGGGCAGAATGTTGTACTTCAAAATTCGTAGAGATATTTAAATGCAAACCGCACAATTTATGCAGTAAAAACTGCGCTCGAATAAGACATTTGTGTCACGGGAGTTCAAAAAAAAAAAATCGTACGCGTTCTGTAAACAGCACATTGTTCGGATTCAACGAGGGCAAGGAACGATCGCTGAATAACCGCATGTCCAAGGCAACGGAACGCATTGGAAGCATTTGGTGTAAAGGTAAGAAAAAACAATTCTAATGTTCAAAAGCTGAATAGCTACATACATATATATTTTTGTTCTTTTTAGATATTTTCCAGACCGACAGAAGGAGCTACACCGTCGTTTGCGTTTAGAACAAACACCCAGTCGTGTCGCCTATGCCGCTGTGAATACGGACGGCAGCGGAAAACAAGAGCCTATTGCCATTCTTGTAACCATCCAGTTTGTTCAGTATATTCAAAACTTTCCACGACCGAAGAAGACAAATTCTCGACCCGAATCACTCATTTTGCTGTAAGATGGCCTCGATTGGTTGCACATATTTTTGAATATTTCATTGATAATGATCCATTATCACAATACAGTGGTGGTAATATATTTAAAACATTCATCAGAACAGTAACTTAGTTAATTTATTTTCTATTTATAAAAAGATAACAAAAAAAAAATATTTTCACTTTTAAAAAACAATTTGGTGCTTAACCCACACCTAACACTGTAAAACTTTATAATATTGCATTAAAACACTTTTGTAATACTTATCGGCAATTTTTTTTTAAATGTTCATGTTAAAAATGGTTCAATCGTACCCTTTAGTTCTTAAAATTGAAAAAGATTGGCTTTTTTGCAATGTTTGTGCCTGTTAAATAAACAGCCACAAAAAGTACAATGTGGAGCAACATTTAAATACAAACAAACATAAATTAACAGCTTCTCGTCAAGAAAATCGTCCGCAAAAACTTATCACGGAATTTCCTTTAACTATAAAATCCAATACATTTCACGAAGATATATGTAAATTTTTGTTGGAGACAAATATACCAGTCAAAAAAGTTAGCCATCCTAGTTTTAAAAACATATTTCAAAAGTACGCCAACTTATCAGTACCCAGTGAAAGTTCTGTTCGTGGAAAATACAAGAAAACTTTAGAAAAAATTCGCGAAAAAACTATGGATTTCTGTTGATGAAACTACAGACAGCAAACAAAGATATGTAGCCAATTTTATATTTGGTGTTTTGGATTCTGATGTTGGGAACAAATCTTATTTACTTAACATGGCTGTTCTCAAAAATGCAAATGGAGCTTCTATTGCTGCGTTCTGTAACGATTCATTGCAAATTTTATGGCCGGATGGTAAGTAAATAGTTGAATCATATTTATTATTTTTAATGTTTTAATTATTGTCTTAGGTATTCAATATGACAAAGTTTTGCTTATGGTAACATGTTAGCTGGAATTTCGTCCCTTAAGATAATGTATCCCAAAATGATACATTTAACATGCTTAGCACATGGTCTTCATCGTGTTGCGGACTTCATACGTTTAGAGTTTGACCATATAAATAAATTAATATCCTGTACTAAAGCCGTTTTTATAAAGGTAAGTTCAACGTTTTACATTATTAACTCTGTTTACATATAATAAAATGTTTAATAATTTAGGCACCTCGCAGAAAGCAGCTATTTGTAAAAATGAATCCTAATTTGGCTCTTCCACCATTCCCATGCCCTACCCGTTGGGGTACTTGGATCGAAGCAGCAATTTATTATGCAGAACACCTAGAAAAAGTAAAGGCTGTTATTTCTGAACTGAGTAGTGATGACTCGGAATCAATTGCACACGCCAAGAAAATATATGATCTAACTGAATTGTGTTCCCAACTTGCGTTTATAAAAAATAATTTTTCAAATATTGTTTTTTTATAAAAAAATTACAAACAGTTGGATTATCTATTCATGAAAGCATAAATATTGTATCAAACGTAAAAGAAACTCTCGGAAAGCTAAAAGACCCGAAATATATAAAAGCACACATGGTTCTTTATTGTAACAGCTTTTATGACATTGATGAATTAGAATAAGAAACTGTTATGTAATCGTTAAAAAATATATAAATAAATATGCTTTTTTTTTTGCTACTTTTTTTGTATATTTTGGCATATTTTGTCTTCTCTGATTATAAGACTAATATTGAAACAAAGTTGAAAATGTTTTAATTATATGGCCACCACTGTATATTATATATTGTCTCGACAAAAATAAAATTACTGACTCTAAATTTATTTTCATAATAATTGTAAAATTCTCATAATTTAAAAATGGTCAATTAATTCCTAGCATTATATACAGCTATGGTCGGAGAAATAGCGTACTTTACCTTTTTTTTTAATAGTGCAAAAGACAATCTTGTCTTATTTTTTGACAGAAGTGGTTTTTGCTACTTACACGACCATAAAGCTGACAAGTCTACTGGAAATATTTAACCCAGATTCCTCATTTATTTCAGTCATTATTTTTCTCGATGACTTGAAAGATCTAGCTGACATTTTTTTAACTATTTATTGCCATATCCTCACGAATTGTTGTCTTTCGCGGTGGTTTCTTTCAAACTTTCTTTACATTAAGCAAAATTGCATCTGATTGAACACATCTGGTGTCATTATAAAGCATTTTTCGATAACATTTAATTATGTGACATATTTTTATTTTTTTTTTGTTTTGTAACCTTTTTTCTCAAGTTAGCAGTGCGGTCTTCTTCCCATAAACAATATTTTTGTTAAATTACACAAGAATTTATCACCGAAATTAGCATCAACTATTTGTGTTTAAAAACGAAATAACTGTGCGCTATTTCATTGTCCAACCAAAAAACTTATTTTTTAACAAAATATTACAAAATAAAGATGTGGAGCAACAGAATAGCAAAGAATTCCATGTTACACAGAAAAAAATAAAAATGAGTTTCAATTCAAATATTTGTGGAAGCAATTAAAAATTTAATTGAAATCGGACCTGTAAACAACATGATAGTATCAATTAAAAAAAATGTTAGATTTAATTGAAAATATTAGAAAAAGTAATTGAATCAATTAAAATTTTAATTGAAAATTATTTTAAAATCAATTAAAGGTTTAATACTTTTGCCACTTCATAGAACACTGGTGCGCTATTTCGTAGAATTTATAGTCGATATATTAATAATCTGGCCAATAGTATTTTGAAATTGTTTTACAGAAATCAATCCAATTACTAAAAAAGTCAAGTCCGACATTTTGAAATTTATATTAATTGTATTTAATTTAATTGTACATTAGGGTGGCCCCGTTTGTATGGAGAAAAAATAAGGTATCGATGTTCCCAACTAATATGAAAATTTGATTAATTTTAAGACTACGTTTCTTAATTTTTTTGTCCTGGGGTTAATATTTGGTGAGCTGGATCAAAGTATAAAAATGTCGTTTTTAAAGGTTTTTTTATTTTTTTCACTTTTCTTCCAAAGGAACGATATGTAAATTTGGTATCATATGAAAGGTCTTTGAGAGGCGCATTCAATGGGTTATAAGAAATTAAAATGAAAATTTTTTAAATTCAAAAATTTTGAAAATTTCAGACAAAATTTTATTTTTTTTTATTTTTTCATAGAATTTACTGAAATAAATAGTTGAAATTTCTTGATTATAAACATCATGCACTTTAACCCAAATGGGTTTCCAGTTTTTTAGCTTATAAAATTTACGTTATTTTAATACCCATTACATTAACGAATTGAGGTAACAGAGATTGTCAGATAGGGAAGAATTTTTCAATTTGATTTAAATTTTCTTAATTTCTGTTTATTTCAATTAGCAGTCCTGGAAATTGCAAGTCGTCCTTTATAAATATAAAATATAGTACGAATTGTCCAGCGTAAAATAAAATAAATAAAAACTTATTAGAGAAATTTTATTACTTTATTAATAGTAAAATAATATTTTTAGACATTTGGCACATTGGAATGCATTTTCCTCCCTGCCAAGGGCGCACACTGTGTCCACTGCGGCAATAAATCAATTTGAACCTGCTCTCCGATTGTGATGATTTTTGCACAGATTGTTAAAGAAGTATGTGAACAAGTCTCAAATGTGATAGGTTTCTATGTCATATTCAAAAGCTTGTTACTTATAAACTATACACTGAATGTACCTTATAAGTATTTTTTTCACTTAAAATAGACATTAAGCATTACATATTTAAATTAAAAAAACATTTAAAAAATTGAAAAAAAAATTTTCCTTTGACAATATATTTTGAGCCAAAAAAATAAACATTTATGATTTTCTGTTAGACTTTTAGTTGTGTGCGAAGCAGTGCGACACATGGAGTCATATACCAAATTAAAGCAGAGAGTCTCAGCTAACAGACTAAAAAAAAACCTGCCCCAATTTGCCCGCCGCTGAAAAAACAATGAAAAACCAAAAAATTACAACTGCGCATTCTTTCTTTCTTTGCAACTCGTACACGTAGCCGGTGCCAATTTGGGAACGAGAAATACGAAAATTTCATTGCATGTGTGGTATATAGAAAAACCTAAATTTGAGTCCCGATTACAAAAACAAATGTACACAAAAGTGTTTAGCAAAGCAATATCGGTACATTGTTTACGTAGACTAAACAACAAAAAAATCTAAATGTGAACTTACTCCAGATTAAATGAAGAGCTTTACATATATGTACATATTATCAATAACTTAACATTGATCGCATTTTTTCTCTTAAAAATTAACTCTGTTATCCGTTATAAACTTTCTTTACATCAAGAATGATAAAATAAAGATTACGCCAAAGCGCGTAAAATTTTAAAATGTTCTGCGCATTTTGGAACTGTGACGTCACACGTTCTGTGTTTTTATTGGCTAATTTTTTCTCACTTGTTTTTTTACTGTTGTTTTGCTTGCATTTGCTCACTGCACACTTCATGTTTATATTTTTTGTTGTTTTTTTTTGTTTGTTTTTCTTTTTTAAACAGCTTTTATTTTAGAACTCTCCGAGAGATTTCAATTGCAAATTTGCCAACTATCACATAAAACATATATTTTTCGCAAGAAATTTTAATTCTAACACATATAACATTCTTGGTAACCCTCAGAATGGAACTTCTACGTCACATAACGGGAAATCATGCTCATGGCGTAATCTTTATTTTATCATTCTTGCTTTACATTATATTTGAGAGTGATATAGTGATAAGTGAGTGTGTATTAAGCAATTAAAGCAAATTTATTTAATAAACAATGGAAAAGTCAAAAATATCTTTCAGCACGCTTTCGGAAATTGTTTTTCAATGTAAAAAAGATATTGATCTTATAATTGGTGTAGTTTTCGTGAATTATAAAATAGTGTCTGAGAAAAATGAAGAAAAGTTCAGACGGTTTTTGAAACAAACATTTATGCCTCAATTTTTAAGGAAGTGAAACAAGTGTAAGCGTACTTCATCAAGATTTTTTAATGCCAATGAAGAATGGCTAACACATTCTTATACGTTGCCTGATGAAGTAGTGGATGATACAGTGGATGAAGAAGAGGAAACCCAGTCTACTCCTGGTAAACGTGGACGTGCAACAAAACCTTTGAGGAGATCAATGCCAGAACGAAAAGGAAAAAGCTGACTTCATTTTGTGAAGCTAACTCTGAAGCAATCATATTATCTGCTGCCAAAAAAAAAAAGGAAGTCCAAAACTGATGCTTCATTGACAATGCACCAGTATGAAGTACTGCGAACATCAGCACAAGATATTGGTTATGATATATATCCAAGCTACAAAAAGGTTTTGGCGGAGAATTTAAGCAAAGTTAGTTTGCAGGAGCTTTTGGATCACACGGCAGCTAGACTGATGAAGTCAAAATCCGAAAATGAAGTAGCATCATTTTTAAAGTATATGCTACTCATGACATTCAGAGTATCACCAAAAATTTGCGAATGAGACTTTTTCAGACAAAAGTGTGTTCTTGACGTCACTTGTGCCATTGGTAATGACTGAACGGAATGATGACTCAAAAGTTTTGTGGAAAAATTTAGAGCCATCATCAGCGAAACATTACAGGCCGTTAAAATTTGAATTTGTTAAGGAGACAGCAAGCGTAATAAATGAAGAAGTTAACCGAGTGAACCATGAAATAAATAATTTAACAAATTCAATTATTGAAGTTCATAATAAGAAATTCTTTATTACTCATAAGCTTTCATTGACTATGATAGATGGTAAAGTGGCAACAACTTTAACTGGCAGCTCTTCTATGTCCGTGTGCTAAGCCAAGGGAGATGCACAATTTAGACGCATTGGCAATAAGAGCAAATTCGGGAGAGGCTTAAAAATTTGGTATTTCACCTCTGCATGCACGCATAAAATTTATGGAATGCATATTACATATCGCTTCGCAGCATGGCGAACAAATAAAGAAACTAGAGCAATGAAAGAAGAAGCCAAGACCACAATTCAAAAAAACCTTAAATTTGTATTGGGAATAAATGTTGACGCAGTTAAACAAGGAATGGGTTCCAGCAGCGATGGGAATACAGCTCGAAGATTTTTTGAAAACTCTGAAATTACAGCTGATATAACCGGAGTAAATGAGCAACTGATTCATCGGTTCAAAATTATATTATCCACAATAAGTTGCAGTCAGGCAATAGACGCTGAGAAATTCCACATATATTGTATAGACACGGCAAAATTGTACATTGATTTATATGGATGGTACTACATGCCCATCACAGTGCATAAAGTTTTAATACATGGTAGCAAAATTGTATCTGAGGCCATTCTACCTATGGTAGGTTAAATATACAATTTGTTTCATACATTTTAAATTAACATATGGTTTATTTTTCAAAGGAATTTTATCAGAAGAAGCACAGGAAGCGAGGAACAAAGATTATAGACGTTATAGGCTATATCACTCGCGCAAGACTGGGCGCTGTTCTACTAACGAAGACGTAATGCATTATTTGTTGATATCCTCCGACCCATATATCAATTCATTTAGAACGAAATTGAAGCTTAAAAAATTAGATTATCACGAAGATGTAAAAAAGTTGTTAATAAATGAAATAGAGTGAAACTGACAAAATTTTTGTATTGGAGTTGTATGGAGGGTGGGTGTTACAGTGGGCGGATTTTCTTCATATTTTCAAAACAGCATTTAATATTTGTTATATGCATTTTTGCGAAAAATAAACATTCTATCTTTTGTATGGGAGGTGGGCGTAAAAATGGACGGATTAAGTTTATATCTTGAGGAGCTCATTCTACAATTATAATATTAATGTTTTATGAAAATTGAGTTGATATATTTAAAATCATGGAAGTTATGCCACATTTTCTATTTAAGTTGTATGGGAGGTGGGCGTAAAAGTGGGCGTATTTAAAAAAAAATTGAACATAAATGTGTGCAAAATTTCATGAAGCTCCGAAACCTTCTTGATTTATGGCCATTAAATACACTACACGGCCACAGTGTGAATTACGGAAAGGGTCTTATATGGGAGTTTCGACTAATTATGGACCGCCCATTTCAAAATTATGTGTCATTATTTCTGTATATAAGAATCTTATTTGTGTCGAATATTATTTGGTTACCAACATTTTTAAGAGAGTTATGCCCTTTAAAATGATTTTCGGAAGTGGGCCTTATATGGGAGCTACGACTAATTATGGACCGATCATAATAAAATTGTACCGTATTATTTGTATATACATGAAATATATTTGTGTTAAATATTATTTGGATACCAACATTTTTAAAAGAGTAATGCTCTTTTAAATGAATTTCGGTAGTGGGCCTTATATGGGAGCTACGACTAATTATAGACCGATCTTCACGAAATTTGTAGGTGTGCTTTAGCTTCATTTACTACTCATCTGTGGGGAATTTTGTTTGCATACTTGCATAATTCAAAGATTTATGACCGGTAAACCTCAATTTCGGGAGGACATTTGTATGGGGGCCAGGTGAAATAATGAACCAATTTCCATCAGTTTCAATCCCATCCATCCTTGGGCCAAAATAATATCATGTACCAAATTTTATAGAAATATCTTCAAAATTGCGACCTGTACTCTGCGCACAAGCTTTACATAGACAGCCAGCCAGCCAGACGGACGGACGGACATCGTTAAAGCGACGCAGAAAGTGACTCTGAGTCAGTCGGTATACTTTAAGGTGGATGTTGGAGCAATATTTCTGGGCGTTACAAACATCAGCACAAATCCAATATACCCTCCCCACTATGGTGGTGTAGGGTATAAATATCAATAAGCAGATTGAAAATTGTGAAATTATGGATTTTCATGATCCTGTTCAGCAGATAAATAAAATTTTATATTATGAATATGTATAAAAGTTATTCGATTTAATTATTTATAAAAATTAACATTATTAAAATAAAAAAAATTACAACAATTTAAATAAATGTATAGAGAACTACATACACTTGGACTTTAGTAAATATTAATAACAATTTTATAAATGAAAAATGCACTTAGTTAAAATACAACTTAGAAATTCCAGTCGATATTATAAATGTTTCATGTTCTTTTTATACCATGTAGATTATTCGATTGTTCATGTAAATATTGGAAATAGAATTCTGTATTTAATAAAATTAATAATTATAATGGCGTTGTTTGCCGCGGAAACGCACAACCAGAAGAACGGCAAAAATAAACATTACAGCCTGAAAGTGGACAAGAATAATAAATTTGTAGTTAGAACATTTAGAAAAATTACAAGCAAACATTAAGAATTGACACTTACGGAAACGGCCAAGACAAACCACTCGCCAGATGAGACATAACTAAACATCTCAATAAATTTATCTTGGGCAGCTTTAATGCATCCAGTCGTGTAAATATTGTTGTTGTCAGTTACCTCTTTGAGATAACAGCTCTTAGGAACTGGACGCAAGAGAAGAGTATAATCGGCTGGTCCAATTTTACCACAACATCCGTACTAGAAAAACATAAAAAGAGTAAATAATAAAAAATTTCCTTTTATTCGTTTACTTATTTTTATAAAATACGAATTTTTTAAATCATATTTAAAATACTACATATATTAAACTAAAACAAAATTATAAATTTTATGCAATTTGAACCACCCAAACAAAATTTTTTACAAAAATTCTTAAATTTTTAATGCTTTAAATTTGCTTGAAAATTGTTTAATATTCTTCACCAAGATGAATTAAATTAAACAAGATTAGCAAATTTGTATGTATTTCCGATTTAAAATTTTAGTAAAATCGGATAATCGGAGCAAAAATATTACTTAAGGTACGGTAACATTTGGCAAATATTTGCCGAAAAAGACGTAACTATTAAATAAAATATTTTTGAACTCGTATATTTAAAAAAAAAATTGTTTATTTAGTTTTTATTTATTTGATCTTGTTTGATTTTGCAAAACTCTTGTAAGAGTAAACAACTTCAAACAAATTTGTGCTAAAACAAGTGGTTACGCTATTATATTTGACAAATGTGACCGTATGTCACATGTGACGTCTTAATTTTAATAACTTACAAAATTCATTATTTCGTAGCTTTATTCGCCACTTTCATATCACTAATTATATGTATGTATGTATATTGAAGAATTATTTCATATATATATTCATATCTTAAAAAAGTCATTATTATACCTATAAAATCCAAAAATAGTCTTCAAATAAATCGGTTTAATGAAATTATTATACGATTCTAAATCATTAAAATTATATCCTTATTAAGTTGAAAAAATACCATGTAATGGTAAAGACAATGCAACATGAGGCAACGTAAAGTATATGTATGTAGAGCCCACAAAATGTTATGATCGGATCGGAAAAATAGCGCCACAATGAACAAAATACTAAACGAACGGTATTTTTAGGCGTGGCAAAAAAATAAAAAAACTGTTTCTGGAATTTATTAACTAGAGAAGGAATTGAACTAATATTTATCTTTTTAAGAGAAAAGTTTTTTATTATAGTTCGAATAATCAAGAATACTATTGTAAAGTACTGGAACAATTGGCAAATTGGAATGCATTTTCTACCCTGCCAAAGGCGTCATCAGCAATCTTCATTGTCCATGATCAATCTGTAAACATCATATATTTAACTCACCGTTTTCTGAGAAATAGAATATGAGAATTATCATATTTCTTTTTTTCTATACGTGTTGGAATTGTTTTTATATTATCTTTAATCCTAGGGGGTGACTGACGCAACTTTTTATTTCGAACCACTCTAGTGCTCACCATATGGAAGATATGATCATTTATAGGCCGGTCGCCATATAGTTCGTTAGTTGTTTCACGGGCATGAAAAGGTTAATTGCCAATCTTCGAATCAATCGAAACCTAGTAAAATACTTTTCTGAAGTTTAATTTTTTTACCGTTACTTTTGACCACAGCGGTGGATAACATTTTAGAATTTCTAAATTTTTGATATTTATTTTATCAAAAATAAAAAATAAAAAAAAAAAATAAATTGTTCCATTTCAGAATTTCTGTAAAATCTTAAAAACTTACATACAAATTTATAATAATAATAAGAAGAATACACAGACATTGTAAGCGAATGTAAATTTCGTTTGAACTCATAACATGTAAAAGAAATATGATTAATTCCCGAAATCTATTTCTCAATATTGGTGAGTTAAAAAGTATATGTTGGACAATGAACATTGCTGATGACGATTTTGGCAGCATAGAAAATGCATTCCAATGTGACAATTGTCTAAAAATATTACTTTACAATAGTATTCATTGAATTATTAATCAAAATGAACTAAAGACAAATAAAATTTTCTCTAATAATGAAATAATATTAAAAACAGAAAACTCTAACGATTAAAAAGAAAAACCTACAATTTAATGAAAACTAAAAACAATTTAAATAATATTTTAAGTATTTGTTGTTTTATTCACAGAGATTAAACCTACAAATGTACATTGAGTAAATTGTTGACAAAAATTTTATTTTTCCTGAAATCGTTAAAGTTCAAATAGACTTTGTTTTATTGTTTTGTTGTTGTATTGCAAGATATTAAACATTTCTAAATTCGTTTTTTGACAATTTTATAAAAAATATTCAATGAAGAAGTTTTATTAGTAAGTCCTTTATTTTAAATTTTTGCAATTTGTCTTATGATGAATCTATACCGATAAGCTTTCTCTTAATCTCTTTAATGGCCAAAGTCATTTTATTGAAATTGTTAAATTGCTAAAGAAAAAAAAACGAAATTTTCAGCTACGTGTGTATTTAAGACATAATTGAGTCTGTACCCAGCATACCATGCTAGGAGCGCTCCGAAAATGGAGTCAGAAAAGAGTTCAACTAAAGAGCATTTTCGGAGCGAAAGTAAAATTTGCTTAAAAAATTATTTTTTTTTTTTTCATTTTTATATATTTTATTTAAATGAATTCCATTTTTTTTTTACTGTAAATACAATTTATTTAATTTTTGCCATTTCTAATCGAGTTTATTTGTAAATGAATTCCCTTTTTGTTTAAGTAAAAACAATTTAAAAAATAATAATAAATGTGACCTTTAAATTTGTTGTATTTAAAATTGCAATGTCTCTTTTTTGACATGATGTTAGAGCTCTTTCAGAGCCTAAAAAACCCCTCATAAAAGACTCTTTTCTGACATTATCTAAGAGCTCGTTCTGACGGACCATTTTCGAATGTAATAACCCTCTTTTCTAAAGGTTTTCGGAGCAATAATGATTTTTTTTCGACTTAACCGTATTGGAGTCCATACGTTACATACATACATACGTCCTATTTTATATATATAGATATAGATTAAAATATATTTAGTGTTATCGAATGACGTAAATATCTTCGAAACTACATAACCGATTTAAGAGTTTGATAATATCTCGTTTTGAAAACCATGACAACGGCTTTCAAAAAAAAAATAAAAAAAAGCAAAAAATAAATATACGTATGTATGTATATGTCATTGGTAATGCAATATGAAAAATGGATTTTTCCACGCCCCTCCGCCCGCAGACCGAACCAGCCGCCTGAATATTCTGAAGATTCTCTGAAAATTGCATCAAACTCGGCCCAGCCGTTTTGGAGTCCATACGTTACATACATATGTACATACATACATCCTATTTTATATATATAGATAGATTTCATAGGTTTGGAAATTTAAGTCAAATAAACAAAGTACTTAATAGTTGTGGTACTTTTTTAGTAAATTTCTTTCTAACGATAGAATTTTTATTTTAGTTTTGTACAATTAGAAAATTTTTTCTTAGAAATTATTAGATTATTATAAATACATAATATTATTATATTATTAACTATGAATACGAAAACAATCGGAAAAATATATATTAAGTACAGTTTTCAGAGATGCTTTGGTTAAATATTTTTTTTAATAGATTTTCATTTCGAACATTCTTTATTTAACATCTGGCGAGCCCTGAAGAACTCTGTTTCAACATGTTTTCTGATGTTGGTCAAATTTATGTAAAGCATAGTCTTACACTGGATACATACAAAACCTATGAATCGGGACATCAACATTTTCAGCGGCATAAAGTTCAAACATTTGAAATGTAAGTTTGTAAATTGTCAAAAAATTTGTTCAGTAGAACAAACTTTTTTAGGAATACCAATCAATGCTACGGGAATACTAAAAATTTAAATGATCAGCGGTCCGGAAGAATAGATAACAAACCTGAGGGCAACGCCGAATTCAAAAAACTTTAAAATTTTTTGTAAATGAAACATTAACAAAAAGATGATATTAAAATAACATATACATACATACATACATACATATTTAATTATGTAAAAATGTTGCCTTGCTCTCTGTCAGCAGCAACTGTACCTAGAATTATTTTCGTATGGCTTAAGTTAACTTTTCATAAATGAATAAATAAAAACAATTACATGGAACAAAGTTGGAAATGTGACAAAAAAAAAACATGTAATAAAGTTGATACGAGAAAACAAGGCAAATTTCTTTTTAAATAGTTAATTAAAATTGTATCATGACAATCACCCATAACAAATTATAAAAATCCTTGAAGATTGTGTCATACTATTTTTTCTATGTACAAATATATCTACAGTAATGCATATTAGTTACCATACTCGTATGTGCTAATTCTTACTTATAATATAATTGCCACTACAGTAATTAAAACAAATCAAAACTGCAAAAACTGTTTGTCAGAAGTGGGTCTTATATGTTTGGTAGCTATGACAAATTCTGGACTGATCGTTATAAAGTTAGATAGCATGACTTATGTATATTTATGTATGAACTTATTTCTATGACAATGCTGCCATTGGCAGATACATCAACTTTGCACATATGACAATGAAATATGTTTGACAATTGTCTTAAAACAATGACAATGACAACAAGTAAGAAAGTATAGTCGGAGATATTACCTATTATTGACTGATCATCCAAAAATTTAGTGCCATGACTTCCGTCAAAATATAATTATGTGTGTTGAACTTTATCTCGATATAAATACGTTAAAAAGATTTATGGAGGTTAAAGTGAATTACGAAGAGGGTCTTATGTGGGAGTTTTGACTATTTATGAACTGACTATTATAAAATTAGGTGTCATCCTATTTGTACATAAGAAATTAATTTTTGTTAAATTTTATCCGGATAATAACATTTTTAACAGATTTATGGCCCTTAAAGTGATTTTTGGAAGTGGGACTTATATGGGAGCTACGACTAATTATGGTCCGATCATCATAAACTTCTACCATATTATATGTATATGTACGAAACATATTTGTGTTCAATATTATTTGGATACCAATATTTTTAAAAGAGTTATGCTCTTTTAAGTGATTTTCGGAAGTGGGCCTTATATGGGAGCTACGACTAATTATGGACCGATCTTCACGAAATTTGTATATGTAATTTATCTTCATTTATTACTTATTTGTGGTGAAATTTGTTTGCATACTTGCATAATTCAAAGACATTTGTATGGGGGCCAGGTGAAATAATGGACCGATTTTTACCAGTTTCAATTCCATCCATCCGAAAAAATAACACGTACCAAATTTTATCGAAATATCTTCGAAATTGCGACCTGTACTCTGCGCACAAGCTTTACATGGATAGACAGACGGACGGACGGATATCGTTCAATCGACTCAGAAAGTGATTCTGAGCCGATCGGTATACTTTAAGGTGGGTGTTGGACCAATATTGCTGGGCGTTACAAACATCAGCACAAATCCAATATACCCTCCCCACAATTGTGGTGTAGGGTATAAAAATTTGTGTTTACACGATTTTTAGATGTCTGACAATATTTTTGTCTTGCATTGTACTGCAAATGCTTTTTCTTACAACGTTGGAAGACAAAAATTTTAAGTTCACACGGTTGTTAGATACATAGCTGTACATATATAATAAAAATTATTCGAAATACTTTAATATATAATTATCTTCATGTATAATCTCTTTTTTTCTTTTAGATTTTCGATGAGAATGTAAGGCAATATTTTAAACAATCTAAAACATCAAACATTTGTAAAAAATTTGTTAGAACATCTTTAACAAATACTTTTCTATGATGAGTAAGATTTTTTTCTAAGCAGGTTTTAAAATTAGTCGTGGATATTAAATATAGAAAAAATATTCTGCGCAGTTCAAATTATTTATCATGACAATTTCAATTTCCCCATTTCGAGAAAGTAGCAGAACTTCGTCAATATAAAATAGATATGTATGTGTGTATGTATATTGTGTATGTATATGTTTCAAAACTCTTACATATTTAAATAATGACCACTTTGCATATATGTAATTACCCTGCCAACATTTTCTATTGCGGAAGTGACTCAGAAGTGACGCTAAGAAGTTGAAATTCATCTTCTGCGATACCATTTTCTCATCGTAGAAGCGTCTTCCGTATTGAGAAGTTGTACCCCCCGGAAGTGACTTCTTGAAGTTACGCTGAAGTCACTTCTGTGTAACTTCAAGAAGTCGCCTCTCTTTTGTTTTTGATTTTTCTTTGATGAGTGTAAATCATATTGACTATGGGAAAACAAATATGTAAAAACTACAACAATAACAAAACAAACCCAAACTTTACCACAGAGCGACCACAGCAAATGACAAAATAAAACTAATTTCGATGATGTCGAAAACTTCTTTTTTTTTGCATTCTTTTAACGGGGCATGTGATTTTCGGCTGGTGTTGTAAACAACAAATAATCTTCCAAACGTCGTCTGGATGGTTAAAAGACAACTGCAATGTAAATTGTTATTGTTATCTTCCAATTAACGTCTGGAAGTAAATAAGACGTAACGTCTATGACGATGGACGATGAAAGAATCTTCCAATTGCTGGCAGGGTATAAACTTAATTTTGTATAATTTTCCTTGATATTAAATAATTAGAATATTATATAATACATGCTAAATATGTAATTGAAATGTTCAACTTACCGTTTGTTGTGTATTATCCATAGACCCTGGAGTTTTTACTTCCTTAGTCCAAGTCTTTTCGACATCTTCACGGGCAAACTTCCTAATTGGTGCCTCGTAGTCAAATGAATAAACTTTCTTGCAGATTTGAGCAACCAAAGTTGCGAAGCATATCAAAGCGTACTAAAGTTGCACAGAAGAAACATTTTATTAAAATACAATAATTGAAATCTTTAAATTAGCAATTAATTAAAATCCTTCATTTACCGTGGCCGTCATACAGACATGTTCGTGGCAAATACCGCAACAACCTAATAAGGCGGCACATAAATTAACGCCACCAACAATGTACAAATACAAGACATAATTAGTTGGGGATGTTTTCAAACTCAATGTGGCCAAAACAATCAATAGAATGCCTCCAATCTGAAAAACAAAAGAATCGAAACGATTTTATTATTTTAAATACACATGTACTTATTTTTTATATAAAGGGAGAATTATGAACAATTATTAATATGCCAAGTGGGACGGGCGGACGTGTGCTTTGCTTTAGAATTTATGTTGAATTTCAACTGTATAGTTTAAAATTTCAATTACACTAGAGCCCCGATTTGCGTCGTTTCGATTTGCGTCGCTTTTCTAAATGTGTTTTAATCCGCTTTGCGTCGTTTTGATTCCGATTTGCGTCGACTTTGAAATTTTATGTCAATCTGTTTTGCATTGTTTTGCTTCCGATTTGCGTTGCTATATACCATAATTCCATAATTACATGTGAATATTTTGCCTATTTGCCTATAAAAAAGGGAATTCCCAGTATGAATAAAATACTTATCGTATGAAGTTACGTGTTATTAAATTAATTTTGGTTATGCTTTTATATATGTATGTATGTAAATAGATTTCTTTCTCCTTAAATATTTTTTATTCCTTGTTTAAAAATATATTTTCAATTATTTTTTTTTTAATGATAACACAGATCTGCTGAAATAAATATAATGTATAGAAAAAACTGATACGATTTGTGTCGTTTCGGTTTGCGTCGCATTTCCCCGGTCCCTATTAACGACGAAAATCGGGGCTCTAGTGTATTTGTTAGTAAATATTGAGAATGATTTAAACCATAAGGAATGTTTCATCTTTAATAGAATATTTTTATTGTGTTATTATTTAGTTTTTAACGAATTTGTTTTGTTTTGTTTAGATTTTATTACATTGATAAAAAATATTTCAATATCTTTAAAACTGGTTTTTACACATGAATATCTTAAAGAATTCTTCATTTGGATCCAATCGCACACACTTTTAATTTTGTATGCACATATGTAGTATGTGTGTGAGTGAGTATATATACAAACACTACCCAGCATTCCATTCTAGGAGCGCTCCGAAAAAGGAGTCAGAAAAGAGTCCAACAAAAGAGCATTTTCGGAGCGAAAGAAAAATTTGCTTGTTATTGTCCTGAGTCGGCACGCAGTATGACTCAAAAATTCCACTTAATTATGTGTGTACCAGAGCGTTGTTGTCCAGTTATTTGTGCTTTGAACAAAAAAAAATACGTATCTGTACCACACAAGATTACACAGAGCCCAAAAAAACCCTCATAAAAGACTCTTTTCTGACACTATCGAAGAGCTCTTTTCGAATTTAATAAACCCCTTTTCTGAAGGTTTTCGGAACAATGATGATTGTTTTTTGGGCTCATAAAGAGCGTTAACGCTCCGAAAAAGGTGTCAAAAAAGACTCTTGCTGAGTAATTATTAGCCGTATATAATATATTGTGCGTATGTACGTATATATAAATTTCCCGTCCGGAATAGCGTCATATGTATGTCGTATGTTGTATTAATTTAATTTATACGATTCTACTAAATATGGGTAATTATATTAAAAAAAAGTGTTTACAGTTGAATGTCAAAAAACAAAAACCATAAAAACAAAAACAAAAAAAAATGAGATAAACAAATATTAAACAGAGTCTACCAATGTGTCAACAATTTCAGCGCAGCTTAAGCACGTATGGAGTAAAGCTAATTTGAATACGCTTATTTTAATCGCGGAACTATCTGAGCTATTTTCGAAAACTGCTGAATGACAAATCTTCAGATTTGTCGGAAATATCCAAGAATGACTGCTTATAATTTACAAATGTAACTGCAAATAAAGCTATTTGAACGTTACAGCTTTATTTCAAATCAAAATAAAGAAAATAGCTATGAAAAAATAGTAATTTTGAATATTGTTTTTCAATTTTTTTTTGTGTACAGATTTTAATAATTATATTATATCACGATCGTGCTATTTATATTTCTACCTATACAAAGCATTTATTATCCCAACTTTCAGTGTAATAATGTGCTAAATTTTAGCCCTTCTCTACTTATACATTAGCATTTTAACATAGTTGCATATAAATACGTATGTATGCCATTAATTTAATACTAAAAGTAGTTACATGTAATCACTTAAATAACACATTGATAGAAAAGTCTCACAGAAGTCGTTATACATATATAAGTGAAAACAGAATAGTAACTGAAAAATAAGTCCAAGTCATTATCACGATTCTATTGGGATTATTTTAGGAACGGCTATTTAAATTTAGTATATTGTATCAAACAAAGTCGGTTCATGAATTAATGCAAATTTTTAAGTATTTTAAAGTCTAAAAGCCCACAAGCAAGGGAATTCATAAATTGAAGGTTAAATATAAAAAAATAATATTTTGGTACTTTTTCTATTAAGTCTTCATTTCTCAAACAGAGAACGGAAATCAAGATATCAGTACATTTTGTTCAAAGAAATTTGAAAAAAAAGAAGTAATTTCTCTGAATACATCTATTGTAATAATTAATTTGCTGATCAAAGATAATTTAAAAGAATTTCTTTCTCCATTCTGAAAACCAAACACCCACTTTATGTTCTTTTGGTAGCAAAGTATACAATAATTCAAGAATTTACGTATGCATTGCATCTCCTCTAATGACCAACTTTAACCCTGACGAAAAAATCTAAATATTTTGTTTACTTTGTCATTGTTATTGCAATGATAACAATATGAATTGTTTATTAAAAATTTAAAAAAAGAACCAAATAAATACCCAAACATGAAACAGACCGTGATGGAGATAATGAAAAAAAAAATCCATCTTTAATGATGTGATTCTTAAGTCGTATTTAAAAACAATTCATTTGAAATTTTCAAGTATTTTTTTTTTACTGTTGGTAGATACTTTTTCGCAAATATGTAGTTTCAATTAGTCATGAAAAATTATTTTTTTTATTAAATATGTATGTAGTTTTTATAAATAAAACTATTTAGTAATTGTGGTTGATGTTTTCAACAAACCACAATATTGTTTAAATGGAAATTTGTAAAAATATTTTTACATTTCAATATCATAAACTTGAATTTATTCAATTAAACTGATTGGTATAAGACAAACTATGCTTATAGTTCGGCTTAGTCCGTGAATTTGAAGACATAATTCGTACTACTTTAGAATACGAAAATTAAAAAAAAAAAATATATTTATATCGACTGATTATTGTTGTTTTCTTTCTTTAGTGCGACTGTGTGTTTGAAGGGAGACATGGAATAAATTATTTGCTTTAAAATTTTTTTTTTATTTTATAAAAAGATTCACAAATAAGGTGGAATGATGAGATCATACACAAAGTAATTATTAATTTCGTTATTGTTTGTGTATTTTCAAGTTGTTTTAAAAAAAAATTGTTGTTTTAACAACTTAATAAATGAATAAACTTAACAACTAAATTTAGCATTGTAATTTTTAATATTTAATACTTACGGCCATAAAGGAGTTGAGAACGTTTAAAACAAATTTCATTACACCAGAAGTACACCCCATTTTGTGAATTTTTCAGTTCTATTTAAAAATGGATTTAATAATAAGAAATAAATATATGTATGTATGTTTTTTTTTCTATTATATTTTTGGTGTATATAAATATTTTATGCATTTAAATAAAACAAAACAGAAACACATTTGAATGATTCAAATTTTATATAAAACAAAAAAAAAACTAAATATACACTTTTAATGAAAAAGTAAACTTTACTAATTTTAACAACGCTTTACCGTTTGCTTATGCTTTTTATTTATTTGTTTGTTTTAATTTTAAATACAACGTATTTTTGAACAAAAAATCGGAAACGTCTGTTTTCCACAAACAACTTTGTCGATATTCTGATATTGAATGAGCAACAAATGTGTTGATTATAGCCAGTATTCATTCGCCAGTGGTAGAAAATTCTGATACATACATACATACATACATACATACATACATACATACATACATACATACATACATACATACGTATGGAAGTATATATGGATGACTTATTTTCGAAAATGTGAGTGTTTAATACACAAACACACACGTGAACTTATTTATGTCTTGTCACACATACAATTTCATGTGGATGTTGTTACCAGTGTGGCCAGAACCCAAAAAATTTCAGGGCTAAAACCATTAGAAAATTATGCTAAAAAGTGCTAAAAAAAATTCGAAAATGCTAAATTTTTAAAATGTATTTTTGAAAATATACCTGAATTTTTTAATAATTAAGTAAAACCATATTTATGTATTTTAAAAATTTACAATAAATTCATTTATTAGTTTCTTTTTACAAGCAATAAGGTCACTTGAATTTTATATAAAAATATTTAATTTATTTCCAATATTTCGCTATCACAATGGATAGCTTCTTCAGGGATAATATAAGTTTTGAATTATTATAAATATAATAAATATAATAAATAAAAATTATTATAATTCAAAACTTATATTATCCCTGAAGAAGCTATCCATTGTGATAGCGAAATATTGGAAATAAATATATAGAAATAAATTACATAAAATAATAAAATTCAAGTGACCTTATTGCTTGTAAAAAGAAACTATTAAATATTAAGAAAAGGTCAAATAAAGGAACTAAATATTAATAAATTCATTTATTTAACGATAACATAAAAAACTTTTTATAAAACAAGTATGTATGTATATGATTAAATATCTAATATTATAAATATTTCATTTAAAAATTAAATACATCATCAAATGTGTATTCTTCTGTTTCTGACTCACATGAATTATTATTATAAATATCTCCCTCATACCGTCTTAATAGTTCTGTGGTAATTTCAAATGTTTTACAACATTTGTTTAACCTTTTTAACCCACAATGAGAGCAAAATTTGTATTCACAACCATGGTGTAAGAATATATGTAAGGTGAGTGCAAATCGGCAATAAATACAACACACAATACAGAAACAATATTGTACTACTGTCAAAAATACTTGAGAGGCTATCACTTTTGACAAAGTAAATTGTAAACAAATTCAGTCAACACTCACCTTATTAGTTACACCATGCTCTTTTGTTTGAAATGTTTTTGCAAGATTGCCACTATTTTTTTAGTTTAGCTTGCAGGCAAATACGGCGAAGAAATTTTAAAATTAAAAATTAAAAAAAAAATTTGTTTAATAAATAATGCTAAAAATGCTAAAAAAAATTCAAAAAGTGCTAACAAAAAATGCTAAGTGCAAAATGAAAATTTTAGGGCTAAAAATAAATAAAAAGTGCTAAATTTAGCCCTCAAAATGCTAAAATGGCCACACTGGTTGTTACATTAATATAAAGCTCTCTTTTTTTGTTAGAGCTTATAACATTTACGTATTTTGTATAGAATATAAAAAAACAATTTGCAAAAATTCACCTCAATAAATTTCAACTAAATAAAGGTGAAAACATATTACACGCATTTACAAGGCAACGAAAAGTGTTATTTCTGTTTATGGAAACAAAAATAAATGTCGTTATGTTTAAATTTTGAAATTTTAGTTTTTATACCCTGCATCACCATATTGGTTTGTAACACCCTTATAACTAGTCAAACTGTATCTGAGTCGAATTAACAATGACCGTTGGTCATAAACGTTTGATAAAATTTGATAAACCCATACCCATAGTCCCTAGAATTAGCCATAGTTTTCTAGAATAAGACTATTATATTCAAAACTTTTTGTACGAATCGGTTTACAATTAATCATAACTCCCATCACTTAAGTTTAACAAGCATTAATCTTTTAAAAATTCCACTATCTAAATTTGTTTCGTATACCCACAAATCATGTCAGCTAATTTTATGTCTATAATTAGTCAGAGCTCTCCATAAGTAGTGCGTTTCGAAAACACTTTAACGAAGTTTTATATACATACAAACAATTTGATACAATAAACATGCTACTATTGGTCCATTATAACTCATAGCTTCCAAACACTGCTCAAATCTGAAACGCCCTTTTTAAGCCATTAAACATTTTGTACAAATAAATTTCATGACATCTTTAATTAAATCAGTCAAAAAAAAAAATAACACCACAGAACATTAAACACCGGATATATTTTTAAGTAATACATAAAAAAATTAGTTATTTGACCTCCATTTTTGTTTAAAGTAAACTTTTCCCTAAGAAATACTCACTTTGCAATCAATTGTAATGGATTTTTTTAAATACCCTGTTTTTCTGCAGGCAAAGTAATAATAACACCAACGTAAGAATTTTAATATGCAATTATAATTTGTATTCAGTTATATTGAATTTGGCCAAATTTAGAGTGCTATATTTTGTTGTGCCGAATCTTAAATACCCTCCATCTAAATATAATGAGAATTACAAAAACTACACTGGTTCAACATTTTCCCATATTCACCGCAAGCTAAGGAAAATAGTATCAAAAGGCTAAGGTGATAAAGACTTATTTTAGTTAAATTTCATCTCATCAAATATCGAGAAATGTGGTTTCACCTCCAATAAAGTCCACTTCATATACCCGATACCCAATTATGGACTGACAACTATAAAATCCTGTAGTATTATTTGGGTGTATACATATATAAATGATACTTATAAGCTATTGATACAGACTAATGCTTTTTCTGTTTATGAGAGCTATGACCAAATATGGGCCGAAAGTCATAAAATTTGGTATTCGGTATATTGTATATAGGGATTATTTGGGTTGGATTTTTGCACAAGAACGATATTTATAACAGATTAATATTTATTTTAGTTATTTTCGGAAGTGGGGGCTGAAATATGAAATATTTCAGATCCATTACCATTTATGTAACCATTAGCCATATTTCTATGAGGGCTATGAGTTATCATGGACCGATTCTATAGGGTTGGTTCTTTTGTCATAGAAATAACTTGTGTAAAATTGCAATGGCTTTATCTGCAATATATTTAAACAAATTAGCAAAAATCTGTTTAAAATATCTTTGGAGTTTTTTTTAGGATTTTGTCTCGCATTTTGATTCATAATCCTAGTTTGGAATTGATTATATCGATTCCAACTGAACATGCTTTGCCGATAACTAGCACTGCTGAAAAAAACGTTCTTATATAATAAAACCAATTACAATTTGTTCAACCAACTTATTGAAAATACAAAGATTCTCTGCATCAAGTATTTGAAGTCTTTTTACAATAAAATATATTCGTTTATGGATTTATGTATTCCAAAAAAAATACTCAAGCCGTTATCTGGACTGCCGTGGAACACAAGGCAACTAGCTCAAGCAAAATACAAAAAGAACATGTCTTACAAAAGATTTAAACAGTCAGGATTATCCGTCGATTATCTTACTTACTCATTACAGAGGGCATTCTATACAAGACTTAATATCTTATGTTACAAGCGTTACTTAAATGAAATTAAAAATAACTTGAAACAAGATCCCAAATCGTTTTATAAATTCATTAATTCCAAGAAAAAAATCTACTGGTTATCCTGCTTCAATGAAATTTCATAATATTGAATGCAGTGATGATACAAATGTATGTAATTTGTTTGCTGATTTTTTCTTTTTTTTTTTGCAACTACGTATTCGGATATATATTATGACTCTGCTGTTGATTACCCATATTTAGTGAATGAAAACCAAAATATATCACTTACATACTTGGATGATTATACTGTTGCAAATGGTTTAAAAAAGCTTAAGTTTTCTTATACATTTGGACCAGATAAAGTTCCCAGCAGTATCTATCCCAATAACACTATTGTTTTATTAATCTATTAAGAATGGATATTTACCGGATATCTGGAAGAAATCTTTCATTGTGCCATTATTTAAATCGGGTAATAAGGAAGGAATTGAAAATAATCGTGGCATAGCCTCTACTGTTCTCACTTTTTATTAATGACTTACCGAAGTTATTCTTAAGCTACAATTAGTTAATAGATCATACACTTCTGCAAAAGGATTTGAACTTATTTTATGATTGGTGTGCTAAGATCTTAATGGAACTTAATACATATAAAAAATGGCTTGCAAGATGTAAGCCAGTAAATGTGTCCAAACGAACGTTGGCCACTAAAATAATAAACAAACAAATCTAATTTAAAGAATTTTATTATTTAAAAGCAATTAATTATACTAAACAAAAATCGCCGTAAAAGGGCATAATGTTATAAGAACAGTTGACGACTCTTAAATTTAGTACTTTATATTTAAATTCAGTCGTTGCAATTTGTCAAAACCGAAGTGTTGAAATTTACTTCTACTTTTTGTAACACTTACTTACAAGCTTTTTACCTTCAACCAATAAACTTATCCTTTTGGCCTCAAACAAAACGTACATATACATACTTATGTTTGTGCATTGAACAGATACTTACATATATAAAATTAAAATTTGTATTTAAATTTCCATAAGATTGAATTTATATAAAAACAAATTCGAATTTACATACAATTGTATTTAAACCACAAATCAAAAGTGGTGTTAAATAAAAAATTTAAGAAAACCGAAATTCCAAAACATTTCTTTTCCTTATAAAGAAATAAACCCAAAAGGTGAGCATCCCAGTTTCTCTCACGAATTTAAATAAAAGAAATTAATAATTTTCTTTTTTTTCCTTAAACCCGAATTGCAAATACATCACGAGTATGTATTTGTAATTCTATCTTTATAAAGATTAGTCCCCTTTCAATTTTAGCATCCAATCTCAAGGAGATTTATTATTATTCCCCGAAATAATACAAACTGCAAATTCCTTTTTGGGAAATCATAAACTGGATTTAGTTGAAAGCTTTCTGGACTTGGGTATATTATATGATCCTAAATTAAACTTCACCCCACATATAAAATTTAAAATTTATAAATCCAGGGCGGGCTATATAAAACATTGGTCTAAAGAATTTAATGTTCCGTATATTGCAAAAACGTTATACATGTCACTTGTGCGTCCGATTCTTGACTATGGGCCAGTTATTTGGGATCCAATTTATCAGACACATTCCAATGCTATTGCTGCAAAAACAATTTCTCTTGTTTTGCCTTCGAGAATTACGTTTTAACCCACTTAACTTACCATCATATCCTGCTCGTCTACCTCTTATTAAGCTGCCAACACTAAAAAGTCGTAGAGTTATGCTGAATGTATCATTTATTTTAAATGTTATTAATGGTGTTACATGCTATAATTCTCTAATAAATGAAATTCTCTTCAACGTTCCACAACGTCCTACCAGAAATTTTTGAGATCAAACTATACTGATGCTAACCCACTAAGAAGGATGTTGCACAATCAGTTATATAGATTAATAGATTTTTCATTAGATCCCAGTCTAATAAAACTTTATTTAATATGGTATTTAAACTCATACGGTCTAATTCTTAAAAAATTAAAGTAGACTTCAAATGTACTTTAAGAAAATTTTCTCTAAAAGCACACTTCAAACCTACTTTATTTTTTATGAATACGGCAGATAATAGTGTTCTTGGTTTATATGTTTTAGGTTTGTTAATTTTTAAATTTCTGTAAATGTCTCTAAGGAATAACATAAAGAGACAATAAATAATTAAATAAAATAAATAAATAAATAACTCTGGTTCTACAAAACTAGTTTGGTTGATTTTCAATACAAAACTGCTTAGGAAAATAATAAACGGTTTATATCAATTATATTGATTTTGGTTGTGTATTTTTGACGTGAGAGTGTTTTATATAGTGTTCAGACATGCATTTTTAATTGAGTCAATTATTGGTTAATTAAAAAGTGTTTACACATGCTCAATATTGCTAATTTAATTAGCGTTTGACAACAGCTGACAAAAAAAAATACATTTACAGTGCACTCGGGAAAAAACCAACGCTCGTTTACGTCAACATCCCAAAACGTCAACCCTTTTTTTACATTACCACTCTAAATTTTTATAAAATGAATAGCAGAAAAAAATAACAGATTTTTTTTAAATGCATATGATCTAATTTAAAATGTATTCTTTTGGTTCTAGTTGTCTTCTATGGTTCTAGTCAGGTTGAATACCTTTTTGTTTCGTTTTTGAAAATTTTTATGTTTGATTTTATTTTATAATCAATAAAAACGTTTAAAAGCACATTATCGAAATGTTTTTTATTTAAAAATTTTACATTCGTAAACGTCAACATCCGCGATCCTTATTAGATGACGTTTTCCCGAGCGCACTGTATTCTGTTCTAATATTATAATTTTCAGCCTAAAAATATTCTTTATTAATTTAAAAGCGAAACAACTGCCATTTTCGTTATTACTTGTCACAGGGTTGTATTTTTAATTTTAACAATTATTAGATCAATTAACTCTTAATGAAGCAAAATTACCTTAATTGAAATTTTGTATGGATAATTGAATTCATTTAGGCGTTAATTAAAAAATTTCAATTAAAAATTCATGTGTGAACACCATTATTATTACATATATTAGTTTCTCAGTGTCACACATGAAATGGCAAACATATAAGAATTTATGAAAATACGACATCAAGAGTTACACGAGCTAATTTATATATTGTAGAAACCCACATACATTTATAAGTACATATTTCTATTATTTTATATTCATATATAAATTTAACGTATATTCTGGATTACAACTATTTAAATATAACGATTGCTTTACATGCAACACTATGTTTATCTTAAGTACCATTCTGAGTCAACTCTGTTGAGTTAATATTAATTTGAATTAAAGTTTATTTTTAATGCAACTTTGTTGATCTTATTGATGAGTATTGTTTTACGCACCATGTTTTAGTACCGGACGTCTCTATTCTACTCAACAAGGAAATTTAGAATTAAATTAATAATGAATGTTTTACAAATTTTGTAGCCTTGTTTTTATGAATTCGTACAATCTTCGAAATAAGACTGTAAATTGACTGCCAATTATCAAAAGGAATATAAGATAACAAATAAGTAAGAGTGCTATATTCGGCTATGCCGAATCTTATATACCCTCCACTATTGTTGTGGATGCATAATTATATTATGCATAATTATGTCGATAAACACGCCATCTGTTGATGAAATTATTCGTAACAATATTAATAAACTTAGTTTTATTGATGAAATATTCAGAGGTTGTCTCAGTATTTTGCTCATATCTCCGTTATTTATGGACGGATTTTAAATAGCAAACTTCTCGAAAGCGTGTCTGACAGAATTATTAAAGATTTGGATCCCGAAGATATCTGAGGAGTTCAGAAAATTGATTTCAATACACAGACAGATAGATAGACAGACGGACATGGCTTAATCGACTCCGCTATCTATAAGAATCCAGAATATATATACTTGTGGCGCCCTGTAATTACCAATTACCAAATATTACCAATTACCAAAGATAACCAGTATTAAGAAATAACTAAGAAAAAAGAAGTTACATCCGGCATGCTGAGCAGAAGAATAAAAAATTGTCTCCATCTTTCCTTTTTCTTGTCGGCAGCCGAATGGTCAACAACTCAGTTTACTTACTAAATAAAAATTAATAAAATACAAATATAAAATTAGTATTTTCTTTATTGGGTAAATTAAAATCAGCAAAAAACCCCAAATACTTTATAGGGTCGTAAAATTATATTGTGGAAATTACAAACGGAATGACAAACTTATATATACCCTTCTCATGAAGGTGAAGGGTATAAAAACACATACAAAAGTCTTTTGGAAAGGGAGACAATATAATTGGTATACGATTTCGTTACAAAAATTACAAAACTTTGGAATCTTTATACAATTGAACAGAGGGCAACAAAAACTAATAATAACGTAATAATTTTGAATCAATGAACATTTTTTATTTATTTCAAGCGATTTCTAACTTGGTAGTCTTTGACTGTCTACCTTCTTAAAAAACTTTGTATTTAATTTTCCAAATTTGTTTACTCTTTGAAAGTTTAATGAATTGAGAGAAAAATTTAAAATTCTTCAGCAGTACTCCTTTATAAATGTTGTGAAATCTGATTGGTCATAGCTCCCATATGAAGCACACTTTAACAAATAATTTGTATGCATATTACATTTCACCATAGGTAGATTAAATTAGATTATATTAGATCTAAGTGTTATTATTATATCGTAAAAACAAAGTAATAAGACACAAATATTTTAAAAATTTCTGAAACGTATCATAAATCTGCATTATTTCTGAAATAGCTTAAGATTCAAAATTGAAGATTTTAAAAACCGGCTTATGCCAATGACTAGAAAATAAACAGATAGGTAGATATATAACATTTAATAAATAAGTCAATATGCAACTACTTCAAAGTAATGCAAACGGTGGGTGTTATCGTTACCTTTTAACTGGCTCGAAACGGTTGCCTACATTGATTCTCTATTATTATAATTTTTTCTTTTGATATAATTTAATTTTTCATTTTCGCAACTGGTTCTGGCCCAGTAAATGAAATTTATTTCTGTTAATTGACCGCATTGATGCTACGAAAAATGATCCATAATTTGGCATTTAGCCAATTTGTTTGTAAACTATTATTTTAAAATAAAAAATAATTGGTATTTCATTGTTTTTGTTTTTGTTTTTATTTTAATTTATTACATTTTTAATTCGGTATTGTAAAAATGTTTGGCATTGAAAAACGTTAAAACAAAAATATTTAATTGATTGATATCGTCGGCACATCATTATTTGGTAATTAATTTTGACAAAATAACTTTTTCCTTCTCTTATAACAAGAATATACCTATAGTATAAAAGACTTTATTCAATTAACATTATTAAAATTAACAAATTTAACGAGTTAACTTTTAATTGATCGATCTACATTTTTGTTTAATTTGTTTTGATGGTACGAGTAACTACAACAATATCCACTAATTACTCTGAAATCACAATTTGTTCACTCTTCTGACCACGGGCCTTTAAGCATTTAGCCAAATAGAATGAAGATATCATGGCAAGAGCCTGAAAATAATAAATAACAGATAAATATGGTATTAATATTTAAACAGCTCATCTCAGGCAGGTGCTGAGTACACACCTCTAAAGCTACTAGACCCACAATGGTCAAGATGAAATTATCACTTTTGCAGTCAATGAATTTCACAGCCATATTTTCGCAACCTTTAGAGAAGATATTACTGTCATTGGAACAATCGTTTAAGATGCAACAGCTGGTAGGCAGTTTATCGGTATCATCCTTAATATAATCTTGGGGACTATCTTTGCCACAACATTCATACTGGCAGGTCGTAGATAAAAAGATAAAAAATTCATAATGCTATAAAGGTATTCCAATGAAATGTATACAATCTCATCTCACTTACTTGTGTTTGAATACTAAACATGGCACCGGGAGTAATTAGTTCCTGCTCCCAGCTATCTTGCACTCGTTTTCTGGTCATATCAATGTAATCACTCTTCATTGCTGCAAAACTAATCATGTAAATTGTCTCACAAATCACAGTAATTGCACCAAAACCCAAATACTAAGAACAATTATAATATAATAAATTATACATTTCCCAATTGGTTACACAGTGCGTAATACTTACTGCCATGGATAGAGCGTATGACTCACGCAAAGATGCAAAACATCCCATGGAGCTTAGTGTCAAGACCAGAGCGCCTAAACCGGTGGCTAAGTATGCACCCAATGGAGATCCGGCACCACCCAGTGTCACCACACCAACTGATATGAGTATTACGCCTAAGACCTGTAAAAAAAAAAAACAAAATAAAAAAATTCACAGAAATTATTAATTATTCAAATCTTATTAAAACAAATGCACATCATTAAAAACACAGCATTTCAATTAATCTGTTCTAAAGGTGCTCGTACTTGGTGTGTGTTTATAGTTTCATGTAGTACATACTCGTATGTACATACATATGTATGTATTTGACACGTACATAGAAATGCATTTTAAATTTTCTTTAATACACATACATACAGCTGCGGTAAGAAAAATAGCACTGAAGGCAGCATTCGACTGTACATATGAATTTTTCTTCGATTTAGTTCACTAGTTATAATATAATTGAAATATGTCAATCATTTATTCAACGTAAAAAAGATTTGTGTAGCTTTTATTGAAATTTGGACTGATGAAACAAATAACTTATTAATATTTTGTTGCATGGCCTATGTTGACAATAACCGCGGCGGAGCGCTTCGGCGTAGAGTCAATCGATTTCCGTCACAGGTTCTTTTATTTGATTGACCTAACATTTTTCAACAATTAGCTTCAGCTACTATAGAGCAAAATTAGACACATCCAAATCTATTTTTTAAGAGCAGTACAAATGACATTCAGAATACAGGATACATACATTCATGGTGAAATTAATTTACAAGGTGACAGTATTGCTACAACAATTACAACAAGGCAGGAACAACAGACATTTTTGTTTGTGTAATACTTTCGTTACTGTCAAAAACATCTGGCATAAAATAAAGAAAACAAACATACAAACATGGATAAAAACAAAAAACAAAAAAAACTGGCACTTTCAGTACAACAACTGAAAAAACAAACAGACTATTTAATATAAAATACCCTTTTAACACTTTTAAACTATTTTACGCAGATAAAACGGCGACAAAAACTCACTTTTTCAAATACAAAATAATTTTTTAACGTTTTTATATAAACTTTGACTATTTGTAAACAAGTTTTTGACATTTTCAATTTCACCATGAATAGAGCAAAAAATAATCAGCTGGCGCTATGCTGTCACCTTGTAAA
The DNA here is from genome assembly GCA_950370525.1 of Bellardia bayeri. NCBI lineage: Eukaryota > Metazoa > Arthropoda > Insecta > Diptera > Calliphoridae > Bellardia > Bellardia bayeri. The sequence goes on along the minus strand of OX493268.1, from coordinate 42,358,515 downwards.
TTAATTTCACCATGCACACATTTACAAAACGTTTGATTTTTAATATTTATGTTATATTTCTAAAGGTGCTGTCAGACGGTATGTATTTTACATATGTACTGTCAATTTTCTTACCCATATGCAATTCCGTATGTATGTCAAAATTTCCATTTTACATACGATTCATAATTTTTGCTATCACACCTGCTTATGTTTTTCCGTATGACATAACCTATAAATGTAAACAAAAGCTGACTTTTTGACGTGTATAAATTTCAAGATTGCTTTTTTTGGCCAATCTAACTGCAATAATTTAATTTATTAAAAAACGAAAAATACTTACTTTTCCATGTTCATTATCCATGGTCTTTACAATATATTTTTCAAACAATTTTGTTTCAAATCAAACCAGCTGTTTTGTTTATGTTTGTCGCAGGAAAATAGAGCGTGTTCTAATCGAAAAAATTACATACATATGTATTTCCACATGTATTTTACACATGCAAAGTTTCATATGTATCTCACGATGTGTACAACTTTTACAGATGGGAAATTTGACAGTACATATGTAAAATACATCCTGTCTGATAGCACCTTAAGGTGAAGCACATATATGTATATGTATGTACAAATAGTACATAAAATTTTAATTTTGAAATGCTTCCCGACTCTAAGAAAAATAGTCGTTTTTTAAAGTTTAAAGATATATGAAATATATAAATTTCCATTCAGTATTTGGTTATTTTGATTTTCATTGTAAAACTTGGCGAAACTTGGAATAATTTAAATTAATGTTCATTCAGAAATAATGTCCAACTCGACGAAAGAATTGTCTTCAGTTCGATAAGATTGCAGCCATACAGCAATGAAGCCATACATTTTGATCGTGCCCTTACGGCAACTAAATATTCACTTCATCCATTTTTTAAGTCCTATAATGATCTATTAAATATGTACATCCAACTAAGAGATTTAATGCACCTCTTGATGACATTGGTCATTGGTCTTTATTGTAGTTCTTATTTGTAAGATTAAAAATCTGTTAAAAAAAAAATGAGCCTACGAATGTTCATTTGCATGCAGCTGCAGATTAGGGAATGTAATGTTAATGTAATGGAATATATAATATTTTGGAAATCTTAGTAAATCCAAACCCCTACATATACGAGTATGTAGTTTAATTTCCAAACGATTAATTTTATTGTCAATTGACCCACTTAAAAATACAATTATGTGTCAGTCTGGCAACACTTTTTAAGTCCCGGATCACACAATGCAACTTTTGCTGCTCAACTTTTGAGTTTGTTGGTGATAGGGGAAAGAAGAGTGGTCCCCTCTCTCTCTCTTTTTCCGCCTCTCACCCAAAAACTCAAAAGTTGAGCAGCAAAAGTTGCCTTGCTAGATCCGGGACTAATATTGTAAACAATCTTTATTATATTAAACTAGCTGACCCGACAAACGTTTTTTTGTCTTCAAATTTTATTTTCATTGAAAGTCTGGTTCCGTTACAAAGTCTGTTTTTATCCCTTAATAAAAACAAATAAATAGTATCAAAAGTACCAATTTTTACCCCTTACAGAGTACCTTTTTTTTAATCTGGGCCATAGCTATCCGTCTACTAAATTTCTTCCAAATCCGTTAAGCGGTTTTAGCGTGATTGCGTCACAAACTAACAAACTCACAAATATACAAACTTTCACATTTATAATATTATTACTCCCTCGTGTTTTGAAAAAATACATGGCCTTTGTGTCCTCCGAGACTCAGAACTATATATGTTTTAAAATTTATTAAAATTGAGCCGATAGTTTCAGAGAGGCAAAAATCCTCTTTTTGAATTTTTTTTTTTTCATATAAACCATCTCCTGAAAATTTCAAAACTAATAAAAAAATTCCAGGCAAATCGATCTAGCCCTTCTCGAGTTATGGAGTAACAATCAAAATGTACACTTATTTTTATATATATATTTAGATACGAGTATTTAATAAATATTTATTAGTAAACGAGTACAAAAATGATTTCAAACAAAATTGTAAAAATTAAGTCTATTGCAATGAAATAATCGCGATTTCAAAATACACTTTCTCATTATTTTGGTTTTCTTTTAATTTTATGATTGACCGCATCTTTTTTTTAAAAACTGAATTAAATTTATCCGAGGCACACAATTTAATCACAGCATCCGCATGTGCAATTTTATTCCTTAACCCATTTGGGACCATTGCATTTTGCACAAGAAAAAAATTTGTCTTTGTTATTGGTAAAATATTTTTAAAACTCTTTCAACTAAGAGCCATCCCTAAATACCGGCGGCAAGCGTTTTTTAACTGTCAAAATGTCTCATGCTCATATGGAGCATATCGAAACAACGCGGCGGCAACGCTTTGCTATTGGAAAATCCGATTTTGACAAGGCGTTTCACAGTGAAGTTGGTGGCAAAAGAAAAATAAAACAACAATGTCTAGCTGTTGCAATAAAAAGGGTCGTTTTATTTATTTGTTTGATAACCCTGTTTTTATCGTTTTGACATAACGTTGCCGCTTTTGTTTAGGGATAGAGTATCAGCGCTAATGCTCAGCGTAAAAATACGTTCCGCTTTCCGTCGGTATTTAGGTATGGCTGTAAGGCTGGGTTTAGACGTTGAAATTTATGACGTCTAGTTTTAGACGTTACTTTTGGTTTGGTAGCAAGCGCTATAGAGAAGCAAGAGGGGTAGAAAAATAGCCGCAATTTTTGTTTTCATGGGTTTTCTCATATTTCTCTTTACACTCATTTCTGTTTCTATTGTTCCGTTTTATTCATATCCTTTATTTGCATTGCAACAACAAGCAAATCAACCCTGACTACAACAATAAAATGTGTACAAAAAAAATTGACGTGACAAGAACAACGTCGTATGAATGCAAACAAATTTTCGTAGCAACTTCAAAAGAAAACTAGCTGTAGCCATCGTCTAAACTTTGCCTGATACTTTTGTAGGTACTAAGTGATTTTCTACGTGTTTATTTACAAACTTGTGTTTTTTTACATTTATTTTAAATTTGTTTATCAAATTACATTCTTTGTTTGTAGTATGTTTTAATTTGACGTATTTAGCTGTAATCTTTAGTTAAATAATAATTAAGCTTAAGGTCTGATTTTGAATAATATTTTATTTTATCTTATATTTCGATATTTCAATTGTTCAATTGAAAATCTATTTTTATGTTTCAATTATTATTACTCGTTAGTCATTCCTGAAGATGTCATGTTCACAGCTTCTCGATCATATTTTGGTCCATAACTTTAAAATTAACATTGCTCATACATACGTATGCATAACTCAAAAATTATGGACAATTTTGTTATCGATCAAAGATAATCTTTAACAGTGATGTTAGTTTAACTTTTGTAATTGTAGAAATATTGTCTTCATATTTTACTACTGCTAACGTAATCGAACAAAGCTAATGTTTAAAAAAATTATTGTTTGTGTACATTTGAAAAATCGGGTTCTAGTTATCCGATTTGTCTCAAAGTTAGTTGTCAATTAGTTTTAGTTTATAAAGAATAAAAATCAATGCGACCGTTATCGTGTCATGATAACCGACTATTTGATGCCTGAAATTCAAGCTCGTGATCTCGGAGACATTTGGTTTCAGTAAGACGGCGCTACTTTCCACACATTGCATCAATCAATGGATTTATTGAGCACTTCGTTGAGCACATAATTTCACGTTCCGAGACGATCGATTGGCCACCAAGATCGTGCCATATCACACCGTTAGATTTTTTCCTGTGGGGATATGTAAAGTCTAAAATTTATGCAGAAAACCCCGCCTTGGAGGAAAACATTACGCGTGTCATTCGTCAGTTACCAGTCGAAATGCTCGAACGAGTCATCGAAAATTGGACTTAACGGATAGACCATCTGCGACGTAGCGACGGCCAACATTTGATAGACATAATCTTCAAAAACTAAATGCCAAAGAATGTTCTTCCAAATGATAATAAACATTTCCCATTAAATTTGAATTTTCTGTGTTTTTTTCTTTAAAAAAGTAGGGAACAGCAAAATGGAATTTCTAGAAAGTGTCACCATATGTCAAGTTTTCTCATTTCATTAATTCGTCTAGCAAAATTGTTTTAATGCGCTTTTAAAATAACTAATGTATTTAGTAGTCATCTTATATCCAATTTGTTAATTTACTGGCAAAGTTTCCAGTCTTTCGCTTTGTAAAGATTTTTTGTCCGATTTTCACTTGCTTCAAGAATTATATCAATGACATCAATGTCGTTCTTTAGCTATACATATTTTGGACAAGCCCTTCATCTGCTCTTTTTACTGCGTTCTTTTGTTTATGAAATGACTAAATCGGCCCCACCATTCTTACCAGCTAGTACGCACACTTTCTTTATATAATTCTTGGCTTTCAAGAAATTAAATTACTTCAAAAGTTTTTTCAAAGGTTTAATTTTTTTACTTCCTTAATTTAAAAAAGGTGTCGCTCAAACCTTCGATTCCTAATCAAAGTTTGAAACGAATGAGATCCATCAGCATTACTGCATAAAGATTGTTATTAAACTCAAAATCATTTTAAAACATTTGCGAACAACAGGATTCATTAAAAATATCCAAACTATGCGGCCAGACATGAAAGCGTAATATTTCATAATGACAACGCTCGGCCAGATGTTGCAATACCTGTTAAAACCTATATGAGAATCATAACCAACAATGCCCAGTACTTTGAATAAATTTATATTGTACAAATGTTTCTCAATAAAAGTTAAAAATTTAAAAATCCCGTATTTTTAATAAACGAATATTTTAAAATTATTATATATTAAAGAAACCGTATCATATTAAAATATATTTAATTGTTTGTAAAAATTCGCTAATCTTTCGCAAATTAGATTTGAAGTTATTTTAGTTTAATATTGGTTTTTTTAAACTTAATTCTTGTTGGTTTTTTTTTTTTGTATACTACATATACATAATAATAACTTTTTATTAAAATTCAACTACGGTAATCATTTAAAACTACGTTAATTTTAAATAATCCGTTTTCCTGGGAAATTTTAAATTTTATACCGGGAATTGCCGGGATTTCCCGGGCGGAAATTACCGGACTCCAAACGCTATTTTCCACTCATGGCGGCGGGTATAATTATTTATTTTATAACCATTTATTAATTAATAGTAAAAAATATTTTTGCACAATTACATGAAAATCTTCATACATGCAAACATTGATCATTAAAGGGTTAATTTAACTACGTGTATGATGTGAAGACTATGTAATATTTACTTGTTAAAATATGTATGATGTATTTACATCACACACTCATATATGTATGTATGTATGTATGTATGTAGATTTAATATGTATTGACACGTACATAAACATTATATTCTTTGTAGTATATAAACAGAAATACGAACGCTCAAACAAATGCAAAATTTTATTTCTGTTTGACTGGTTACATACGTATAAGTACATAGTTTTTCATGACCATGATAACAATATACATACATATGTACATATGTGTATATAGGTATAGGTACATATGAATAACTATATACTATATACATAATATACAATTATATACATAAGCACATTACATTTATTTGTTGCTGGTTGTTGTCGTATTCTGATTTTGCTATTACTATACATATGTACATACATATATATGTATGTATGTATATCCATACAACTGTTTTGTATGAATATTTTTGTATAGAATACAAATGTACATAGGTACTAAATATATATATACATAGTATATAGTATATATTTTTTTTTATTTAGGTGCTTCGAATTACTCTAGTTGGCTTCGTTCTACAGAGTTTTGTTAGTGTTTTGTTTGTTGGCGTACTCTCACTTACCGAAACTAGAACATTCAAGGTTAGTAGAGCGTATTTCCAGACAGCAATTGAAAATGACAGTTTCATCTTAACGTCTGTTTTCTTGAACCTTGAGCAAGCAGCTGAGAGAACTGAAAGTGGAACAAATTAAAGGAAAACAATAACAAACATTAAAAGTTGATTGTTGTCAAACAAAATAAAGAAATAATAAAAGAAATAAAAAAAAAAACAGGTAGAACACAACTCTACATATGTACATATGTATGTACATATACTAAGTGACACAATTTTATGTTTTTTCTTTTAATATTCCTGAGTACATAGTTGTTGTTTATCACAAATCAATTTTTACAATTGGTGGCTGGTGCAGGGATTTAAAATACCAAATTTTATTTTTTTCAGATGCCAAGTCAAATTAACTTTTAATTTAATAATACACATATTTATAAGTATGTACGTGTACATGGTATGTATTCGTAATATATATGTACATTGTTACAGTGTTTTAATTATCATAATTACATGCCATACTAAAAATATTTTCTACATGTGTATGAATGAAAGTGTTGGATACACATGTTTAAACGTATTATATTGCGTATACGTACCGTATTTTTTCTTGTTTTCCTTAAATTTTGTGTTTTGTCGAAAATAAACTACATACATACAATAAATATGTATGTATGTATGTACGAGTATGTATTTACTTGTCTTGTAGCCGTTTTTATTTCAGCTAATATTGTATTTTTTGCTCTTTTTGTTTATATTCGAAACACAAATACATACGATTTCAAATTCCAATTCAAATTTTTCTATTTATGATTAATTTTGTGTCGGTAAGTAGAAGGAAACGAACGGACAATCATGAACACATGCCTGTTGTTGCTTTTTATTTTACCCGCTCACAGACTTTTCCGAACAATTTCGACTTAAGGAACAAGTGGTACTGAGGTGAAAAGCCTAGAGAAAAATCTTATGCACATTCATTTTCATCATCGGCACAAAATTTGAGATATTTTTTTTTATTTTGTTTTTATTTTTAGTTTTTGTGTTTGTTTCTCAATGCAGACATATCGCTATTGTTGTTGCTTCTGATGATGATGATGATGATGCTCTTCTTTTCGCTTTTCCTGTGTGACGTGCGTGTGTTTGCATTTATATCCACCACTACCACATGTTTTCGTGTCATAGGTGAAATGGAAAATAAAACTATAACAAAACACTTCGTCGTAGCACGTTGTAAGAGGGAAAATAAATGTTCATTTCATTGTAACACATTGTATGAGTAAATACATACTTATGTACATTAAAGCTGCGCTTAAAAAAAGAATAGCATGAATAGATCTTATTTTGTATGAGAAGAAGTGTTATTCAAGCTATAACATGTGACAAATAACAAACTGATTTAAATTTTTCCACGGAATATATTAAACCAAAAATGGCATTTTTGATATGGTTTTGCATTCAGAAGTTGTATAAAAAATAGCGATCGAATTTTTTTTTGTTTTTGTAAAAATAAATTGATTATATATTATATTATATAATATATAATACTAGCTGTACCCTGCGCACGTTGCTACGCTACCAATTAAAATAAATTTGAAAGAAAGACATTACACAAATATTCAATTAATTTTAAATAATTTTATTGATTTTTCTCATTTTGAAAAAAAGTAGGCGGTCGAAAGAAGTATTCTTAGTCATGCCGTAGTCTTAGTTATATTCCGTTAAATTCTTAGCAAGATCGGTCCAGCGGTCTGGCCTTCCCGTCAGGCATTGTCCTGCAAGAGATGGGGCGTGAAATGGGGCGTGGAGTATGCATTTTAATTTTTACCTCACCAAGAGTAACATGTGTATTCGATTTGAAGTAAATATGTTAAAATCCGAGTAAAATCAATTACACAATTTAAAAAAGTAGGAGTGGTCGAAAAAAATAAGAAGCTTTGGCACATAAAATTTTTATTTTTACTTCGCCTTCAGTAAGATGTGTATACAATTTGTTTGAAGTAAATCTGTAAAAACTGACGCAGAAGCAATTAATCAATTAAAAAAAAGTGGGGGTTAAAGTAGGCGTGGTCATACCAACTGAGAAAAATTCCCGGACTCAGTCACAAAATTATGTTATACAATTTATGTGGGAGGGGACACGCCCACTTGAAATATGTATAGCCGAAAACCTAACTTGGACTATAACCTTTGAAATGAAACCAGTTTGGGCCAAAGCGGTTGGATAGTTTTAGAGTCTATAGAGGACAAACATACAAACATTCCCCCTTATTCATAAAAACTTACAACAGGTTTATAAGAGGTTTATATATAGATTAATCAATGGATTATTCGAATAATTGAAATTTTTTTAAATTAAGTGAAATATTAAATTGTTCTGTTATGTCGTATCATATAAATCCACCTTAGAATGCACATATTACAATCATATTCTTCGTGCATTTTAACGTAATCCTTTCGCTTTAACATCACTTTCTGAGTTGACATTTCGATTTTATTTAAAGACTTCGTTTTAGAATTATTAAATACTGTTAAAAATAATTTAAAATGGGGGTAATAAGCTAATTGAAGTTGGAAATTAAAAAAGATATGTATATCAAAACATATATACATACATATTTATTCGTTTTTTTTATGATTATACTAAATAAAATTATTCAAATTATTCGTTAATCGAAAACGGTAATTAATTCATCGGATAATTATTCGAAAGACTATAATTCGAATGGATACCTTAGGCAACAAATATTTTCTACACAGGAAAGCGGGTATTTGCTATTTTTCATTCAAAATTAATGTTTCCGATAGATATTCAGATTTATATTAAATACGATTTATTTCAAACGCTACGAAAATTTTATATGAAAAACTAAAATTTTTGAAAAAATCAAAGAAACTACCGTACACAATTTCACAGCATTCAATCGATTTTCGGCACGGGTTAAAGTGCAAATGTTGGTATGATATGAAATTCTGGTACTTTTTCACAATAAGTACGATTACGATTAAATTGTAATAGTGCTCGTATTGACCTACTCTATACACCTAACGTGACTAGACGGGTTTTTTTTTTTATCAAAAAGGGTATTTTAAATTAATCACATATTTATAATTAATTTTCAAACATGTTATTGTAAAATCAAAGTTACCAATTGCTCGCAACATTGATTTGGGGAAAAATCTGAAGCTTTTAAATAAAAACTTTTTCTAACCATATTCGAAGTTTTCGATCAGAAGCATTTTCATAAATTTAATGGACACACTATTTAAAAAAACAAAAACATTCATGGACCAGTTCGATAATACTTATTTATAAGAGGCACGATTTAAAAAAATATATGGAACTGAACATTCCGCAAAATTCAATAATTCTAGAAGATAATTTAGATAACGAACACGTGGAACCAATATTTTTTCTAAATAAATATGCTCTTTGTAAACGGCTGTTCCGATCAGGACAAAATTATACATGAGTGTAGTCAAGAATTAGAGTTTCAGTTTTGAGCATGGGCTTGAAAATTGTCAATTTTGACATTGAAATATACAATCATTTGCCATTTTTTGTTTTTTATTCCATTTCAAAGATATTTTTATATTTTGAAAGTCTAGAGCTAGATCTTTTAAAAACATGCATGCGTGTGCTCTTATAATTTTAAAATTAAACGCATTTAAAAATTGAAATTTCAAAATACTGGTCTGTTTTAAAATATTCCCAGATTTAAGAAATAAAACTTAAACGGCAAAATTTCCAATCATGCACAGAAAGTCTGAAACCAATATCTTTTCCAGGTCAAAAAATATACCAGGTTCACAAAACGAAAAGCTATTTTGAAGATCTTAATGAATGCCCCGAAAAAATGTGAAAAATGTGTAAAAATTATCATTTGTAAAAAAAACCATTTTGTGAATTTCGTCTCATTTTCTTGAGAATTACTGGATATCATAGTTTTTAATTTTTAAAAATTTTTAAAATCTCGGCGGGATGAGCTTTCAAAAAACGGGTTACTCCCGCCAAAAGCAGGCTGTATGGTCACGTTATATATACCCTATATCATGTACATTCATTTTTAAAATATGTTCTCGAAATTCAACAAAAATTACAGCAGGAATAAAATACAAAAGGGGCTAAAATTTGTATATGGGATTTCACTGTAATGATAAACTTGAAATCTTTAGACGCGAAAAATATTGGTTTGAAATTTTTATAAAATAATCTAAATAAGAAAATATGTATGGGAGAAATTTTCTCCAATATTACAATATAAATAGAATGTATATATTGACAAAAAATACCCACCACAACCCCCGAAATGCAACCCCATAGCATAATCGAGCAACCACCGTGTTTCACTGTTATAAGCAAGTAATGCTTCATTATTCATCGATACCATACTAATTGCTTTTCATCATGACTAAACAAGTTCAACTTGCTTTCATCACAAAATAAAACATTGGCACAAAAATCTTCATCTGCAACAACGTAAGTATTTCTTAGCATATTTATTTTCCTATTACCGTAATTTTAGGATTTTCATAAACATTCAACAAAATTTGCACATGAAGTCAGTTTGTTTTTCACACTTTTTGTTTCATTATATTTCCTAATTATTGTCTGAATGCTTGATTTTGGAAGCCCAACTTTTTTCTAATCTCTTTTAAAGATTTCGTTTCTTTATGGTTATGAAAGTTATGCTTGGTTTTCACTATGTCATTTTTGTTGTCAAATGAGATTTCAATCATGATTGCAAACATAGATGACGCCATATGACAACCCGTTTTCATACAATTGCCAACAATTTGACAACAAAAATGACATAGTGAAAACCAAGCATAAGAAAAAAAATCTTAATCTTAAAAACGCTCCACTTAAAGAATGGAAATTAATTTCAAATAATTACAGACAAATTGTTCACTGTTCTACAAAGCCCAGGCGGACCGACCAAGCATTTTTTTTACCAATTATATTTTATTTTCAAGATTAAGGCCAATATTGTTGTTATTTTTATTTTTTATTTCGTTACAACAATGTGTAGCATCTTCAGGGAAACAATAACAATAATAAAATTAATTTTTTTTTGTTTTTTTTTTATTTTTTTAGGGCAAATAATTTTTTTATTTAAAGTATGTGGGGTATTTAAAATTTGTTGAGCACCTGCTGAAACCGATATACTATGGCTCTTATTCCGTTAAGTTTTATGAATTGAAAAAAAACCTTGTACAGGGTTTGGATGACTATACTTGAAGGATATTACGTGCAAAGTTTTACATTTAAGAATTGGTGGTCATCTAAAATTCGAAAAATTAAAAAAACGACTTGAAACTTGCAAGAGTGTTTTCATCCATTTCGTTTTTTTTTGTAATAGTTTTTAGCTTTCAGATCCAAACCAATACAAATTTGATATCGCTGCTGGGTGAAAAGTTGCATGTGGTTTACAAGTGAAACGAAAATTTTCCGAATTTTGAACTTTTTGAAGATTTTACATAGGGTTTTTGCGCCGTCTAATAAAAATGAGTTTAATGTGCTGCGTAGTTTTATAAAGTTTGAGGTATTTCAAGTTGGTGTCAGCGCACCAATAACGTATCACGGAGATCACAAACTTAAAAGAAATTACCGTAAATTTTGTAAAAATGTATCTTTTTTGCGTCTGACAATATGAATTTCCTTGTAAGTTGGGTAGTGTATTGCGTGATGTGAGTAACTTCATATCAAAACATGGCATGGGAACATGTTTAGGTATCTAAATAGATTCTTCGCGACGAACTAAACTGATAAAGTGCAAAAAAAAAAGAATTTTGCAGCGGCAGAACAGAATCAAATAGAAGACTTTACTGAGCTTGATACTAAAATTGAAAACGCACAAATAACTTTTAAAGATTTAAAATTTTATGGAGGAAAAAAATATTTCTAACCTCAAAAACTGTAATTTTTATATATTTATTTTAATTTTTAACTTAAAACCGCAGTAAAAATGATTAACGCGAACGGATTTCACATGCTCAAATATCGGTTTATACACTTGCAAAAATTTAAAAAAAAAATTCTAAGTGCCGTAAATTTTTGAAGTTGCCCATGTAAACTGTTCCATGTTTGAAAAATGAATTTTATATATTTTTATAAATACATGTTTGTGGAAAAAAATGTTTGGTCAAAATGTATTGTTTGTTGTTAGTTAGATTGAATTTGTTTGAAATCAACTTTATTGCTGGATGATCATAGATAACTCAAAACCTCGTATTTCAGGGGCATTTTCAGACTTTACTGTGCAACTGTACGTATATAATTTTAGATTAAATTTAGATTATAACTGTAAGAAGCAAAGAAAAAATTCTAAAATTGCCATATTAAATTATGCCTATGGGGTCCCATTTGTGGTGCTCAAGGTGGTCATTTATGTTGCAGAACTTGTAAAAAGAAGGCATTACAATTGATTTTAAATACATTATTGCAAGTAAAATAGTTGTCCATTTCGGAATCCCATCTTTGGGATTTAGACCATTTATGATTTATTAATTTTTGATTGAACGCTTAATATTGCGGAAAGACTGTATTGCATTTAGTGTTTTTATTGGTTTGCATGAATTGAAATTAAAACAAAACCGAATTCCCCAAAACTTCCAGTTTTCCTTAATTAGACAAATAATTGAACTAATATTATCTTTCTTTTAAGAGCAAAGTTTTTTTTCTTTTTATTCTATTTAACTCACCGTTTTTTGAGAAATAGAATTCGAGAATTATCATATTTCCTTTTTACGTGTTATGAGTTAGAATGAAGTTTACGTACGTTTACAATGTGTGTGTATTCTTTATTATTACATATTTACAAATCTTGTATTGGTTGCAAATTTGTTTTTTTTTCTTGCTGCGTCTACTTTTTTCCTTCCATTGATATAATCGGCTTTTGCAGTGAAATATTTAATATGTAAAGAATAATTAAAAATATTACATGTATACTTTTAGGCGCAACAAATAAATATTTTTTTCCATTAGCTTTGCCCTTAGAGTGGCGCTTGGAGTCATATAACACAATCTTACGACATGGAAAATTAGAAGACATTAGTTGAACTTTTGCAAGATTATTATACCCTACACCACCATAGTGGGGAGGGTATATTGCATTTGTGCTGACGTTTGTAACGCCCAAAAATATTGGTCCAACACCCACCTTAAAATATACCGATCGACTCAGAATCAATTTCTGAGTCGATTTAACGATGTCTGTCCGTCCGTCCGTCTGGCTGGCTGTCCATGTAAAGCTTGTGCGTAGAGTACATGTCGCACTTTTGAAGGTATTTCGATAAAATTTGGTACGTGATATTTTTCGGCACAAGGATGGATGGGATTGAAACTGATGGAAATCGGTCCATTATTTCATCTAGCTCCCATACAAATGTTCTCCGGAAATTGGGGTTTACCGATCATAAATGTTTTAATTATGCAAGTATCCAAACAAATTTCAAAACGAAAGGGTGGTAAATGAAGCCAAATCACATCTACAAATTGTGTGCAGATCTGTCCATAATTACTAGTAGCTCCCATCCGAAAATCACTTTTAAGAGCAGAACTCTCTCAAAAATGATGGTATGGTAATAATATTGCACGCAAATATATTTCATATGTATAAAAATAATACGGTACAATTTCATTATGATCGGTCCATAATTAGTCGTAGCTCCCATATATGGCCCACTTCGAAATTTACTTTAACGATCATAAAATTCTAAAAAAATGTTGGTATTCAAATAAAATTTGACACAAATAAGTTTCTTATATACAGAAATAACGACACCCAATTTTATAATGGTCAGTCCATAATTATTCGAAACTCCCATATAAGACCCTCTCCGTAATTCACTTTAACCTCCATAAATCTTTTAAAACTATTTATATCGAGATAATGTTTAACACATATAATATTTATATTCACATATAATATACTGGTACATAATTGGTTATTTCTCCCAGATAACGCCCATATCTGAAAAACTGTTTTATACATATACTGGGTGTAGGGTATTATATGATCGGGATTGACCGACTATACTTTCTTACTTGTTTTCTAATGTGGATTTTATTAAATCTAGATGTTTTAAACGGTAATTCTGCAATAAAATAGCTATAAATTAGTTTTCTTTAATGAATTATAAATTTTAAAAACAGAATCTGTTTACAAAAGTTGTATTCTTTAAAATTAATGTTGTTTTGTAACCGAAACAATTATATGCGAAGAACTGGCCATTGACACTCCTGACAATTATTTAGAGAAGTCTTTGATATGAATTGTTTAAATTAATAAGCACATTGACTTCTTAAACAATCCAAACAAATATGATTCTAATTTACATCTAATTACATTTAAAATTCGTTTAAAGAAATTGTTTTTCACTTTAAATCCATTTCTA